>CM057454.1:1200000-1637500 GCA_016271365.2 Neoceratodus forsteri
CCCCCATGTGGCCATCCCTCATCTCACCCTTGCGCCACCCCCCATCTGTCATTTCCCTCCTCTCTGGCCTCATCTTCCCCAATGCCCAGCATTTGGTCGTTGCACACTCCCCTTCTCCACCCACCCCTCCTGCTTCATGTACATCTTGATCTGCCAGAACTACATATCTGTTTGAAAAGCATCCCCCTTTAACAAGATATACCTCTGTTTCCTCCCTCTGGTCCCGTTCTCTCCCATCTTGCTCCTGGTCTTTCACCCGCCTATCCCTCCCCACCACCAGTTGCCAATCCTATCTCTCCTGTCTCTCCGATTTAGAACTAGACATCCCTAGACTCCCTCTGCCCCTTCTCTCTGTCTTCCCATGCCTGTCTTGTATGATGCCCAGTCACCCTTCCCTGTTGCACTATCCCCCCTGTCCCCTCTCTCTCATCTGCTAACTACCACTCTAGCCACTTAATCTCCTCCCTATGTTGCACACTGTTTCTGCACACTGGACAGCCCCCAGCCCTCCTGATTACTACCAGAAATACTGCTTCCCCACATCCACTGCAGCTAACTACATGCCCCCAATATCTCACCCCCCCCCCAAGTCCACAGCGGTGCTGCTGTCTCTGCCAGCACCTAGGCTCCCATTTTTTTTTTGTCTTGGCTTACCTGCTGTGCCAGAACATGAAGACCACCCCCCCTACACACACACACACAGCCTTTCCCATTTCCCATAAACATCATTCATTTGCCTTTGGTTAATTCGGTTTCAAACAATTAAGGTGAACAGCAAAAGTTAGTGATAGTGAATAGAAAAAAGTATTACAGAATGATAAATGGAAAATGAAAAACCAAGTGCCACATTTTAAAAAACTCTATATACTTAATTTGGTCTTAATTGTAAGGGGGTCCCAATGGTATGTATGCTGTAGAGAATTATTTATCACTGTCTATGGACCATATTGAGAGGGACCTTAAATGAATGGCAGCAAACTAGTCCATAAGGCTTGTAGTCTAAACATTGCTACTTTGTCAGTTGACTCATTGGAAGCAGACTACTAATTAAGGGGCCCAGGCGTCAAACATCAAAGGTGTGAGGCACGGTTTATGAAAGCATAAAAAGATCAAGCATATTCACTTAGTTATACATAGGGGGAAAGAAACAAATTAACAAGTACAGCTCCCGACCAAAGCAGGGATCGCACTGTGCCACAATGGAGCTGTCTGCGTCACTCCCCGAGCAGTTTACACTGCCTGACCTGCACTGATGCAACCCCTCTGTACCTCTCCCAACACTGCAAGTCATTTAACTTCCTTGTGCTCCCAGGATGCACTTGGAAATGAGCCTCGGCTTAGTGTGTCTTCCCTGGCCAAAAATCGCAAAATAAAAAAAAGCAAAGATAAATAAAAAGTAGATCAGTAAATAGTATGGACCATGCCTCTCAACCTCCTGTCATGCAAATCAGTGGCAAGGCTTAAAAAAATCAGGGACAAGTGGCCGTAATCAGGGACACATTTTAGCAAAAAGTAATGTTAGCTCAACAAGCCTGCCGCAATATGCAGCTTAGTGTAACAAGCATTTTCAGTATGAGATCTAGACTATAACACTAAAGTCTGGAATTATTTTATGCTTTCAATTCCAACTCTTCAGCAACAGAAATGGCAAATTTAGGAGATATGGTTAAAATTTTTGAGGCAAAATCAGGGACAGTTGAGAGGCATGGCATAGACCAGCACGTCTCGAAAAAGCAATCTATCATACACCTGATTCGTGGATCTCATTAAAAGAAAGGTTTAAAATCTAACTAATCATTGAGGCCCATGTGGGGATAAAGTATTCAACCTCCATTTTGTTTCTCTTTGTAGAAGGATCCTCTGTCTGTCTGAACCCCCCCAACCCCACCCGGAGGGGTTTGATCCATTCCAATGGCCTGAATTTGAAACTTCTGGTAGTTGAATTGTGCGCTGCCCTGAAGTGTGCATCCAGAGTATTTGTTAAACTTTAGTTTAAAATTGCTCTGATGTGTTCCTGGATGTGACACTTCAGGAACAGATGGTGTGGTCCTCATACAGTTGGCCACAACTGCACCAAGCTACATATGCTACAAACTGGGTTTGGCAATCCACAGACTCATGCAGTGGGTATTCTTCCTCAGTCACAGGATGTTTCAGCACTGGATCAGTAAGGGTATAGCAGCAGATGTTGTATTTTCTGCAACAAAAGAAGCCTTTTCTGCATATATCCATGGGCCTCTCAATTTTACTGTCTTCATAATAAGGAGATATTGCTTCACGGAAAAGGTGGTGGGCAAGTGGAACACTACCACAGGAGGTGGTAGCCTGTAAGATGGTGGGCAATTTCAAGAGGGGATAGGACAGGGTGAGGGGGAGTTTAAATCTAAGGAGGGAGGAGTGGGAGGGGCAGCTGCGAGATGAGGGGCTAGCCGCACAATCGAGCAGACTCAACAGGCCGTGAGGCCTATTTCTGGTGGCATTTTCATATGTTCGTATAACGGTTGTTCATCAAGTGATCTTTAAGGCTAGTGCCTCATCGGAAGGATGTATGTGGCATAGTGCCTGTTAGAGTGCCTAATTCTTCACCCTGGACAGGACTGACCACCTCTCCCTGACAATTTTCCAAATTGCCAAGGCAGACGAGTTGTAAGAAATCATGAATGTGACCCTCACAGTTTGGTCATTTTGCTGTTCGGGTTTTTTATGGAGCAAGATGTTCCTTTCAATTTGATTTACGTTCTCAGGGTTTGTTTTTTTTACCACTGAGGCAGAGTAACCTCAATCCTGGAACTTGGACAATAGCAATTAAGCTTCTTCCTCAAATACTTCTTGTAAACTGCCTTTTTTTTTAATGCGCTAAAACTGCCCAAACAGTATGCTGTAGACCAGACTCCTGGGATGGCTGCAATCAAGCCTGAGCAAGGCGTTTTCAGATATGGTTTTCCTATAGGGTGAGACTTAGACCATCAGGTCCCCAATAACAGACAATTTCAAATCCAGGTATTCCACTGTATTGTCAGCCTACAGGTGCATGGCAAATTCAGATTATTATTGTTAAACCAGCCTATGAAGTTGATCAGGTTCTAAGAATCCCACCCCAGACACGTGACATCATCAATAAAACAATGCCAGGACAGGAGACGATGTGTCGGGGGAGGTTGCCAACAGAAAATACAACATGTTCCTCCCACCATGCGAGAAACAGATTCATATACGACTGGGCTAGGGCTACCCCTATCACTGTGCCTCATTGTTGCAGAAAGTATTTGTTGTCAAATAGAAGTAATTATGATTCAGCACAAAATGGAGCCAATGTAAAATGAATTCTTTAGGGGCATGTTCCATGTCTGGACCCCTTTTGAGAAAATATAGCCTGGCTGCCCTGCCTCGGTTGTGCCTGATGCGTGTGTACAGGGATGTTATGTCTATGGACAGAAAGCAGTAATTTTCTGACCACTGAACTCCTTCTATTTTGCTCTAATGATGTGTGGTATCACATATGTGGCTGGATGTTTAACCACCATCTGAAGTGGTCCACAAATCTCGAGGACCCTCAATGAGCAATTTCACACCAAGGGCCCAATATTCAAAACAGCACAAAACCTTGCACTGTGCATTGCAATTGCCTAGGAGCCCAACATGGATCTTGAAGTACACCGCCAGAGTGGATAGTACTGGAGTGCTATCTGCAATATTCAAAGGGACCAATGCAAATGAGCCCACTAGGCATGCAAGGCATTAAGGGGCCATTTGCATGGCCATTATGAGTTCATTTGCATGGGTAGTGAGGCAGGTTAGCACAGTGACACCCCCCCACACACACACAATTGCCCGGTCCCAGACATGTGTAGATATCTCTGGTGCCTAGTGATCCCCTCCCATCCTTCAATCCCCAGCCCATAGCACCAGTACAACCCTCCCTGGTGCTAGTGGTTCCCCCTTCCTGTGATCACCAGTCCATTGTTAAAAAACACCCTCCATGGTGCTATTGGTCCCCCCTCCCTGCGATCGCCAGCCCATTGTAAAAAACACACTCCCTGGTGCTAGTGGTCCCCCCCCCTCCCTCCAGTCACCAGCCCATTGTAAAAAAACACCCTCCCTGGTGCTAGTGGTCCCTCCCCAACCTCTGATCACTAACCTGTTATAAAAAACATCCTCCCTGGTGCTAGTGGTCCCTCCCCAACCTCCGATCACTAACCTGTTGTAAAAAACATCCTCCCTGGTGCTAGTGGTCCCTCCTCAACCTCTGATCACTAACCTGTTATAAAAAACATCCTCTCTGGTGCTAGTGGTCCCTCCTCAACCTCTGGTCACTAACCTGTTATAAAAAACATCCTCCCTTGTGCTAGTGGTCCCCTTTCAATCACCAACCCATTATAAAACTTACAATCCTCCCTAGTGTCCAGTGGTTCCCCCCTCCACAGCACCGAACACCCACCCACACTAATCACCATACCAGTTTCCTCGGGGCCACACTTGCACATATGGTGACCGGCACAGACCTCCTCACACCTCCTTGGCCAGCTACCGTATATTCAGGCAAGCAGCATGCTTCTCATTTATTGGACAGGGCATGTCACCCTGCCCTATAAATGAGACACGTGCTCTCTGCCTGGACATATGGTGGCCGGACATGTATGTGAGAGGAGGGCTGTGCCGTTGGCTATACATGCACCCACAGCACCAATGAAACTGGTAAGGTGATTGGGGGGTGGTGGTGTTCAGCACCATGGTGGGGGGGGGCTGCTAGATGCCAGGGATTATAGTATTGTGACTGGTGGTACCGTGGATCAGTGCCGGATCACTGGATGCCAGGGAGAATTGTAAGTTTTACAACGGGCTGGTGATCAAGAGGGGACCACTTACACCAGTGATTTTTTTTTTTTTTTTACAACAGGCTGCCGATCAGAGTAAGGGGGGGATACTAGCACCAGGCAGAATGTTTTTTACAATGGAATGGCAATTGGAGGGGGGACCACTAGTACCAGGAAGGGTGTTTTTTCACAACGGGCTGGTGATTGGAGGGAAGGGGAACCACTAGCACCATGGAGGGTATTTTTTACAACTGGAAGACAATCGGGGAGGGGGGGACCACTAGCATCAGGGAGGGTTGTACTGGTAATACAGGCTGGTGATTGTTGTGGGGGATGTCACGGACCACAGAGGGTGAGTGTGCTCCCCAAGTGGCCAACCGGTTAGGTGGCTGAATTACCTCTGGCAGCCATTAGGGTTGACTGGAGTAAATTGGGGTTTTGTTTGGTGTTTTTTGTGCTGTGCAAAAGGACCGCACTAAACCCTTTTGTGCAGCTCAAAGCCGCTGAATATGGGGTAGCGTGGCTATTCATGGCCACACCCCTCCCACTGCCCCCTTGCATCAATTATGTTTTGCACTGGTTCTAACCCTCTTTGTCCATGCAAACCCCCCTTTTCAATATTGGGATCTGGGGTAAACCCAAGTTTGTGCAGGCAAAGACCCATTAGCACCAGTGCAAATCTTTGAATATTGGGCCCCAAATCTATAGATGTTTTGATATCAAATAAAAAAGGTTTGCCATCTGCTCCTGGTCTGTGCCCATCTCCATTTTTCTTTCTTTTTTTTCTAACCACACAATGTTAGTAACAATACAGCTTTTCTACAGGCGCAGTACAGTAACACCAGAAATAGCATCAGCAGTCTGGAGACATGCTGACTCAGTATCCTGCAACCTTGGGAAGGGGGGAGGGATGGACCACACAAAAAGAGACACAAAAAATGTATAAAATTGCCACTTTTTTGTTACAAAAACTGGAACACGCATCACTAAGTGCACCTGTTGACTGCTGCATTCCTCACTGGGACCCCCAAGAAAATGAGATGCTGCATCTCATGGGATTATACCAGTTGAAGTAATTTCAAATAAAAAAATGAATGAATGAATAAATAAATAAACTTATGTTTACTGAGTAGTGCTGCCAGTCGTAGTTTTTTTTTTAAATTGTTGCACATGATCTTTAAAACAAGACCTAGAATCTTTTTTTTTTTGGTGGGGGAGGAATATTAAAGGTAGTTTTGATTGGTTTACTCTAAACATATGTAACCCCTAGGTGGCGCCATCCGAAGGGCTACTACCCCTGCCTGCTTGGCTAGTAGCAGGTTAAGGGGCCTGAGTTCTGAAACGGGTGCCTCCACCCGGAGGTCAGGGTTTGTAGTGGTCAAGCTAACCTGGGCACAGCCCTTTGGGACACTGTAACCCCCCTCTTTCCTTTCTAGTGGCCAGAACAATACACAATAATCACTTTCACAATACCCCTGATACACCACACAAGTACCCACACTGTTTGCACTTACCACTAGGGTTTTCCTCTGGCCCGGCCCTGGGGACCCCCTGTAAAACAAGGTTATACACAGCAAATAATAGCAGTACAGTACTCCTGCACAAACTGGAACCACAGTCAGGGTAAATGCAAAAAAAGAGTTCAATCTGATTTATTTGAGGGGTTTGAACAAGGGAGGGGTGTAATCAGGTTAATTTGCTTAAAGGCTCTATCAATCAAACAGTTATGCACGCACTTCAGGGTCCATAAACAGTCACACACTCTGGGTACCCAGATGGAGAATGGTGAGCTAGCCAGGAACATTGCAGCTGGTTGGGGCTCTGTAATGGAAGAAAACAACATGCACAACACACACTATTTGTAAACCAGAGCCGGAGGGCTCAGTTCATGAAAAGAAAACAAGACAATCAGATGACACACTTTTAGATTAGGCTGTTGGTGCAGGGAGCTACCCTGATGATTACTCATGATACCCAAGACTGGACACAGGCTGGATGAAAATCGAGACAGCAGGTGGTTAATCTGGAGTGCCAGGAGAAGCAGGGCCCACACGATTTGCCAAGGTGTTGTTCCTGTTTAAGCGTGGAGCAGGGGCTGATCCCCAGGCAGGTCTCTCGTCAGTGGCTTCCTCTGTGCAGTGGGGTAGTCTGGCAGGGCCAGCGTGGCATGGCCCAGGCAGAATGGAGATGAACGCAGATTCAGTCTGATTAGGCTGGATAAAGCTTCCAGCAAGCAGAACACAGTTCACACAGTGGGGAACCAAATCACCACCCACTTTCAATACACAGCACATTTACATGTAAAGGATTCTATGGAATCAGCAAGCAGAACACAGTTTACACAGTGGGGAAACAAATCACAACCCACTTTCAATACACAGCACATTTACAGGTAAGGAAATTCTACAGTACCAGGCAAACCGCTCTCCAGTCACGATCGCAAAGTCTCTGCACAAACCGGGGATTCAAAAACTGCTAGAAATCCTGACAGGCCAATCGCATTCAGCAAATCTTTGGTCTTCTTCAGGTTAAAGCCTGGTCACAGTCCAGTGGCTTAAATAGTCCTCACAACTCGGATTCAGTCTGAATAAACTCTATTTTCCCTCTCAGGGACAGCAGGCAGACAGGCAGGCAAAAACTCAGCCCTTTCACAGTTCTCCCATGCAAAACTACACAGAACTGCTGCTCAACATCACTTGAGCTGTTACTTCACTTCTCAGCTCAAAACTGAAACTAGCTGCAGCAGCCTGGGAAATTCCCCAAGATCCCAAAGGTTTGGTTGGCTGATCCTTCTGTCAGTCACAACAAAGGCTCCCCCTTCAGGTGCAGAAAAGCGCAAAAAGCCCAAAACTACAATTCCTACAGATTTTGACTCCAGACAGCTCCTGTAGTCTGGCTCCATTTTAGGTTCCACCAGTAATGATTGGTCCAATTCGCAGTCCAGGACCAAGATAGTGGAGATAAACAAAACAGTCCTTGCTGCAAAGAAGGCAGGTTAGACAAACTACATTATCATTATCACTCTAAATGATTGTCAGCAAATAGTTACATCTGTGGACATTGTTCTTACAAGTTTTTTTTATTAGTCCTCCTTACTAATTGTTGTCTCTTTTCCCTGTTTACCAGCATTTTTGTAAACATTGTCTCTCTGATGTGCCTCTGAAAATAAATCCCAGGCATCTTTGTATACATTGCCTCACTTGTGTTCTTTTTAAAGCACTTTTGGAAATATCGGCTTTTTGACGTGCTTCTTAGGGTAAATTCAGGGCATCTTTGCAAATGATTGTTCTTCTGACGCACTTTTAGAAAGCAAATCGAAGGGTGAATATAGGAAAAGAAGAATACAAAAAAACGAAAGGAAACAAGAAATTGAAAAAAGGAATGAGATTAGGAATGAACATTTATTTATATTGAAATAATGATATGGTTGGTAATTATTCCATCTCTGTATGAATTCTTGTAGGTCCTTTATGTGAAATTATAGTAATTTAGTAATATTCTTTGTTGTATCTTTTGAGCTATTAAATTGTAAAAGGGCAGATTAAATTTGTTCTCTCCTGATCTAGATGTAATATGCACCATATTTATATGTTATATAGAAGTGTTAGGTGTTTGGATAAAAGAGTAATGTTTATTATTGGGTCTTGTTAAATTGAATTGGATAAAAGCTTGTGTACTAGAATTAGCACGAGAATTAGATGTACTTTTGGATTGTTTTAAGTGTTGATTGCCTTTCCATTTAATTGATTGTGTTATAAATAGGGAGTATATGGTTGGCTCCTTAACCTCGGAAGAAGCTCCGCCTAGTCATAGCGAAACGTAAGGTTTTTTACCCTTAGGAGCTAAGCTGTTGCTGGTGTGAACTGCCGTCCCTTCACGCTTTGTCTCTGTTTTTCAGTATTAAGCTTTTAGCTTTATGACGCTGTTTTCACCGTTTTCACTGCTAAAATTATCATGCCATAACCATGCACCGATAAGTTAAACTTTGTAATGAATTTTAAGTCCTAAATTATGTTTTTGTATAGTTTGTGAAAATAAAAAGCCTTTTTATATGTAATTTTGTGAACAGCTTCATTGATTTGAAATACATTTCTTTAGAGCTGTTCTTAGGACTTTTGTAAGTTCCATTCAGAGTGGGTGCTTCAAATTTTTGCTCTTTGTCTCAGTTTGTATTTGTGTGAGCACTACTCCATTTGGATGGTTCCCTTGAGCGCCTAACTTTCTGGTAAAATGATAGTTCTGAAGAATTTTATTCCGCAGTTTAATAGATTATTCCACAGTACATGTAATTTTTCTGCAGTTCAGTGATCAGGAGATAGAAAAAAAACACAGAATATGCATCTAAATACGATTGTTTTAACTTGCATATTTCACAACATATTTAGTAAACCATTACCAGCTAAAAAATGTGTCTGTTATTTTTTATTAATAATTTCTTAGTTGTTACTTTGTCGCAATTGTCGGTCGGGTTGTCTGTCCTAACTCTCATCCCATTCTCCTACACCTCTGCTTCTTTACACATGTGATGGGGTGAGAGTTATGGCCAACAACTGTAATGCGCAGCCCGATGCTGGTTGGGGGTGTGGACAGGGGGGCCAAGGGGGTCTTTCAACCCTTAACACCGAATTTCCTCGCTTTTGTCAGTGTGGAACAACCCTAACTAATGCATTAAACTGAGTTTTTGCCTCTAATATATATATATATATATATATATATATATATTACTACATTACTTATGAGCCTTTACATAGTGAATTTGTTTACTGTAACAAACATAAATTGTCTGAGTTCAGACAGACCCTTACAGACTAGATTTTTTTTTTGCTGGTTTACTTATATGTGCCATGAGATGCAGAATTCATTAACTATAACAAACATAAACACTTGCGACTATATTTTTTTACATTAACATTAAGTACATAACTGCAGGCAACTCCTAACACCTTGGCATTCATTTAATGATGATCTGTTGAATTATGAGTGCAGACAAACCCATATCTCAAAAGTGGAATTATAAAAGAAGACATTGTAGACCAGTTTCATCATTTTGAAACTAATGGTAGTGGGGTAGGTTAGGAGTGGATGGGCAGATAGGTGGGGTTGAACCAGTGCACTGACTGCAAAACCAGATGCACTACAATAGACTTTATATATGTGTGTGTGTATATATATATATATATATATATATAGATATATAGATATATGAGGCAAAACTCTGTTTAATGCATTAGTTAGGGTTGTTCCAAACAGACAAAAGTGGAAATGCGGTGTTGGTTAAAGCTCTCAGCCCCTTTTACTATATTAACTGCGATTGTGTGCATTAGGGTTGTTCGGACATAACTCACCCCATCACATGTGTAAAGAAGCAGAGGTGTAGGAGAATGGGGTGAGAGTTAGACCGACAGCCCCTAATGCGCACCGGCCGGGTTGGGGTGAGGTGGGGGGCCACGGGGGGCTTTCAACCCTAACACCAAATTTCCTCGCTTTCGTTGTTGTGGAACAACCCTAACTAATGCATTAAATAGAGTATTTTTGCCTCTAATTTCCCTTCTTTTTGAGAATGATAACAAGAAATAGTGAATGTAATGCAGCAGAGGAAGCAGGGGCCCTTCAGGCCCCGCACTCCCACCACATGATGTCTTGTTACATAGTAACATTGTGCCCACAAACGCAAATAGTAATGCGCATGGTGATGCAAAGCGAAACAGAAAGAGAAACAGTAGTGTAGACAGAAATGTTATAAACAATGCAAAAGCAAGCGCAAATGAAAACACAAAGGGTAACGCACATGGTGGCGTAGACGTGAATGGTAAGTGAAACAGGAACGGAACCGCAAGCGAAAATGGTAATGGTAACAGTAATGTAAGTGCACAGGCTGGTTTTCCCCAACAGCTGCATAAAGAAAGACAGTGAGTACAAAGAATGTATGCCTAATAATGGTTCTCGGAGCAGAAAATGAGGACTTGGAATACTAAATTGCTTATATCTCAGGAACCGTATGACGTAGAAAAAAAATTTAAAAGTCATTTAATCTATGACTTTCCTGGCTAGTTTTGTACTTAGCTGCTGTTAGGGAGCTAAGCATTTTTCCAATGAAAAGTCCGTATCTCGCACCGTTTCCGAGATACAGGCCCTGAAAGGCGCGGCGAACGCCATAATGTTATTCTATGGGAAAAAAAGAGAAGTTCGGAGTGCCATAACTTTGGCTCCCTGTAATATTTTTTCACAAAACCACAAAACAGCACATCTGTGGAATGTTGGCTGTGTTCCCTCCAAATTTCAGCCCAAAAGACCAAACCATTATTTTGCAGCAGGACGCCAAAGGATTCCTGTAATGCGTTGGACGCCGTAATGTTATCCTATGGGAAAAAGCGTCAAATTTGGAGTGCCATAACTTTGCCGCCATGTAATATCTTTTCAACAAAACACTGAAAGGCACATCTGTGGGATGTCAGCTGCGTTCTGTCCAACTTTCAGGCCAAAACACCAAACCGATCTTTTGCAGCAGGGTGCCAATGAATTGCTGTCATTTTCCCACAGCCTAGAAAAGTACTGTCGAAGTTTGCGAAAGCTTTCGCAAATTCATTCGACAGTGTCACAAGTGTGAAAGTACTTTTTCCAGAAATTTGAAAAACATATTTCTGTGGTGTTTTACCCAAAAATAAAGACATGGCTAGCATCCTCAGGGTCCGACTAGTGACTACAAAAGAAATTAGGTTGCTAGAGGGTCCCAATTTTAAATGCCAAGCATTTTCTGATCACTAACTGAAAACAAAATGGCAGATTTAGCGACAGTAAAGGCCATTTGCGAAAGTAAAACTGCATTTGCAACACTGTCGAACTTTGTTAACTTTTCCCATTGACTTATAATGGAACTTGTTTTTGAATAACTTTGAACCGTTTAATATTTTTCAAGAAATCTTCAAAAGGCACATGGGGACCCTGGCCACACGTTCCCTGAAGATTTCAGATCAGTCGCAAACCGCAAGCACCTGTACAATACCTACAGCAAAATTCCAGAAAGTGTAAATGCGCCACAGATCACTCTTAATAACTCCGCAGTCAGATATGCGATTGGTATGAAACTTGGCAGATCGCAAGGTATATGGGCCTTTGATCGTGTATTCCAAATTTCAGGGAAATCCATCAAACAGTTGCAAAGTTATTAAGGTGCAACATTTTGGGTTTAGTATGTAAATGGCTCTCAACTCTAATCTATAGTGGTACTACCGGTACACTATATATATATATATATATATATATAAAAAATACAAAATCACACATGCCCCCACAATGCAAAGCATCAAGGGCTGCATATGCAAATCACCACAGAACATTATGCTGGTCCAACTTTAAGCAGAATTGCATGGTGCCGAAAGGCCTCTCACACAGTTTGCAAAGGGTGCTAACAGAAGACATAGACACGTGTTTCGTCCTACCAGGACTCATCAGTATGCCTCGTCTGTTTGACACCCCAGTGGAATAGACCAGCTACCCCAAGGCAGTGTGCCTGGGATATATTGTGGTGAACCCATTAAAATAAAAAACTATACTGTGTGATAACTATACTGTATAACTGTGTGATTTTGTATTTTCTTGAAACTTGGCTTCCCAGCCAAATGCCCTTTGGGGTAACCCTTGCCTCAGTGTTTATGCACAGAGGTTCTTTGTCTTTTATATATATATATATATATATATTACTACATTACTTATGAGCCTTTACATAGTGAATTTGTTTACTGTAACAAACATAAATTGTCTGAGTTCAGACAGACCCTTACAGGAAGAACAAAATTTAAACAGAACAAAATCGTCACTACAACCAATGACCATCTACAGGGGAAAAAACCCTCCTTCCCCTCCCCCCAGGATGATCCACAATCCGATCAGCTCCCATATGTTTCATGGAGTGCTTTTTCACACTCTTACAAGCCCCTTTCACATGAACAGCACTTACAATGGCACGGTTCCCAGCCGCTCGTTCTGCTCTGTCAGTGTCATTGTGGTTTACTTCTGCACACATACTGTGTGCAGTGATCTCAGGACTCATCTGGTATTATCTATCGCACCTTCTTACAGCACTCTGAGTCTCAACACATGGGTTATAAGTGCTCTTTTCATAGGCTGATGCACAAAAGGAATCCAAAATTCGAAATCCGATCCTTCTCCTCCCTTGTAGCTCCCAGAATCCCCAGTTCTTTTTGTGCATCTTCCCAGGCTGGTCATGTTTCTTTCTGGCTCTGTGCCAAGCTAACAAAGGTAATATTAATACTCCCTCTATTCACAAGAATTTATGCATTAGCCTCAGAATCTAACTTACATTAATTCAAGCAACAGATGTTTGCTTACTAAGGGGTTACAGCCCCTCAAACTAACAGTTAGAAATTAGCATTGCACAGCTCTATACTGCTACTGTTTTTTGTCTATGCGTAGTTCTAGCCTAGTCTACGTCTTGGCGTCAGGGCTTAGCTTAGGTTTACTGGTAACAAGAAATTATCTGTATCACAGCTGCTGCTCACTAAACCCCTCTTGGTTTACCTTGTTCAGCCGAGGAGGGGGATGAAGGCTACCGCCCAAGACCGATTTTTGGACCTTCCGAGCCCCCTCTCAGCTTATCTTATTCAGCCAAGAAGGAGATGACTCTAATAGGGAAGTGCTGCACTCCCTTTCTGGTCCGATCGATTCTACTCCTGGGGATCGCGGTTTACCTTGTTCAACTGTGATCACCACAGGAGCGCCCCACCAAATGCTTTACATGGGACAGGCAGTAAAGAGTCACAGGTGAGAGAGCACTTGCCATGGGGCCTATCTGCAGGGCTACATTCCTCATTGGCGCCGATCGGTGCGACCCACCATCACTTCCTCATTCTGCCAGGACAGAGGGAGCTTCCTCTAAGCAGCGACTCCTGTATTGAAGTTCCCCACGACCATTACTCAACGGAGGGCCCTCAACCACGAGGAGCCCTGTGGAGCAGTCGCCATCTTGTCTCGCGCGCTTTAGCGTGAGAGGACACCAGCCGAGATCTCGTGGGGCCTACCTAGGAAATCTGGCTAGGTATCCCTTTTTTCAAGATGGCGACGTCAACAGGCTGTGTACTCTTCTCCCAAAATGTGCTAGTAAACATGCTGGCTATCTTAAAGGGACACAGCCCATCTTAAAGCCCATTTTAAAGGGCAGAGCACCTTATCCATGAGCTGAACCACCATTGTGAGCATAGGTGGTTAAAGGGATATATTTTGGGCTTTTTTGACAATAATTCATTTATCCTGTGTATGTCAGGCAAAACGTTGGTGCCTCCCTTTAAACAGACAAAGCCTGATGTACATCCTCAGTGCCTTGCATTGCCAGTCAGTAACTTAACTCAGCCGATTGCCCAGTAAGTCTCAACATGCCTGAGAAGGTTACTCATGGCTTTCAGATGCCCACCAATATTCTGCTGACTTCTTGTTTTGAATTGTCTCCTTTTGTCTCTAATTCACTGACATTTGAAACACCTAGGGTAGCCTCGACTGGGGCTATGAACTAGTTTTGTGTATTAAGATAAACTAGCCAATGTGGTGTCAGGGCCAGCTAGAATTGCATATTAAGGTACTTATTTTGGTTTATTGTGCCATTCCGTATGGAATCCACAACTCCCTCAGTCTATCTCAATCTGCCTAGGGAGGGGAACAGGTGCCTGGATCGGTGGTCCTGAACAGTTTGTAATTCGCTACCAGTGTCTTGCTCAACCTCCTGGTTTACCTTGTTCAACTGGAGGTCGTGACCTCTTTACAATGCATGTCCCTGGGTGGAGCGTGGCGCTCCCCCATTTACCTCATGGTTTACCGTGTTCAGGTGCAAGCCTGCCTTTGGAGATCAATCTCTCCCCTTCCTCTTATGCCCATTACTTTGGAGGCCTCAGGCAGTACAGCGCAGTGGTTTAAGGCTCTGAGTTGTACATCTGGAGACCTGGGTTTGAATCCCACTGCCCATACATGCATACTGTGTGATACTAAGCAAGTCACTTAACCTCTCGGTACTCCCAGATTGTACCTGTAAGTAAGCTTTCAACATACCCACTTCAAGTAGGATTCTGAAACTGGGACTGTGAGTTCTTTCTGTATCCTGCAACCGAAAGGGACATCCCCAACCCACGCACTAGAGCCTCCATGCACTGTGGGATGCCCGACATTTGCATTTTGCGCCACCATCCTTGGAAGCTACATCGCACTTCTTGTGATGTTTTTGACCTCCCAGGCACCTATAGTGTTCTTTATATACAAATCCACCTCTATGATGGAGGCAGCCAATGAGTGCCCCACCTAAGATGTTGGACACGAGAGGGCACCCCTTAAAGGGGGCAGTACTTCTCATAATCTTTAAAGGGGGAATGGAGCAGATATAAACCATAAATTAATAGGATGAAATGTCACATTAAAGAGCAACAAATTATAAGCCTGATTTTTTACAAGAATAAGAGGCCGAACATGTATCCACCAGTCCTTATCTGTACTCAGGAGTTTATCGAACCCAATTTCACTGTAGATACCTAGTTCCAAAAAAACTTGTGGCTTAAGCATTACTTCAAGGGCTCAGCTGGTGCAGGGTTTAAATTCTTTGCATAGCAGGAATGAGTACCATCTCTTAGTGAGGCAAATCTGGGTCCTCTATCCCCTCATGCAGTACAGTAATAACAAAGATATGTTGCTCAATATTGGCACCCCGCACAACCCTTTCACACTTCGGTTATACTCCACTCAGTCTGGAAGCAGTGTCAGTGCCTAGGCAGCCCCCACTCAACAGCTGCAGTCCGAGCCCTCACAAAATGCTCATTTGCTCCAAATACTTGGGACGCAGCAGGATTTACGACACTGGTGGTTTGGACAGGGTGGTTCACCAGCTTCAGTCCTCCTTCGAGAGGGTACCTTCTATGGGCTTAATCATCTTGTCATTTCAAGTACAGAGCGAAGTAGCTCCTAGCATTGTGGCAGATTTTCTGAGAATGATATAGTGGGTCATCCTGCATACTTAGGGGAAAATAGTTTGTGTGAACTGTAAGTACAGAACTATATAGTTAGTACAAAGCCATAGAGTCAATCATCGGAATGTACATAATTAAAGAGCAAGGCATACAATGGGCTAAGGAAGGGCAAATGCATCACAGGTTGTGCATGTGCTACTCAGCCACAGCCATGCTGGTGGGGGACAAGTTAAGCATATAAAGAGCGTTTTTGAAGAAGATTGTACCCTCAGTAAGAAAAGGCTGGCTATGTAGTGATGCATCTCAAGCTTATTAATTTTTCACTGCATCCAATCCCGCTACAGCAATAGGCCAATTTGTTGTAATACTGAAGCCTGACTGATATCCTCAGGACGTCTTTTTGATATATGACTGTTACTGTGCTATGTCCACCCAGTAAGTCACAATCTGGCAGCTTAAATTTTTGCAGAAAATAACAATGGCATTTTGAAGCAGGAGGTGTTGGCTGCTTAAAAATCCACTTGAGGACCATATTTTTCCTTAGCATACTATTCTCCATGGTGAATGGCCATCCTGTCATGTTTCTCTACAAGGCAAGAGCCACAAAACTTACTTTGACCAAGGGTCCCCAAGAAACAGCTTGATCGGGTTGTGGCAATTCCACTCCATTGACAAGGGTTCCATTGTGAACACTAAATGTTAATGCTGTGCAGCTGGCCTCCCTCAGATAACTACCACTGGCTTCACCATGGCTCAAGTGTAATCAATTACTATCTGTCAGCACCGTCACTTTGTCAGCTGGTGAGGTTGTGCCGTAGCTGGTTTTTACATCATTCCCCCATGTGGCTATACTTGTCCCTGTTCTGTTCAACAGGGCATATGCCCAACACATCCATGGCCATTTCATTCTAGCCATCTTTCACCGAGGGGTGCTACCTCCCCCCCCCCAAGACTGCCCTAGCATTTGCTATCCCTTACAGACCACAGAAAGAAAGGGGCATGGTCCTAAGCTCACCCTCAGACAAGGGGGACTCTCAGAAGCAGAAGCCACATTAAAATCACTGGTTATGACTTAGAGCCAGTGAAGGTAGGGACAGAGGCTGGCAATTCCAATCCAGGTTGATTCCCCTCACTATCATCCTTCTCGCTTGTATCAAAGTCCTAACAGGTATTCAGTGGAAGACCAAGGAAGAACAGAACTTAGAAGCCCTATTAGGGGAGACACAACGCCTCCCCATATTTAATGCTATGGGGTCCGGCCACAGTTACGACAAAAGAAAACTAAAGGAGCACACATATGATGCATCCCTACATGGCAACTCTTGCCCAATACAACCATGCCACATGCAGCATATGAATTCAATTACACTCATCAAATAAGCAGGCCACAGTGCAGAAGCCATAAGCAGATGAAAACCCAGATGAGAGCAGTATTTTAGCTCAGGCCAGCTAAAACACATGACCCAGAAACTATTAACAGTACTTTTGCAGCCATCTCAGCTGCACAAACAGTCACAGAAAGCAGGTAACTGGTGTGTTTTAATGCAATATCGGTCTCCTAAGGTAGAAGGTGCTGAAATTCTATTTCATGGACCCACAGACATTTTCAAGAAAGAAATGAGAGGTGTATTCAACTTCTTTTGACTTGTCATATGTGCTGGGTAGATAGACTCATACCCAGGCATCTGTACATACTGTATTTATAGGTAAAAACACCTACCCATATATAGGTCGATCAGTCCTTCTATCTGCCTAAACATATAGCCAGATTTATGGGAACCGTCACACCCACCCTTTACACCAGGGTGCAGTGCTGAGTTTGGAAGTTCATTTAGGGTAACACACAGACCAGGGGCAATATGACCAACCAACTTTGATGTATTGAGTATCGCGTCCCATATGATGGCACATACACACACACTGACAACCAAAAAACTAAATATGTGCCTTTAGTACTTTCAACAGAGTGTAAACAAGGGATCAATCCACTGGGAAATCCACTGTCAGCCATGGCCAGTGTCCTCCTGGAGCCCCCACTGCAGCGACTCCTGGCAGTGACACTCTCCTCCTCCACATCACTTAATTAATCCAGATCATGGAGGAAGGGACAGGGGACCTTTGTAATAGTAAATCCAGGTATGACAAGCAGATCAAATACAGCAAACATTGTTAACACAGTCATACTTTGCCAGAGGCTACAGTTCATTAGTCCTATGCATTTCAGCGCAGTTCAGTAAGTTTCTCAGTTCAGCCCCTATTGCCTGCACTGGTCATATAGAGCTCTCTCATCAGCGACCACAGTTCAATACTCTTTCTGTAGACAACACCAATCAAGACCTCCAGGGGCTGATCTGGCACATAGACCCCATATCACTGAAACTGCCAGCATGGTCATTCAGAAGGATATACCGTTGAACTTAAGGGTATCCGGTAAGGTGACGGACACAATGATCCAAGCCAGTAGGGAGTTCACTAACAGAACTTATAACAATACTGGCGTGTATTACCAGTTGGCTACCAGACTAATAGGGAACTCAGAGTTTGGTTGCAAGGTTCTCCAGACAGCTTTGAGTGATATTCCTCCTCCCTTCCAAGACAAGTCCAATACTGCTGTATAATCACTCATGTGTTGAGACTCGGAGTGCTGTAAGAAGGTGCGATAGATAATGGTAGTTTACTCACCTGGTAAAGGTAATTATAAGAGCACCTTCTTACAGCACTCCGTATCCCACCCATTGAGGAGGAACATAACAAGCAATAAACTGAATAATAAAATAAGGGATTGCATATTAAAGAATGTATGTGCAATACCGATCAGTAAACACAGAGTAGCGGATGTTCAGTCCTGCACTGCCAGTAACAGTGGAACATGTTGCCACATTGATTGGAATACAGTGGAAAGTAAATAATTGTCCTTTGCATAACATCAAATTGTGTTGTATTTCTCTACCTGACAGCTTCCCTACAGGGGCGGCTGAGGGTCTTGTATAGTTGGATTTTTTATATTATGTTTTCAGGAGTAGCATAAGCCCTGGAAGATTTCATACTGGGGATTCTGGGAGCTACAAGGGAAGAGAAGGATCAGATTTAAAATTTTGGATTCCTTTTGTGCATCAGCCTATGAGAAGAGCACTTATAACCTATGTGTTGAGACTTGGAGTGCTGTAAGAAGGTGCTCTTATAATCACCTTTACCAGGTGCGTAAACTACCATTTTGGATGTCTTTTCTGCTGGCCAAGAGTCCGAGACTTGTAGTTTGGGGGAGTGCTGGTGAGTTCTTTACCAGCATTGTTCTACCCGAGTTCAGCTAAATATATCCTTAGGTAGTAAAAATTAAACTGAACTTGGGGAAACCTGTTACTTTTTGGAAACGAGGGCCAAAAACAACAGTGCTCTGAAAGAGGAGTCATGATACCGGGCATGCACTAATACATATTGATATCCATATCTATTGGATATGAATATGCCTTTGTGTATGCCCAGTATCAAGGCTCCACTTTCGGAACACTTTTAATGTAGTTCTCAGCCCTCGTTTCCAAAAAGTAACAGGTTTCCCGAGTTCAGCTTCATTTTTACTATCTAAGGACACATTTTGCTGAACTCAGATACAGGAGTGGATGCACAAGCACAGAATTTGCATGAGCCTCGGGAACACATATGGGGAATGGATCCCACAACAGGGTGGAGTCCCTCGCATGAGACTCTATGCAAAGTGAAGCAGCTGCTGTCATGTTTGTAGACAGCACCAGGAACCAGCACAAAATGATAAAATTAAATGATGAACCACACAAAACAGGGAATACCAAGACAGTGAACGCTCCCTTTCAATGTGGGGTGGGTTGCCTATACACGACAAGACAGGTAACGCTGCAGTTGCTCTGCACCACTAAATGCAGTGCAGAGTGCTGCCCCAAAATTCCAGCTGAGGACAATGGTATGCTAAATGAGGGTACCCCATGTAAGAGGGACCTTCCTCCATGTATTGCTATACCGAGCTCACCTCACCTGGACTGGGATCAGGTAGTGGAGGTTTTCCCTTGGCTACCGTACCTTAGGGCCTTCAGCTAACACTCCCCCTGCCCCTCCCCCCTTCCTTATGCAACATGCAAATTTGTCAAACATTGCTCTGATGGTTTAGGATAAGGTTGGAAAAAAGGATATCAGAACATGACCTAAAAGTCTGTGTTTGCAAAGCCCAGCAGCATGGGAGGCACCACACCACATGTGAGGTTCAGTTCATCAAGCATTCCCAATCTCCCATTGAAGATGGAACACTACCAGGATTTAACCAGCACCTGCATTAAAATTGATACTTTGCAATGTGCTCAGTCCAACCTTAAAAATGTAAAGTTCAGTTCGACAATCATTATGGTGGAACCAGCACCTGCACGAAATGTCCGATAACCTGGTGAGACACTGGCATTGATGCAGACAGCTGATTTCTCAGAATTGTACACAACTTCCTGGTTGTACATTACTTGGTCTGTTCACTCGATATCAGTGCTGTAATGAAAACCCAGAATGACTTTAAATTTGCGAGACTAAACGATCACATTATTAGAATTGCACTGCAGCCTGCATCAGCAGTTCATACTGACAGTATTTTCTTTTAGAATCAGCTGGCATGTGTTAAAGTTCATTTGACATCACAGATTTCTCATTTTGTTTAGCAACTACAACCAGATCAAAAGCATTATGAAAAGTGCAAAACCACTAAAACTACAGACCCCCATGGCTCCATCACTAGCAACCGACATGGACACACAAGACTGTTTCTAGCAAACTGGACAATGATAAGCTACTGGAACTGCAGTGCTGGGGAAAGGGAAACATATACACAGCAGTGAATGTCATTCACTGTGTTTACATGTGGGATGATTTCAGATTTCTTACCTGAATCAGGTTAATTTCTTAATCGTTAAATGATGCATTTACATGCAGACTGAAATTTCGATTCAGAAACACGAAAACTCAACATTTCTTATCTAATCGGAAAACAGACTTCATGTAAATGTGCTAATTGACTCTGGAGTGCAGTTTTTATTTTATGCAACTCATATTCAACATGGCAATTCTGTGTTAAAAAATTGTAGAGACAACATATTGTACACAGCTTATGAAGCCGATATTTCTCATTCAATAAATTGATATACAGTATATGCAGATCAAGTTCATTATTTCATTTTGCATGTACATTCTCTGTATCAGTTTGTGTTGCATCTCCTACATCTGACTATAGAATAATTGATTCTGACATTTAGGCAAATGTTTGCTGCCTAAATGTTAGGGGTTGGGGGTAGTTCATGTGTTTAAACCCTCGGAGAAAAACCATTCATGATGTGCTGACAGTAAAAATGACTGTGCTGCATGCAAAAGTTCATAATGTGAGACAAGTTTAAGCAAGCTGCTGTCTGTTGGTGATACAGTTAGTAAACCTAATAGGGAGATCAGGGTTTGAAAAAAGTCAGGGCTGGATTCACAAAAAACTCTGAAGGTGCATAACGTTCCCTAAGTCCCCAAAAGTTGCCTAGCTGTGGAAAAAAAGGAGAAATTGCTCTGAGTGCTATACACAAAACTTCCGCAGCTGCTGAAAAAAACACACTGAGGACTGTGGAAAAAAGTGTAGCTGTGGAAGTTCCTGAGGGAAAAAAATCCATCGAAAAGTATAGCATATCCCCTTAGAGGCTATTCACAGCCAGTGTTTTTCTGCAGTTGCAGAAAAAATGTTGCATACCTGCTGCACCACAAAGACTGATGCGTAACTCTGTCTGAGCAAAGTGCAGTGTATCAACAATTTAACTACAATTATAGTGGAGGTGCAGGCACCAGTAATAGCAAGCCAGTGGGTGTATAGTAGTGTCTGTTGTTACAATAAAAATAGCACACATTTTCATTGAAATGCAACAAACTACAGCCACTAGACCCAGTGCAGCCCATAAAGGCACTCCACAGGCAGTAGAGGCAGAGCTGGTAACAGCCTGCAGTGATTGCTACTGAAGTAGACAACATAAACACTCCGGGGAGAGACACAACCATCGGTTCCAGCAACAGTTACAGACAGCCACCGTGGTGCATGGCCTTGCTGGTACCAGTGGTGCTGGAGTGGTCTCAGTTGAGAGACTGGCTGCTGGTCTCTCTGTGAGTACTTTTTGCTACATCTATGGCAAGACTGTCACAGTCTGCTTCTCCAGTTAACATGGATCACCTGTTATGCCTGCTGAACTTTTTCTTCAGCTAAGGAAGGAATCTTAGGGAGATTGCAGCACTTGTGAACTTCCACAGCCTGCCTGTTTTATGGATTTCCACAACTGCAGAAATTTTCTTTGTGAATATGGTGCAACTATATTTCCACAGTGCTACAAGCCATTTTTCCACAACTATGTAAATTTTGGCTCTCTTTGTGAATTCAGCCCTAAGTGTCTAGGCTCTGTAAATTTAGTACCCTGCTAATAAGGCTTAGAGAAAAATAACAGATCTGAATATGCAGGAGGTCTGACCTACAGTCTCATGTGATGGTTCTTAAATCACAAAATGTAAAAGCAAAAACAAGGTGCTGTGTCAGCATGTGGTCTGAAAGCAAAACAAAATAGTAATATTAAATGCACAGTGGAAATAGAAAATAGAGTTAAAAACTGACGTTTTGACCTTAAGTCTTCTTCAGGAAATATCTAAAAGAGAAAAAAAGCACTAACTTTACTTTTTTCTCTTTTAGATATTTCCTGAAGAAGACCTAAGGTCAAAACTTCAATTTTTAACTCAATTTCTATATTTAGAATGCATTAATTATTACCATTTTATTTTGGGTTCTTAAACTACATTCTAGTACAGTCACATTTTGATGTATTTAGATTGTTTTTGATTGTTGCTTGAAAAGAATGAGTCTTACTCATCAAAAATCTTGACAAGATTATAAAGTAGGTTGCAATAACCCACATTCAACTGTATGATTCTTCCATACGATACTTTTTTTTAACTTCCTGTACCTTTCAATGTTAAATTAGTCACTATTAAAATGCAATGCTTGTGCACTGACTGTAACTATGTTTTGAAACAGTACACAAAGTAAAAGGGGCTTCTCGAGACTCTTGTTTCTCAGCCATCTCTGCCTCATTACTGTTGGGCTACCGATCATACTATTGTTTTTTTTGTTTGTTTGTTTTCTTTTCATGCTCTCGATCTGCATCTCTATAAACTATATGCCACCTACATAAAAAAAAAAAGATTTATACTAATTGTTGTAAAGCCATTGAATTTGACAAACCTTTTTTCTTTCAGTAAAATCTGGATATTACAGTCAAGAAAAATGGCTCCCTGCCCCCTTCACCCACACATACACGTTCTGTAATCTGATCTGAAGGCTGATCAGTCGATTACTTTTAAAACCCATCCTGCATTGCGTTTGACAGTATCTTGCACATCTAATGATCCTGAATTTTATACATAACATTTAAAACCAGTGTGATTAGGCATATAGGCGGATTTTACCAAAAAGAAAATCAATAATCTGGATTTCAAAACCATTGCATTAGATTATGTTGTTAAAAAATGCAGACTGTGCAAGAGCAGGACGATTAATGATAACAAATATAATGTATTGCACTTTCTACAGATTTTGTTGCACGAAGTAATGAGCATGCATACATCGCATCTTCAGTTCGCATGAATAAGTGTCACCTGAACTAATCAACTGTCAAATGAGGAAAAATAATTCACTGCCATTTAACAAAGTGACAGTAAAAGGTAATATAACTCATCTGGTTTGAGACCACGGTGCATAACATCCGTTCGCAAAAAAAAAGACAGACGTATTTTCAATACATTTCCATGAGGGTTGCAATATGCTGTTAGCTGTTAGGTCTTGTTAACAGGGTGGAAGCTATGCTCTATTTTCCACAAAAAATCAGATGCAGAGTTCACTTACAAACCCAGCTCTCAATGGTTGTGATTAGCAACATTTGGCAAATACTCTCCCTGTTTTTATTATACAAATACCAACAATAAAAGTGCAGTTTTAAATAATTATTGTACTTTGATGTCAAAATGTATCCTGTAGTCCTTTAAATAAACAAAATCTTAAATACATCATCAACAATGTAGTTTCTGCTCCATCCTCTTCCTCAATATAAACAAGTAATGAGTAGGGAAAAGAGGACATGTTATTAAAATATTTAGAAGAGGAGAGAAAGTATAGAAATCTCAGGTTTTCCTCAAGTGGTATGCACAGCAAACCCCAAGGGACAGAAAAAAACCCAGAGGTTTGATGAGGTGATCAGATGATGAGGGAGCTGCTGCACTGAGTGCAGGCCATCTTAAGCAGACTGGACAGGCAGGGGAGGTCTCATTGGCAGCAGCGTTTGGTTTTTCAGACACTGGGTTGTCTGATGTGTCACTAGCTTGAGTGCCCACAGTGTTGATATTGTTCTTGGAGCCCTGGGGCTTTGCAGGGCTTTCCATCCATTCCACTCTCATCTGCTCCTGTGGTGGAGGGGGTGCTGTTTGTTCTTTCCTGCAGCTGTGAGTAGGCTGGCTGTGGGTTATGACTGAGACATCACCTTCTGCACCCTTCTCTGGCTTTTCTGGTTCAGAATCCTCTGCGAACTACAGCTCAGCTGATACTGCAAGGGATCCAGTGAGCCTTGACTAGGCCAGGGACACCTCAATTTCTTGAACCTAAACAGTGGTTCAGAAATCCTCTGTGAGCTACAGCTCAGCTGATACTGCAAGGTACTAGCCCTGACTTTTGGATTTGGTACCAGTGGAAGTTGATCTCCAAGTTACCCACACTATCTCCTGCTAACTAATGTATCTCCCTCTGTCTCTCTAGTTGAATTTATGTGCCAAGGTTTAATAATTTGTTTAATCCTTACAGTCATTTTAAGTTCTGAGTTGATATTAGAAGTGAATTTTGAGCCTTGAGCTGATCCACCCCACCCCTCCCGAAGTGCTGACTTTTCCATTAGCAGGTTATATCTTCTAGCCACTAGAGGGCTATATCTCTGGTAGCAGGGACATTTTCTGTGTCTGCTCCACTATTAGCAGGTTATATGCAGCTGCCACTAGGGGCTCCTATCTTATCTGGCACATCACATACTCTGTTCCCCAGATTTTATCATCACAACACTCCTCCCCCAGTGGACTCTCCTTTTCCTCCCCCCCCTCTCTCTCCCTCCTTAAAAACTAGATAAGCCTGCCATCCACTCTCACCCCTAACCACTTGCTTCTAGCTACAGTCTCCCTACAGGGGGTAAATGCAGATGCTCTGCCACCATCTGTAAACACAACTAGGGAATTCTTTCTCTGCTGTAGCCCACAATATGTTCCTCCATAGAACCCTCTGTCTATTTCTATCAATTCTGATACTGGCCCCCTCTACAGGACAGGACCACACAAAATGCTCACCCCAATACGAATATGACCACATCAAGGACGCATTGCTGAACATCAGGAGGACATTAATTCTCCACCTCCAGACTGTAGTGCCACAATATCACCATCTGGATAACACTAAAACCACAAATACGCAGCTGTTAGTAACACGCCACATCATACCCCCCACTACATGGGTCTATATGAGCAGTGGACAGGCTGGCTATCCCCTCCCTCCACCTGGTAGTGATGTACCCCTAACCTATGTACCATGCCAAAAAATCATGTCACATTACACAATCACAGACCCTAACATATTTAAAATGGCAAGCTATAAGGATCACATGGCTGCTCCTACTGATCTCAGGTAATATCCATCCCAACCCAGGCCGATGACATACACTGCAACAGGTCATAAGAAACAGAATGGACTAACAATAGCATCAATAAACATATGCAGCCTGCTAGCAAAAATGGACACTCTCCAAGTCTGGGTCCAGCAGCACCAGCCTGACATTCTTATGACAGTATTGAGGGCCAACCTACGCAGGATCACAGTCACATAGCAAATGTCTTCAACAAAGCTTTTACTGACCTCAGCGGAGTGTTGCCCCCTAGCTTCCTTTAACACCAATCACATACTTGCACAGAACGAAACCCGGGGACCCAATCAAACTCCCATCCGCCTTTCTACGTCAGAGCATCACCTTTATGGAAGCAAAAAAGTACATCCTAAAAGCACTAGGTAATTCCAGAACTACCACTGATTAACTTATCTAAAACTAGTTAGGCTCACCCTGGACATAACTGTCAAACCCCTCACAAAAATCTTAAATCTCCTTGGTATCAGGTGAATTCCCATGAATCTGGAAGGTGGCAGTGGTTACCTCTGTTTACAAAAAGTGGTGACAGGACCAACTCTATAAATTACCTCCCAATATCTATCCTTCCTCCACTCTGCAAGGCCCTGGAGCGAATTGTAACTGACCAACTGATGGAATATCTAGACAAACATCATTTACAATGTCAGTAATAACATGGATTTTGAAAACAACACAGTACCATAACTGCTCTAGTGGAGTTTACCGGCTTCATTCATAGTGTGCTAGACAGAGGGCTCTTGGTGCGGGCAACATATATTGATTTCTCCAAGGCCTTCGACACTGTCAATCACAATATGTTCCTGGATCAGCTCTCTGATACCGGCCTCTCCCCTGCAACAGTAGCATGGTTCAGAAGCTACCTCTCTGGGAGGGTCCAAAAAGTGAAAATCCTGGACACCTTCTCTGACAACCTTAGTGTTAACACAGGGGTTCCTCAAGGCTTTATCCTTGGCCCTCTGCTGTTCAGCCTGTTCTTAAATAACCTTCCTCAATCAGTAAATGACCAGCTACTACTATAATCAGATGATGTGGTCCTATATTTATGTAATTCTGACCCCTACATACTGGAAAAGCAAATGCAGGCTAATTTCACTGTGGCTGAGCACTGATTCCTTCAATAGAAACTGCTCCTCAATTATAAAAAAACAAAACTATGTTATTCATATCATCACGTAACAAACACCGCACCCACCAACTTTGCATTTGTAACAATCAGACACTTCCCTGGAGATGGTTCAAACATTTAAATACCTAAGACTGACACTGGACCGCACCCTCTCATTTATCCAACACATAGACGCAGTCGCAAAGTCATCAAATGCAAAACTTGGATTATTGTACAGACACAAAAAAGGCCTGACTTCTGAGGCACTAAAAACTGCTGCAAATAGCTCAGTTCTCTTAGTGATAGACTATGGTCTAGTAGTATATGGGGCTGCCTTCCAAACCACTTTGAAACGTATCAAAACAACACTAAATAAAGCGTGTCGTTTAATCCTAGGTGTACCCCGTCTCACTCACACCTGCGAGTTGTACACTCAAACGAACTGGCTCAACCTTGACAGCCACCTCCAGTATTGAGTATGCCTGCTCACCAAGAAGTCTATGCTAGGACTTACCACACCAGGCCTGCAAAGCCTTCTTAGCTGACCTAATTCCATCAGATGCACTAGGGCTACACACAACTCGGCCCTCTGCTTCCCTTTCCGTAGAACCACGCAAGGTCAATGGTCCTACGAATACTGGGCACCACTTTGGCTTAATGCATTTGACTTAGACATCATGAAAGAGGACGAACTAGGTCCCTTTAAAGATAAACTTCGAGTGGTCTTTGCCACAAACAGTAACTGTGACTGTGAGACCTGAACCACCTCCACACTCTTCCCTCCTCTTTAATGCTACCCTCATTCTAACCTGCCCCCTTGCCTTCTCCTCTCTTCTTGCTAACTAATACTCCCCTAGTAGGCTCCAGGTCCCTGCTTCAGCACTCCCTCCCCCCCGTGAGTCTAGCCCTCCTCTATGACTACACTATTTAACACTTAAGACAAAAAGAACTGCTGCCCATCAAGTTCTCGTCATCTTACATATAGTATTAGTTAATTATTCTACAGACTATATCATCCTCTGTTCCCTACCTGATTTGCTCTATATCCTGTAGATTCTCAGTTGTTCACTTAAACTCCTTGTCAACCTAGCCTGCTATAAACTATGTATCTGTATGTAACCCCCTTGTTACCCGAGGTTACTAGAATCCCACTAAGACCTAGTGGTAGTCAGGGAAGGCAGCTTGTGAAACTCCAGTTAAATGGGTTTCACACTGTCTCACTCTGTTCTCAGTCTCAGCTGAGACTGAGGGATGATATCACCAATAGAACTTTCACAGTTGCATGAGCCACATTGGAATCTGCAGCAGAGGGAGTTAAATAGAACGTTGGGAGTTTTGAAGTGAGTGTCTTCAGTTTGTCTTCAGTGAGTGTGTAGTAGGGAGCTTGCTGTTAAGCAGCTCAGTGAAGGCTCTAGGAGCCTCAGCCCTGACAGAGGGCTACTTTTAAGTAGAAGGGTATGTGTCTTCACCTTAAAGAGAGACACAGAAGATTACTGAAGTGGTGGAGACTGCTGTTTTCGGGTTTCAGTGCCCCCTTCCTCCGGGGGGGATGAGAAGGTTTCCCTGCAGATTCCTGGGGCAATCCCCTAATTCTGCTTGTGGAGGAAAAGCTGCCTGTTCGTTCCAGTATTTATTTGGGAGAAAAGAAGATTTGTGAGTCGTCTGTGGGGCACCTGCAACGTAAGGGTGAGTGTCTGCTCTGGCTAAAAGGGCATATGTTTTTTCACCCTGGGACTTGTGTGACAATGTGGGAATTAAACTACTAAATATTGGGAAGCCTAGAGTAATGGGCTAAGCAAGTTAACAGTAGTTCAAGTTCCAGAGTTTGTTGGGATGCAAATAATATGTAGAGGTGATGTGACAGACGTCTACCCTTAATCTACATTTAAAAGTTCAGTAAAGGAATTATTCAGTTTCCAGAGAAATGGCCGGGGTATGGGCTGTGGGAGCTGGAGGTGGGTGGCCCCCCCATCTTTAGTGACCAGGTCCACCTCTACAGATTTCTTCTGTGTTTTTCTACTTTGCCTCAGGCACTTGGCCAGTGATGGGGGGAAGTACCCAGATGTGGGATTGTAAGGAAAATTCTCTCTAGGAGTCGCAGACTCTAGTGTGGTGTGGGGAGCCATGACAGGATAATTGGTTCATTCTTCCAATGGACCACGGATCAAGTGGCTGGCGGGGGAGCCGGGCCAGTGGGGAAAACCCAAGAGCGTACAAGTCGGGCTGTGTACCCAAAGCTGCGTGCAAGTCCGGGCTGTGTGCCTGGTGGGTTTAAAACCGGAGGGCTGGAAATAGTGATAAAGTGTTCTGTAGTCTCTAATCTGCATTACCAGGAAATGTAGCCCCTTGGGGGTCCATCTATGCTTTGTTTTGTTCAGCTTGGAAGTGAATAAAAGCCACACTGAAGAATCCCATTCCTGGTTCTGGACATTATAGTTATTGCTTCCTGTGTTCGGATTTACTTGGGTGCCCCTGTGCAGAGTAGCCAAACCTAGGTCCCCTGTGCTGAGTAACCTCATCCTCCCAACCCAGTCCCCACCAGGTACTGCTGTCAGCTTCAACAGCATGCCACCTGTCATTTTGCTAAAAAGGCGGGGTGAGGGTTACAAAATGGAGGCACCACTTTGGATTTTGTTCTGGGAAGGAAGGTGCTTGGGCAAGGGGGCTAGCATTTTGGCTATCTGGCAGTGGGTAGCCCAAAAAGCTGAAGCAATTTCCCTAGTGTGTTGCTGTGTGCTGTGGATCTTGTGCTGCTGTTTAAAATTGCCAACTGTTTACCAAGGAGCAGTAAAGCCAAAGAGTGTGCCCTTTAGGGTTACCACCTTTTAAGAAGCCCAAAGTGGGACATTTATTACTGAAACATGATTTTTCGCAGGACAGTACGTAACCTCGACCAATGCAACAGACTTGTTTTCTCTATATAATCAGAATTAAGGCTAAGTATTGTAGTTTCTTAGTTGCTTCTAGTGTTTCTTATCATTTTAAGGTATTTTAGTTAAGCTACTGTAGTTTTCTTGTACATTTAGTGAAAAGTTAGAAAATATTTTTTCTACTATAAAATCAGGACATTTAGTATTTTTCATGTTTTTTTGCAGGACACAGCTGCCCAAATCAGGACTGTCCAGTGAAAATCAGGACAGGTGGTAACCCTAGTGCCCTTGTCCTGCATCAAATAGTTTACAGCGTTTTTGCCTGCTGGTTAAAATGAACTGTGGTAAAGAAAAGTGTAGAAGACTAGGGGTAGCAACAGGAAACTTGTGCCCTGGACATTGGAAATGCTTTTTGAATGAAAAGAGAGACTTGCAAGTGTAATGGCTATGTTAACTGGCTGAAATGGGCTCCCACCGTGGAGTCAGTTGGTGAAAAAAAAAAAGTTGCATTCTGCAGTTTAAATTTGCCTGCTCGACGATCGCCGTGAGGAGAAGAGCCCTTGCGAGGAAGAAGAGGCTCATTTGCATGGCGTCATGTGGTTGGTCAGGCTGCAATCAGTCCCGCCCCTCAGCCAGCTCTACAGAGACTGCCCCAGCATTCAAGAGGGAGTGTGAGTGGAGTGCATGTACTGGCAGTGGAGGAGTGTCACGAGTGTTAAAATCCTGTAAACCTGCAAAAAATTAGACTATCTAGTTTAAAATCGGGCTCAACCCACTAATCGATCGTTGAAATTGCAAGAGTGGTGGTTAAAAAGATGATCGGCAGGACTACCCGCCCGTTTCTGTTCTGAGGCCTCCAAGAACTGGCTGCAGGCCGTTTTTCCCCATCACAGCAAACTGCTACTGATAACAGTAAGTAACCACTTAAAAACTGCTCAAACAGTGATTTTCAGCCCTATGCCATATAAATGTGTATGCAGCAGTGTAGTCGCTTTGCAAGTAACAACTGTGTAAAGTCCTGCCAGCAAATGCAAGTCTGTTAAGCCATTGACTGTGTGCATAGTAATGAATTTAGCCTCAGTTTAAAGTTTGAAGCCAGAGAGAGACTGTGGGTTGTAGCCAAAGTGCAGCACTAGTAATACAGGCAATCCTGTGCTAAAAACCTGACGCTTTAAGGGACTGTGAATCAAATAAATGTTACCAGCATGTGAAAAGTCTGTGGAAAATCCTATAAATGTGTTTAAAGCAAGAACACAGCGAGTTGTGCAGTTTGAGCAAAAGTTATCACTACTTTGTGTAGATCGGGTGCGCAGTGGCTTGACCCAGATTCTGAATGTTGATGCACAGGAGTGCTGCCACCGCCATTACAGGGTGGAGTAGTAAAGTAAACACAGCAGTAGAGGAGCCCTTTTACAACTAAAGAGTGTGTTCAGTAAAGTGGAACGTTCAGTTACAGTGAACTTTTGTTTATGTTTCTGCAGTTATGGCCTCAGGACCAGCTCGTTACCCGGATCATGCCCGGGTTGCAGTAACAGCAGCAGTGAATAGACTGAGGGACATTAAAAAGTGGTGTATTGGAGGACAACTGCCTCCTCATGTGGCGATTCCTGGTTTTCCAGTGCATGTATGTCAAATATGCTTGAGAGCTGGAAAGGACGTCTTCATGATTCCTCACTGTGCTGGATGCCTAGAAAAATATGGCTTGTATAAAGCGCCTCAAATCCGGTTGGCTCCCACATGGACAAATGTTCAGGAATCTGCAGTTGGCAGCACACAGCACCAGGCAGAGCCTGTGGAGGAAGGCCCCTTGGGGGAGTGTGGCACAAAGCTAGAGGGTGCAGAGTTAGAGACAGAACCGAAGTTGAAGTTTCGGATGCTGGATCCCAGAAAGAAAGTTAGGATAAAGCATCAATAGACCCCTGGAAGGGGCCTTCCAAGTCTCTTAGGCGAAGATGAGATGTGGGAGGCCTTTGAGTGGGAGGTGACCTCACACCTAGTGATGAGTGGATAGTCTCAGGAGTGAGGACGACTGCTCTCTCCTGGGCTCAGATCCTCAGTGAAGAGGAAGATGAGGGGAACCTATGTGGCCTTGTGAAAAGGAGACGGGTACACAGCCTCAAGATCTTCCTCGGAGGAATGTATGGAAAGAAGTGGTGATGCCACTGCCCTGGCTCGCAAGAGGAAGAAGTCAGGGATCCGTTTCTAATTTCTTTAAGGATGCGTAGCTGGCAGAACCAGGACTGGCTACCCCCAAGCCAGGCCAGCGGTCTCAGATTGACCAAAGCAAGTAAAGAGGAGAGACTGGTTTGTAGGAAGGCAAATGAGATCTATGGTATGACCTTTCCTACCTTTCCTCGGAAAGTCTGGGAGGAGATTGAGAACTGCAGAAAATCATGGACCTGGGATGAAGCAATGAAAAGTGTGCATCCTGGGGCCAACAAGCATGTAAAGAATAGACTGTTCCACAAAAAGTATACCCAGTGGAAGAGAGGCAGGACACTGTTTATAGACAGAGTGAGAATAGTGGACGGAGAGGGACGTGAAATCTCCCACTGTGTGAATTATGTGCACCCAGACAGGGTAATAATTCAAGCTCCTGACCCCCGGTACTATTGGTCTCAGTGCAAGGACCTCCTAGCAAATGTGCCCGTGCCTACAAAATGGAGAGCCAAGCAGTGGTAGTCAATACTGCCACACCAGACTGTGAAGTGCCTTTATTGATTCGCCAATATGAATATCCAGGACTCAGGTGCCCCACATTCATCAGTCTACAGTGTGCTGGCCTTTCCAGAAACCATCGACTGGTGCACCAGATGACTTCAGATCCAGAGAGGACACCAGCCCAGCTGTATCCTGTTCATCGCCTGGTAATCGGATGATGTTGGACCAGCTGTTTTCTTTTTGTTCCTGTTCTAAGGTTCCATCTTCAGAGATGACATCAGCCCAGCTGTTCCCAGATGTGCCCTCCTGTGGTTCCTGGAAGATGTCCACCCAGCTGTATCGGAAGAAATGCTGCCAGGGAGAGTCTTCGTCAGAGGTGCAGGTTGGTTAAGAATTTCGTACTACAAGTGGCTGGTAAGTCCGAACTTTTCTATCTTTATGACATTGCAGTACACACCCTACACTAGCAGACTTCAAACTGTGTGAACTGTCCTCAAAGACTCTCCCCTTTGGGACTTTGACCTGTTAGAACTGTGCTTCACGGGGCTCCTGCCCAGGAGAGACTCTTTATTGGACTAGCCTTCGGGCATTGTGGTCAATAGTTGGGACTTTTAGGGCACTCCATCCCCCCAAAAATGTGTATTGTAAATAATGTCATTGTTTTCTAATGTAAATACTGTTTTTTCTACCTTTTTCTAAAAAAATTTTCTTGGCATTCTTTAGTGTTTTGATGGTAGGGGTCTAGGTAGACTGTGTATGCAGATTAGGAGTGTGTGTTGTCTTTCTTTTTCTTACAGGTGTTCCTGGGAAGACAGAAGAGAAGACAAGAAGAGGAGGAGGGGCTCATCGGAGTTCCTTGTCAGTGCTTTAGTGTGTAGAAATTTAAAGTACTGTGGTGTTATTGTTGTTGTTACTGTATTAACCCTTTCCTTCCACAGGTGTGGTTGTGGGGGTAGGGAGGAGACAGTAATATGGTATAATGTGGTATTTCAGTGGTGTGTGGTTGCAGGTTGCCCAAGGTCGGGGAGGTTCCCGGGTTGTTTTTGTTTTGGAGTATTAGGTTAAAAGCAGATAGGTTTTTCCTAGAGGGTTAGGGGGGATAGACAGGCTGTGGTCCTGAGTGGCCATTGGGACAGCAGTGCTGATCTATCAGGGCTATGCTCTGGCTAGTTCTACCAGAGCCACTAGGTGTCCATAGTAAGTGGATAGTGTAGAGGGTGATATGTCAGCTACAGGCCTCTAGGCCCTTAGTGTTGCCTGCCTGTGCTTGCACATGGTAGGAGGGGGCCTGATCACCCCCCTCCGCAGGTAGCACATAGGGTGGGATGGCCTAAGGCCAGGTAAATAATGACTGCGGACAGTCATTTTCCTGGTCAAGGGTGAGTGTAACCTCCTTGTTACCCCGGGTTACTAGAATCCCAGTAAGACCTAGTGGTAGGCAGGGAAGGCAGCTTGTGAAACTCCAGTTAAATGGGTTTCACACTGTCTCACTCTGTTCTCAGTCTCAGCTGAGACTGAGGGATGACATCACCAATAGAACTTTCGCAGCTGCATGAGCCACATTGGAATCTGCAGCAAAGGGAGTTGGATAGAACATTGGGAGTTTTGAAGTGAGTGTCTTCAGTTTGTCTTCAGTGAGTGAGTGTGAAGTAGGGAGCTTGCTGTTAAGCAGCTCAGTGAAGGCTCTAGGAGCCTCAGCCCTGACAGAGGACTACTTTTAAGTAGAAGGTCGTGTGTCTCCACCTTAAAAAGAGACACAGAAGATTACTGAAGTGGTGGAGACCGCTGTTTTCAGGTCTCAGTGCCCCCTCCCTCTGAGGGGGTGGGATGAGAAGGTTTCCCTGCAGATTCCTGGGGCAATCCCCTAATTCTGCTTGTGGAGGAAAAGCTGCCTGTTCATTCCAGTATTTATTTGGGAGAAAAGAAGATTTGTGAGTCGCCTGTGGGGCACCTGCAACGTAAGGGTGAGTGTCTGCTCTGGCTAAAAGGGTATATGTTTTTTTCACCCTGGGTCTTGTGTGACAATGTGGGGATTGAACTACTAAATATTGGGAAGCCTAGAGTAATGGGCTAAGCAAGTTAACAGTAGTTTCAAGTTCCAGAGTTTGTTGGGATGCAAATAATATGTAGAGGTGATGCAACAGACGTCTACCCTTAATCTACATTTAAAAGTTCAGTAAAGGAATTATTCAGTTTCCAGAGAAATGGCCGGGTATGGGCTGTGGGAGCTGGAGGTGGGTGGCCCCCCACCTTTAGTGACCAGGTCCACCTCTACGGATTTCTTCTGTGGTTTTCTACTTTGCCTCAGGCACTTGGCCAGTGATGGGGGAAATACCCAGACGTGGGATTGTAAGGAAAATTCTCTCTAGGAGTCGCAGAATCTAGTGTGGTGTGGGGGAGCCATGACAGGATAATTGATTCATTCTTCCAATGGACCGTGCGAATGGGATAATTGGTTCATTCTTCTAATGGACCGCGGATCAAGTGACTGGCGGGGGAGCCAGGCCAGTGGGGAAAACCCAAGAGTGTACAAGTTGGGCTGTGTACCCAAAGCTGCGTGCAAGTCCGGGCTGTGTGCCTGGTGGGTTTAGAACCTGAGGGCTGAAAACAGTGATAAAGTGTTCTGTAGTCTCTAATCTGCATTACCAGGAAATGTAGCCCCTTGGGGGTCCATCTATGCTTTGTTTTGTTCAGCTTGGATGTGAATAAAAGCCACACTGAAGAATCCCATTCCTGGTTCTGGAAATTACAGTTATTGCTTCCTGTGTTCGGATTTACTTGGGTACCCCTGTGCAGAGTAGCCAAACCTAGGTCCCCCTGTGCTGAGTAACCTCATCCTCCCTGAATCCAGTCCCCACCAGGTACTGCTGTCAGCTTCAACAGCATGCCACCTATCGTTTTGCTAAAAAGTCAGGGGCTAGGGGTTACATGTATATTTTTACTTATGTAATCCCTGTTATTGTAAATATGTAACCTCTGTAACCTGATATACTCATGTTTTTCTAAGGCATGGAACCTCCTTATATCTGTTTATGTACTTGTAACTGTTGTAAATTATGTTATGCTCATGTATTGCTAGGACATGGAACCTCTGTAAAAGAGCCTTTGGCTCAAAGGTACTTCCTAGAAATAAATAAATAAAATAAATAAAGAGTTATCTGAAGAGTCACATGAGCCCTACTGGCATGCAGTGTCTGTGCGCTGCAAGTTTCAGAGCATTCAGCCCTGGATTGTGTGTCTCTGGATATGGCCTGTGGACAATGCTCACAGTTTTCCCTCTTCTAAGTCCATACAGTGGTCTCACTGCCAGAACGTGTAATCTGTGTTGGGACTATGACCTTGGTCTCAGACTCTGGAGACTCAGTCATGTCATCACAGGGTTCGCTGTCCCCTTCTACCTTCTCCCCAGGAAGCAGCAGGAAGTCTGGGAGAATGAGGCTTTCCTTGTTCAGCAGACCCCGCTAGTCATCCATAGGGCATTTCTGAGCTCTGGCTAAAAGTTCCATCAGTCCTTCCATGTCATATGTCTGTTGGTTGGGGTTACCGATCATCTTTGCCTTCTCCTTCTGCCGTGAAATCGAGAGAATTTCTGGCAAAGTATTGGCAGTCTCCCCTTCCACATCTGATGAGCTGCACTTCGTAACCTGGCTAGTTGACCTTATTGAGATACAGGATCATCCAACACTGCTGCCAAGTTAATTTTCTTTGGCAACTTCTAGAATATCTAGCACCAATCTCTGGTTGGCCAGGAGGCTTATGGGGCTGTTCAGATTGAGATCTTTCAGTTCACCACTAATTCTGACCACTGCTATCTTGCAGTTCAAGTTTTATTGATCAAAGGAGGGTTGCAGAGCCTCCAGCACCATTTTGTTTGGTTTAGCAATGATTTAGACTGTTTTCGTTATGTGAGATATTGCTAACTCAAAGCTGATCCAGTTCTCCATTTGGATCTCCCAGTGTGTGAGCACCATGCTCTCCTGATCCGGCAGGAGGGGCTTCTTTTCATTTCCTGTTAGGTAGGTCTTTACATCAGCAAGGTCAATTTCACGTTTTTCACAGATCCCAGACAGCATTTAATGGATTAGGAATGAGGGCCAAAGCTTAGCAAGTGAAGCTGTCCCATCAGTAGATAAACAAAATAGTATTTGATAGGTTTACTTTCATGCACCGTGTTCAAACAGTGGTTTGCTAGCCAGAGAAGAGAGGAAAGACGGCTCCAGATGGCAACAGAGTTGACAGAACCATGAGACCCTCGTCTCAGCTGTGATAGGCCATTACTGTCCAGAAGTTTTCCCCAGGAGCCTTGTTTATCAGTTGTCTTGCCAGACTTGTTTGTGGTCTTGCTGGTCTGTCTCTCTATAGCAACACCTTTCCACTCCATGTCTGTTTCTGCTGACAGAGACTTTGCCGCTTTCAATTTGTATTGCTTTTTGGAGTTGGAGGAGGACAAACTCTCCCTGGTGCTGACACTGGTAGCTGGATTCCTCAGGTTGGGGCTCATGTCAGGAAGGCTGTCCTATCACTTCCATCAGCATGCAGTCCTGGTACTATTTTGACCTCACAAAATGGGTGTAGCTGTCAAACGTCATCAGGTTAAAGATCTAAAGTTGCTGCACCTCAGATATATTCAAGGTTGGAGCACCAAGGACTTCTTCAGTCATCCACACCTGCTTGTCAACATTACTGGGACTGGAGGCACTGTTTGACAGAAAGCTACCGTATATCTTGCATGCTTCTGCTGACAGCTGCTCAGTGTCATCCTCTTGGATCTGCCGAAAGTGCTCACATGTGAGCCGGAATAACAATCTCAGCACTGCACTCTTTCTTCAAGAACACAGTGAAGTATTTGACCCCCACTGGATCTTGGAGTAGCCTCTTGAAAGACACTGCCAAACTGGCCACTGGTCTCTTGCTGGACTTTCCAGCCATTTGGCTGATGGACAGGCTGTTTAGGCTCTGGTTACTGCCTTGACCATCAGCTGATTCAGAAGTGGTCAGTTCTCCATCTGACACAACCTAGATCTCAGTGTCCCTTATAAAGCAATTAAGCAACACTTGCTTGGGCTTTTCAGATTCTTCATCAGAGGTAAAAGTGCTGGGACACAAGGCTGAACTCCTGGAATCAGAACATCTGCATGTTCCCAATGTATGTTCCCGCCAGTGTTCCTGATGGTTTGTCAAAGGTTTTGAACCGTCAGTACATTTCAGAAAAAGAAACAAAGACAACAAATGATGATACCTCTGCTTATCATTCTTGTAATGAGTAACAGAGGCAGGAGGAAATCAGCATTGTAGTGCACGACTACGCACATACACTCTGAGAAAAGGTGAACTCATTCAAGAAAAGTAAACAAATGATGGACGGGCCACTGTAGCAGAACTAATGTTACAGAAGGAAAAACACAATATAAAGCATGTTACCAATGTTACACTTGTATCCTACATCACTGTTTTCAGTACTGTAATGCCTCAACATTAAGGAAATTCATCATGACCAATTTAAAGAGACAATGTCCCTTTAATCCACAAGTCATACATTCATTGCGCAATTCAGTGACTCACTGAACTGCGGAATGAATGTATGAATTGCTGGATTGGTGTATTAAACTGCGGGAAAAAAATCTGCAGAACTGACAACTGACAGTGATCAATTATGCAGATTTTTTTCCGCAGTTGAATACAATAATCCACAATTTATACATTTATTCCACTCTTCTAAGTCAGAATTTCTGCAAATGTTGCCAAAGCACATTCTAGAATTTCACAAACATGAAATTCTGACTTTTGCCAGATTTCTGACAGTGGAAGTTTAATGTTGCACAGCCCAAGTAACATACCATCAGCACAGGATTGGGATTGGCATGTACATGGTCCACATTTAGACAGGCCACTAAGCAGTACCATCCATGAAAAAAATGAAAAATATTTTTGGCAATACAGTAAACCTCCATAGAAGGTACATATACCTTCATTTTTTGCTCTTCTGAATTAAGGACACTGCAGAAAATGGTCCAGATGGACCCCCAAAAGGTGTCAGCATCCTTTGATGGGACTTTCAATCTCAATAATGTACAGTACATTACTTTGAAGTTTAGAAAAATGAAAGTATAGAAAGCAGAAGTATTCATGTTAGGATGGCTTTGCTGGCTTGCCTAGTAGCCACAGTACTATTAGTAACTAACGTGTGCCATTATTCTGTAGCTATCTGAGAAGTATTGTGGATTATTAACAGCTTGATCTCTTGAAATGCTGTGAAGGTAAGCATGACAAAGGTGCTGTGGGAAGTGTCTTTTTGGAATTCTTGCCTTTTGATGCTTGGAACTGTCAAGGATTCACTTTCCATTTAACCAAACTGGAATTTCTTAGCCTGCAGGTGATGCTTTTTAGTCACTGTACAGTAGAGCTTAGTTGAAAATGTAAAGATCATTTTATTTACTGTACTGCTGGTATAGGAAAGAAAATACAGACTTAGGATTTAAAATAGGGCAGTTAGCATTTTCTCTGACTTCAAAAAGAAAACATTTTTAAGATTGCTACTATTACCTTTATTGGCTATTTGAGACTAAAATCAGATCTAGAGCTGTGCCCTGCTTTACAGATTGAATTACTCCTATAAATCAGAGGCCAAAATGAAATACTTCAGAAAGTGTGTTTTTATGTTAAAGGAGATAGGAAATTACTTTTACATAATTAGCTTCCCTTCCATCTTCCTTTCCATGCCAGTTATGCATTGTAATATGCTTTGATGATTTTTGATAAATAAATACTCTAGTTTTGGGGTGCCCTCAGATCTACACAGGGTTCCACTCTCCTCAGCAGCTACTGCTCTTTCTTTTATATTTCTGAGACATTCTATGACATCAATAACTCCCATTCCATTCTATTCATCTGAAGGGCCTGGAATGGGTGATATTGATGTCATAGAACATCCAAGGCAGTATTAAAAGAGAGAGCAGCAACTGCTAAGGAGAGAGGGATTCAGGGTAGTTGAAAAGGCAACAAAATTAGATTATTAATTTAACAAAAAAAAGGTCAAAAGTGTATCACAATACTGGGTAGGCCATAAAAGAACAACTGGAGAGCAACTAGAGATGTAGAAATGTTTTTGCTGGTAGTGAACGCTGTAGTATTTTTAGTATGGCAAAAAAACATACTTCCAAGGATAAAGAAAACACTAAAGTTATGCACCAGCTTATATGAACAGGGAGAGGATGTAAAACAAAACACAGCTGCTAGGCAACCCTCCTAACCACATTCCGTGCATGACCCTAAAAGCCCATACAGTGACTGAGGAATTTCCTTCTCTTGCAACCACTAATCCCTAACGTATGACAGTAAAGCACATCAATCATGTAACTTTGCCTGGAGTGAAGGTGGAAACCTTCCACAGTTCCGTTCACTTCAGGTTGTAGTTATGGCTTTTTATTGCCTTGATTTTAGAAACTGACCTGAACCATTGGCTTATTCTGAATCTTAGGAGACAGGGACCACACCTCCTGACATTCTGACATTCAATAAAAAACAATGTCCCATAAAAAAATGTGGGGGAAAAGAAGCCATGGATGCATAATCCTAGAACCAAGTTCAGAACATTGGTTCAATGTGTTTGTGAATAGCAGTTATGCTTGTGTACACTTATTTAAGCTTTTGGCCTTTCCCTATTCCCACCCTTGGTAGGGAAGATGGGCAGTGTATGGGGAATATAAGGCCCAGTACCAAGGGTGAGTAAAGTTCTGGAGGAGGAGGAGGATGGTGGGAGTGATGAAACATGCTAAGCGTGGATTGCTTTGCGTAGACTGCTTTTATGCTGCATGTGGGAGCATGTGCTGCAGGCTTTAGCCCTCCCATTTCAATGTGTTTGTGAACAGCGATTGTGCTTGTGTACGCTATTTAAGCTTTTGGCCTTTCACTGTTCCCATCTATGATAGGGAAGCCATGCAGCATGTAGGGAATAGAAGGCCCAAAAAATTACCTCCTCCAACTCACAGAGAATGTTGCCAGTAGCATGCAGGACAGGAAAAAACCTCCAGTAGAGGAAACTTCTGAGGATCCATGGCTACTAACTTGCCCAGCCTCTGGGCAAACTAAGAGGAGATGATCCTAACTGCTTTTCCGTTTTCCGCTTTTGGATTAACTAATGAAATCCATCATCTAAGTCTCTTCATGATATATGCAATTGTGTCCTTCTTTGGTGCTGAAGAAGCTTCTAGGATTCAGATGTAATATCTTGGAAAGGTATAAGGTTTGAGCCAAGTTGAAGCAGCAGAGGTTCTGATAATAATGCAAATCTTGATGGAACAGTTTAAGGATGTGAGAATCTGGTCAAACATGAACAGCAGTGCAGAGTGGAGAATGATGATACTTTCATGCTGTGGTGTAAGTAGCTCGGATGGTGCTGATAAGGATCTTGGAGAGATGCAATGACTGGAGGCCAGGGGGTGACAATCTGGGCCTGGTTGAAGATAGTGGCACAGCTGTTAGAGATGCAGCAGAGCATATAGTACAGTGCAATGTACCACGTAGAAAACACATTGAATGCTTTGAGCTACATTTTCAACCTGAAGGTCAAAGAAAAGTATTAACGATCCTTCCAAAACATACCATAAAGATGCTGGAGGTGGATGAATGGAAACAACGGAAAGCTCCAAAAGTGCAAGCGTTCGAGGGTCAGGATCCTAGGCTGATCATTAGAGGAGTGCTAATGCATTGTTGGTACGAGCAGAGGATAGCAAAGCTTTGAAGGAACCAACGAGTGGATGCCCAGGTTAAATAAGGACAGAGGTGCAGATGGGAGCATCATGCTGGAAAACATCAGGTAGCGCACATATGGGATTGATTAAGAAGCAAGTGCTAAAAGTTTCAGGAGGAATATAGTGTAAGTTGCCATGGAAGAGCAGAGGGAGTGCCAGACAATTCTTCACTGCAAACTGCAGAGCATAACATGGAAGGCATCTGAAGCTAGCATTAAGATGCCCGCATGGAGTCCATGAGATGACCGGACATGATACGCAGTAAAACTGGGAAAAGGATGGGAGTCAAAATGCAGGAAACGCTTGTAAGTTGCTCGAAGTAGATGATCAATGACTGAAGAGGCTGAGGAGCATTCAGGTAATAATGAGAGCATGATGGTGCCACATAAACAAAGGATATAAAATGATGTGCAGCAAATCCAAGGCAGCCAGAGTAGTTATGATTGGAGACTGGGTGGTTTGAGTCCCAAGATTTGATTAGGCCAGGATAGAATGTTCGTTGGCTTGATAAATGGAAGCATGTAGAAGGTTTGAGTGACCTTGAGGCAAGGAGCGAAATTCAAGCTTGATGGACCATCTGGGCTTGCTGGATTGGTGGAGAAAGAGGTGTGAAAGTTGTTAGAAGGCCTAGTGAGTCCAACATGAGGAACTACATGGGGAGTAGGAGTAAGCAGGCTGCCCAGAAATGATGGAGATGAGTCTATGACAAAGCCAAATGTACTCGAAGCTGAGATAGGCTGAGGCAGGAAGCAAACTGTAATAGTCACGAAATGGAATTGCAGATCATACAACTGAAGGCAAACAGCGCAATGAAGTCATAGATATCTGATGAAGGAGCTGGACCCTAAGGAAGAACAGGTTGGCTGAGATTGGGACTCAGAACAGAATGAAATTTGGAAGTGAGGAAGTGATATGACAATTCCTGTTGCAGGCTGACACCGAGATTGGATGCCAGATGTCGTCAGTCAGCCAGAAGGCAGGGAACGATCCAACTACAAATGAAGTTGCGAGATTCAGACGCCCTAGTACAAGCAGGTAGTTTTGAAAAGTCCTGAGGCTTGCAGGAGATTCTGCCAGACTGCAGAAGAGTCAGATGGTAAAAAGATGCCACGTGTCAATACGCTGATGTGTATCACAAGATATTCAGAGCTTCGATAGCCTAGCAGAGGTCTAACACCAATATGTGGTTGCATATTGTAGTGGATGCAGTTGTGGTAGCTTGGTGGATGCCAAACAGCAGTACATGGATGTGTATTGTGGTAGATGCAGAGAGTTGGTAGCATAGCTGATTCCCAAAATGCCAATATGTGGGTGTGTATTGCAGTAGAAGCAGAGCGTTGGTAGAGTGGCTGATGCCACAACGCCAATACCAGTTGCGCATTTTGGTAGATGCAGAGAGTTGGTAGAGTGGCCTGATGACACAATGCCAGTACTAGCTGCATATTCCAGTAAATTAATCGAATTGACTGGCTCACCTTATTCCTTGGCTGTTTTTAAGTCTAACTTAAAGAAATGTCTTGTTTTTACAAATGTTTGTGAACGTAATTTTGCATGATTTTTTTTTGTTGATTTGTATGTTTATACTTGTTCATTTTTTTGTTGTTGTACTGTTATCTGGTCACCCATGTAAATGGGTCTTTGGCCCATGGACTTTTCCAGATTTTAAATAAACAAAAATAAACAAACAAAATGCAGAGTAATATTGTAATATTATGGACTTAAGTCTACTCACTTGTATACACCTATGATGATACCTATGATGATAATAGAGTGGCCGATGCCACAATACTAATACCATCTTGCTTATTGTGGTAGGTGCAGAGTGGATAAATGATTAGTGACAAAACTCCCATCTCTAGTAGACCGGGCAGGCCCACCTGCACTTGAATACCTAGGGGCATCGGTTAGAGATGGAAACTGGACAACAGCAGGGAACTGCCAGTAGAAGCTGTAGTGAGTAGGTAGTGACAGACTCCCATCTCTGGTAGACAGGGCAAGCCTACCTGCACTCAAATTCCCAAAAGTATGAGTTCAATCAATCAATAAGTTTATTTGGTTGACTATAAGGTTTAAACCTAGAAAGCACATGGGAAAAGATAAAGCAACATCTTGAACATTGTATAGATGAATATGTACCCGTGAGGCCCAAATACAGTAGGAAACACCGTACACCCCTATGGCGGAATAATAAAATTAAGAGACAGATAAACAAGAAAAAAAAATTATTTCAAAAATATACAGTAAGGGAAATCCATCTATAGTGGCCTTGAATAAACTTAAGCACAGTAACAGAAAAATCAAGTGTATGATAAAAAGTGCCAAGACAAGACTGGAACTGAAACTGGTAACTAGGGTGGGAGATAACAAAAAACAATTCTATAACTACATTGGGACATTAAAGGGAAAACAACATGTCACTGGACCTTTAATATCAGATAAGGGTGTAAAATCAGGGGAAGAAGAAATAGATGAAGAATTAAATAACTATTTTCTGAGTATTTATGAACACAGAGAAGACTTTATTGAGCCAGTGAAAGTGACTAATGACTGTCCCATAGAATTCAGCACCATTGAGGTAGACCTGATAATAAAATCACTAACGTCAAACAGTTCGCCAGGGCCTGATGGAATAATCCCCAGATTCCTGCAGGAACTGAGCAAAGAGATTATGGGACCACTTACTAATCTCTACAATAAATCAATCACTGAAGGAAAAAACAGTAAAAGAATGGCAAGAGGCATTAGTAACCCCTATTCATAAGGGAGGGAAAAAAGAAGAGTGTAAAAACTATCGCCCCATTAACCTTACATTGGTAATTGAAAAGTTGATGGAAAGACTCTTACAAAGGCATGTAACTGAATATATAAAAGACACCAGACAGATGGACCACAGTCAGCATGGCTTCATCTCTGGTAGGTCATGTCTCACAAATCAGAAACATTTTTTTGAGTCAGTGAGTGCAGCTCTTGACAAGGGGGTCTCATGTGATGTAATATTTCTGGACTTTGCCAAAGCATTTGACAAGGTGTCACACACCGCTCTATTAAAGGAATTGTGTAGGACAGGTCTGCACTCCAACATTACAAGCTGGATAAATTCCTGGTTGGGAGATCAACACCAGAGGGTGTCGGTCAAAGGGCACCTGTCCAATTGGGGCAGGGTTACTAGCGGAGTCCCCCAGGGATCAGTTTTGGGTCCCACATTATTTAACGTTATGGTAACTTCAATGAAACTTTCAGGTAATGCATAGATATGCAAATAAGGTGATGATTGCAAGATTGGGGGACTTGTTAACTCGAAGAAGGACAGCTTATTATTACAAAAGCAGTTAGATGAACTTTCGGTTTGGGCATTGGTAAATAAGATGCAGTTTAATGTAGGAAAATGCAAGGTAATGCATTTGGGGAAGAACAACCCACTTGTAAATTATAAATTGGGTAATACTATACTGCAGGCAACAACTGAAGAGAAAGGCCTAGACACACTAATAACGCAAGATCTAACCTCTGTAGGAATACCACAGTTAAGGTCAAGAGATGTCACAAAATTGTAGGCTCGGTCTTGGCTAATATAAAAAGTAGGGAACCTGAAGTGCTAGTGCCTCTCTAGTCTAGTCTTGTACTCCCACACGTGGAATATTGTTCCCAGTTTAACTTATCTCATAAAAAGAGAGGCCGTAAACTTAAAGAGGGTGTGCAAAGGAAAATGACCAAGAAGATCAAGCCCTTGAAGGATATGGGCGATGAGAGAAGACTTAGGACATTGAACTTGTTCTCAGCTGGATACAGGCAGATTAGAGGTGACCTTTGCGTAATGTAAAAGGCAGTAAACAATAATTACTTTAGGGAGAAACCATTGGTTTGACATTACATGAGGGCAAAAACATCACAAGAAGTAATGGTTATAAAATAAAAGGGGATTTAATAAGAACAACCAGGAGAGATAGCTTCTCTACACAGAGGGTTGTAAGGCTGTGGAACAGTCTTCCACATCTAATAGTTACAAGTACAAACATTACTATCTTTAAAGCCAGGCTTGATGAATGCATGGGTGACAAGAAGTATGAGTTCTACCCATGGTTACATGGGTGGTGAGTTCTTTAAAGGGCCATGGCATATTGAACTCGTAATTTTCCTATGAACCTATAATAGTAAAATCATAGTCATTACAACATGTTACAACAATATACATTACTACAATCTAGAAAGATATAAATAGGTCATGAAAAAGAAAAAAGGAAAAAACTGATTATTGTTTACATTAGGACAGATAGCTACGTGTGTCTTTGGATAAGGGACGGAAGTAGGTTGAAGGAGGGAGCCAACAGTAATGGGAGGAGGGGCACAGCTGGAAGGATGGATGAAGGGAGCAGAAAGGAAGGAGAAGGGAACAGAGAAGGGAGGGAGGGAGTATGGGATAGGCAGAGGGGAAGGAGGGTCCAGGGAGTTTGGGAGGGAAGTGGAGGATAGGGATGGGGCAAGGAGGGAGGGGAATGGATCTGGGGTGGGGAAGGGCACTGGGGAAAGGGCAGAGAAATAAAGGGGCAGACTCAGAGACAGGTACCATGATAGTAAGGTGGGGGAAGGAATGCGGTATGATGAAGGGGGGGGCGGTACTAGTGCTGTGGGATTCCATACTAAAAGAGATAAGATGGGGCAGTAAGGGGAAAGTCACAGTCGTATATGGGTGGAGTCCATATATGGGTTAACTGCGGGAAGGGTGGGGCAGTCAATTCTGAAGTGCGCAAGAAGGGATAGGAAGAAGCCACATCTTGTGGTGCATGTGGGTATGAATGACTTGGCAGGGGAGACGGTGGAAGTTGTGAGGGAGAGGTTCGAGTAACTGGGTAGGGTGTGTGAGAAACTAGGGTAATCAGTGGCCTTCTCGGAGGTGCTCCTAGTGCCGTACATGAGTACGGTGAGGAAAGGGAGGATTAAGGAGTTCAACACATGGCTGGGGGAATGGTGTTGATCCAAGGGGTACAGGTTAGTGGGGGGCTGGGGACGAACCTGAGACAACAACGATCTATATGCAGCAGATAGGCTACACTTGAGTGGAGAGGGGAAGGGATTATTAAAATGGGATAGAGAGGTAAATAGCAGCAAAAGTGAGTTTAAACTAGGTGGGGGTGGCAAGTGGACAGCTGGTAGGCAGAGAACCCAGAGATGGGAGCCCAATGAGCTTACCCCCCAAGACAAAAGGAAAGGAGTTGGGGTAGAGACATGGGGGGGGGGTGGACCCAGGATAAGGCAAGGAAAGATACGGGGTGGAGGGTGGTCACATTGAATGCGAGGAGCCTAGATAATTAGTTAGGTGAGCTGCAGGCTCACTTGGCAGTGAGGAGGGTGAACATTGCAGCCATTACAGAAACATGGGCTACCCAGAACCAGGACTGGGATATGATGATCCCAGGGTGAAAAATATTCAGGAAGGATAGGGTTAAAGGGAAGGGGGTGTCAGTCTATGTAGGAGAAGGGAGTACAAGGGAGGAGGGGGAAGAAGGTAGAACTGAGGCCCTATGGATGCAGCTTCAGGACTCGAGAGGTAGGACACTGAGGATGGGGATAGTATACAGACCTCCAGTGCAAGGGGAGGACCTGGACAGAATTCTGGCTGAGCAAATCAGAAGGGTCTGTAGGAAGTGGAGCACAGTGGTGGTGAGGGACTTTAACCTACCCGAGGTGGAGTGGAGCACTCCAGCCACCATGAGTGCGAGGGAGCAGGTCATACTAGAGGCCTTTCAGGACAGCTTCCTGGAGCAGTTGGTACAGGAGCCTACTAGATTGGATAGGACTCTGGACCTGGTACTTTCAAATGGGGAGGCTGTAAGGGATCTGGGGGGTGGAGGACCCTCAGGCTGGGAGTGACCACCACTCGGTGTGGTTCATGTTTAGTATGAGTAGGGAAACCGGGGTACCGAAACCAGGGTGATTGATTTTAAAGGGGCAGACTTTAGTAGGATGGGGGAAATTTTGAGTAAGTATCTGGCAGGCATTTGCTGGAACATGGATGCCAGTCAAAATTGGGATATTATTAAAAGAGCTCTGACAGAGGCCACTGGGGCATGTACAAAGGCACGGAGTAAGAAGAGAAGGGCAAAGAAGCCCAGTGGGTTGACTCAGGAAGTCATGGAGGGGGGTAAGGGCTAAGAGAAAAGTATTTAGGAAACTCAAGAAATTGTGGTGGGGGGAAGGAGTTGAGAAGGAAGAGCATTCGAAGAAGTCCAGGGAGGTTACCAGGCTAGTCAGAGCAGCCAAGGCCTCAAGAGAACTGAGACTGCCACAGGGTATTAGGGAAGGAGAAAAGGACTTCTTCAGATACATTAGAGAAAGAAGGAAGAACAAAGATCAGATTGTGAGGATTAGAAAGGATGGAGGGTGGGTGGAGAAGGGGGGGCAGGCAAAGACATTAAATGAATACTTCTGTTCTGTGTTCATGAAGGAGAAAGGGGGGCAGATACCCCAAGGGAGGTAGGAGGGTAGTGGAGGGGAAGGGGTGACTGATGTAGGGATTGCAGAGGACAGGGTTCTGGAAGGAATAAGGGCATTAAGGGTGGACAAGGCACCAGGACCAGATGGCATTCACCCTAGGGTACTAAGAGAGCTGGCTGAGATCCTGGCGGACCTGTTCAATACCTCCCTGGATGCAGGATGCATACCACAGGACTGGAGGATGGTCCATGTAGTGCCAATTCACAAAAGTGGCCCCAGGGATGAGCCAGGCAACTACAGGCCAGTGAGCCTCACATCGATTGTGGGGAAGCTCATGGAGACAATCCTAAAGGAGCAGCTGGTGACCTTCTCGGAGGACAATGGTCTCCAGGACAGTCATCAACATGGGTTTGTCTCTGGCAGATCCTGTCAGACAAATCTAATTGAGTATTTTGACTGGGTGACTAGGGAACTGGACAGGGGCCACATGGTGGACGTCCTGTATTTGGACTTCAGCAAGGCCTTTGATTCCATGCCACATGGGAGGCTGGGGGGAAGCTGGAATACATAGGGGTGGGAACATAGATGGTCAATCATCAACTGGATCATCAACTGGCTGAATGGAAGGCAGCAGAGTGTGGTGGTGGTGGGGGAGCTCTCATCACCAAGGGAAGTGACGAGTGGGGTATCACAGGGATCAGTGCTGGGACCAGTGTTGTTTGGGATATTCATAGCTGATATCTCACAAGGGGTCCAGAGTAGTATCAGTCTGTTTATGGACAATACGAAGATGGGAGTTGTGGTAGATGACATTGAAGGCTGAAAGGGGGTGCAGGAGGACCTGAACAAACTACAGGAGTGGTCAGTTACATGACAGCTGGGGTTCAACGCCAAGAAGTGCAAGGTACTACACTTCAGAGCTAGAAACCAGGTGAGGAGCTGTCAGCTGGGAGGGGTACAATTAGGAAATAAAGAGGAAGAAGTGGATCTGGGGGTGATTATAATGGGAAGCATGAACAACTTGGCCCAGTGCAGGAAGGCGGCGGCAAAGGCCAATAGGATGCTAGGGTGAATAGCAAGGGGAATCTCCTCCAGGAGTAGGGAGGTGATCCTTCCCTTGTACAGGTCTCTGGTAAGGCCTCACCTGGAGTACTGCATGCAGTACTGGTGCCCGTTCCTAAAGAAGGACATAAAGTTTTTGGGGGGTGGTGCAGCATAGGGCGACAGAGATGATCCAGGGACTTGAGGGAAAATCCTATGAGGAGAGATTAGCAGGGCTGAACATGTACTCCCTGGAGCAGAGGAGGGATAGGCAGATATGATCAAAACATTTAAATACCTCAAGGGGATAAATAAGGTTAATACAGAAGGGATTTTCCAACTTAGAAAAGGGAGGGATATGAGATGGCATCAGTTGAGGCTGGAGGGGGAAGGCTCAGGAGGGAAATCAGGAGGCATTTTTTCACGGAAAGGGTGGTGGATAGGTTGAATGCTCTGCCCAAGGGAGTGGTGTCCTATAGAATGGTGGGTGGCTTTAAGAGGGATTGGGATAGGGTAGGGGTTATGATGAAGAGGGCGGGAGGGTGGGGCAGCTGCAAGGTGAGGGGCTAGTTGTGCAATTGAGCAGACTCAATAGACTGTAAGGCCTGCTTCTGTGGGCATTTTCATATCTTCATATGATAAGGTACATTTCTTTGTGCAGAAAAAGAAGCTAGTTCAGGAGTAATGCAGGAGGGTTATCTATTTGAAAGCATCAGTGCCCACACCATTCCTTCTTAAAGGTAGTCTATATCGGGATTGTAATTTGTTCCTGTTATCAAAGTTCCAATAGATCAAATCATCTGCTTGTCAGTTATTCCTTATTTTCTTCTTTGTCTTAATCACTGACAACAGAAAGTCAGCTGTAATTTCAGCATCCTGGGTAGTAGTGGGATGGAGAAGAATAAATGTAACATCATAGTTAAAATCAGTATAGTGGGTTAAAAATATCTTAAGGTACTTATTTCTAGGTTCTCTGTACAATGGGCATTGCACAATTATATGGAAACTAGATTCTTTAAATCCTTTTTTACATGGGCATTGGTTATCTAAGGTTTCTATCCCAGATATTGCATTTTTGTCAAGGTAAAAAAAATGGAGGTTATTATTTCAGATCTTAGCCAGGTAATAATTTTTCTATGTTCTGGGGTGAGAGGTAATAGTAAGTAATCTTCTACATTATGTGATATTTTATTAATTTTGAACCATAATGCACATTTTTGGTGTCTGTGTTTCTGTGCTCTTTCAAATAGCTTTTTTTTAAATAATAGTTTTGTAATGAATAGAGAGATTAATTTTTCTCTGATAATCTTTCCATAAATGTAGGAGAGTTATGCTATTTAAAACAGATTTTAGTGAAATAAGCAAGCAATAACACATGACAAGGTGTGGATTATCACCTGATAAGAGCACACCCAGGGGTGTACTAAGGCACGAGGGGCTTGCATCAAGCGCTTTATGCCCCTGAACATGCTTTTATCAGGCGATAACCCACACCTCGGAGTGTGTTATTGCGCTTATAAAATGGGCTCCTAAGTAATTATTTAATGGTAAAAAAAAAAAAAAAATAGAGGAGTCAAGAGTATATAAAAAACGTTTTAATACTTGAAATAGTAAAAACATAGTTCCCTTAATAAGTGACTTTGAATAGTGTTTCATTGGTAGCATAGGATTGTAAGTTCTGAGGGCCCCCCCCCCATGTTGTTTTTAGTTGTTTGGTTTATTTATTTATTTTTTTTGTTTTTTGTTATTGTTTGCTATTTTGTAGTGTCCTGCCTGGTTTTAAATGTGATGGATGGTGTGGCGTTTCAGAGTTCCGTTTTGTGAGGCGCATCATCTAGTGAGGTGAGCCCCCCCCCCCAGCTTCTATGATTGTGTTTTGTTAATTGTTTTATTTTTTTAGTTTTGTTTGTGTTCTTTTTAAGTAACCCCCCCCTACAAATGGGGGTTCCCAAAAGGTCTTGCAAGAGCTTGCCTAATTGCTCTCAGCCTGGATGGTGTCCGGTGTTAAAGCCGTTTAAATATTGTTGCCAGTGAGCGCTTTTAAAGCCTCCATGTACTGTCTCTTTAAGGGCTGCCTGCTTGCAGTCATAATTAGTTTAAATGGGGAGGTATGTGTGTTTCTATGACTGAGTCCCGCCCGGGCTGCTGAAGAATTGCTCCGTTTCTGCCATCGCTAATTGTGCAGAGGGAGCCCTACTGAAAGATGTAACTATTTGCTGATAAATATTTAGAGTGGTAAAGATAAGGTGAATTGTTCTAACCTGCTTTCTTTGCAGCAAGGACTGTTTCTGTCTATCTCCACCATTTTGGTCCCAAACTGCCGAATTGGACCAATCAGTACCTGGGACTCTAAAATGGAGCCTGCTGAAATGGGACTGTATGGATTACCAGTTGGGATTTGTAGTTTTAGACTGTTGGTGCCTTTTTGCAACAGAGGGGGGAGCTCTTACTGTGATTGATAGCTAAACTGCCCAACTGAACCATTTGGATCTAAGGGAAATCCCCTGAGCTGTCTGCTGGCAAGCCAGATTCAAGTTGGAAGCTGACAGAGAAGGAGCTCGTCTAGTTTGAATGTCATGTTGCGCAGTAGTTAGTGCGGGAGAACCGTGGAAGGCCTGAATTCTGGCCTGCTTGCTGTTTTCCACCCTGAGAAGAGAAGAGTGCTTGTTTAATCAGACTAAATCCGGTGTGCAGAACTAAATTAAGCTGCTGATTTATAACCAGGCTCACCCTATAGAAGACCGAAGATCTTGCTGAACGCGATCGGCCTGTCAGGAATGCTAGCTGCCTTTGCGCTCCTGGGCTCTAGCAGTGACTTTGCGATCAGGATCGAGGAGCAGCCTACCTGGAATAGTAATTTCCTTTACATATAGATGTGCTGTGAACTGGAGGGGGGTTGCAATCTGGCTTTCCCCTGAGCTGAGTTGTGTGCTGAGGGCTGGGAGCTGTATGCAGCTCACGTCGAACTGAATCCGCTTGCTGCTCGATGCAGTTGGGCTCTGCCATGAGGGCCTTGTCTTGCTACCCGGCTCCTTCTGGCAATCCAGAACAAACATCATCCATCCGATTCTCAGCCTTGGGTATCATGAGTAGCAAACAGGGTAGTTCCCTGCAATATATCTTTAAATCAAAAAGTGTGTCATCTAATTATTTGGTTGTGTTGTTTTCATGAACTGAGCCCTCTGGCTCCGGATTACAAATTGTGTGTGTGTGTGCATGTTATTTTTTCATCACAGGGCCCCGCCCAGCTGCAATGCCGGTCTACCCCGGGCAACAGACCTGGCTAGCCCCTCTCTCCATCCTGGGTACCCAGAGAGTGTGACTGACAGGGACTTTGATTGCATGTACCACAGTGTGATTCGTAGTGTGATTAAGCAAATTAACCTGATTATACCCAGTCCTTGTTATAGTCCCCTGAATAAATCAGATATGTCTTTTCTGCAATTTACATTGACTGTGGTGTCAGTTTATGTTAAAGGTATTGCATTGTTGCTTTTGTACTGCATCACCTTATTTTACAGGGGGTCCCCAGAGTCAAGGTGAAGGAACCAGTACTGGGGGTAAATGCCAAATATAAGTGTATGTACAAAGCATATCTGGGGTGTTGGGAAGGTGCATATTGTGTAGTGTGTGGGCCACTAGTGGGAAAAGAGGGGGATCACAGTGTCCCAGAGGGCTGTGGCCTGGTTAGGCTGTCCAAAACCAACCCTGACCTTTGGATGGAGGCACCCGTTTCAGAACTCAGGCCCCTTAACCTGTTCGTAGCCAAGCAGGCAGGAGTAGTAGCCCTTGGGATAGCACCACCTAGGGGTTACATTTATATTTCTGAGTGTGCTGGTGCTTGTGACTTGGAGGTATGGTCGGTCTTTATACAGACTTGTTTTGTTAGCCATATTGTCACGTGACCCGATCAGTGAAGGATCACTTCTGGTTTTTCGTTAATGGGGTTACAGATCACGGTCAGTAAAAATTGTATTTTTTGGAGGAAGGACGGATGGATAAGACATTTTTTATGTTTAGATGCAGAAGGAGTGAAAGGTGTTTTTGTAGTTTGTGCTTATCGGGAACTTCGGAATTTACAGACAAGTGACCAGTCACTTTTGTTTTGGTCAGGTGGGAAGGAAGAAAGAAAAGGTCAGACTGAGTTTTTTAATAAAAATATAATGTCCGGGATTGTGTTGGGTAAGGGGTGAGTGTCACATCAGGGAGTGGTTTACAGGTTACGAGAGTACTGTGCAGAGTGGTTGCAAATCTGGTTAGCGTGGCACAGAGCAGCAGGTTGTTTTTTAAGCGAGGATGGTGCTGGGGACAGTGATATTTTTGTGTGGTACAGCTCAGCTTGACAAAATTAGTGCCGGTTGGCACAATACATTCTGATAAGGACACGACTGAAACTAGGTTTTAGCCAATCAGCATTCTGGATTTTTTTAGCCCATTTTATAGAAGAAGAAGAAGTAGAAGAATCAGTATTTATATAGCATTTTTTCATACATCCCAAAGCGCTTTACAAGCAATGCTAGACTGGTAGTGAAGTGACTGAATGTGTGGTGGCGGCCATATCGCACATCATCACCCACACACAGCCTGGATAATTGCATGAACCGGTTTATGGGAAGGGGAATGTTGGCCAGGACACCGGGAATGTTCCCTACTCTTTGCGAAGAGTGCCCTGGGTTCTTTTACTTCCACCTGGACACCCACCAGGACAACACCAGGATGGGCAGAAGGGACCTCAGTTTAACGTCTTAATGTTTTAAACGGTTTAAGACTGTTGTTTGTCCACTTTATTTTTTCATACAGGCATTGTATTGGGAGTTGATTTTGTTTATTATTTATGATCTTTAACCAATAAGTGATCATTCTGAACTCTGCAAGTGCTTTAATGGAGATGGAGGCATGAGTTAGAGATGGAGACTGAAAATGCTGCTTGCGTATAGCAGATTAGAGGAGACAGAAGGGATTCGGGAGATTCATTTTAAACCCACCTTGACAAAAGAGCAAAAAGATGAAATCCTGAAACTAATACAGTCATTCTCCCTCAACCTTTACTGGTGTCCCTGGAAGGGCTATAGGGGTGGAATGCCACATCAGGACAGACTCCCTGCCTATTAGACAAAAACCTTACTGACTTCCTGAAAGGGTGAGGGCAGAGGTAAAACAGGAAATCCACAATCTGAGACAATCAGGGATAACAGAACCCTTGACCAGTGCTTGGGGTTCACCAATTGTGGTAGCACCAAACAAGTATTTGTCAATGCTGAATGTTGGCTTGCTGGCACTGGCATTGGTAGTGCAGGAGTTAGAAATGCAAAATAGGAATGGCAGTGAAGTATTGAAGTAATGCCAATACCCACCCCCACACCCCGAAGAGACTGAAAGGTGTTGGGAGTGTGGCTTGGGTTAGCCTAGCAGCTGACGCCATTACACCTCACCCACCCTCCAGGAGTGACAGGTTTCAGGGTGTGCATTGGGGTCTTCGGCCTTTATGCTCACCCCATTCCAGGAAATAAGCTGAGATGGGTGCAATATAGGAGAATGGGGTGAATGCTAGGGTGACATAACCCAAGGCACACCTCAGTGCCTGTCAGTGGCTGTTAGGGTCCGGGGGGGGTAGAATTCTGAAAACATTATGGCCAATGAACCCAAGTTACATCCCCAATGCCTGTCCATCTCTGCAGGGTGGGTGTATGGTTGGAAACCTTAATACCCCAGGTGTTTGTTGGTATTTTCATCCAAATTTTCAACAGTGACTTTTTGGGACCCCACCTCATGAACAATGGCGCTATCATTTTGTTACTCAGTCCTGAAAGGTAATTTCACACAGCAACTGTGCCATTGGGAGCCACAGGTGCAGAAACACATTTCAGGCAGGATGCAAAAAATGACAGCTGTACTGTTCATGAGGAGGTGTAAACAAAAATGGCAATGTTGAAAATCTGGAGAGAAAATATGAAAGATTTGCAAACTTACGAGTGTGCGCAGATACTGCACAACACACGTCTGTAATGCAGTCATTTTGGGGATATTTTTTACCAAATTTTCAACATGGGCATTTTGGGACCTCTCCTCATGAACAGTGGCACTGTCATTTTGTTACTGTGTCCCGAAAGTTGATTTTGCACAGTGACCACGCCCATTGTGCGCCACAGGTGCGAAAACATATTTTGGGCAGGATGTGAAAAATGTCAGCTGTACTGTTCATAAGGAGGTATGCAAAAATGGCAATGTTGAAAATCTGGTGAAAATATTACAAATTCTCAAAGTTATGAGTGTGTGTGGAAACTGCGTAACGCACACTCATGACATAGTAATTTTTTGGGATTTTATCACCAAATTTTCAACATAGGCATTTTGGGACCTCTGTTCATGAACAGTGCCATTGTGATTTTCTTAATCTGTCCCAAACATTGATTTCCCACAGCGATTGCACTATTGTGCACCACATGTGCAAAAACACCTTTTGGGCAGGATGTGAAAAATGACAGCTATACTGTTCATAACAAGGTGTGAAAAAATGGCAATGTTGAAAATCTGGAGTGAAATATTAAAAATTCTTGAAGTTACGCACGTGCTTGGAAACTGCGCAATGGCCGCTTGTAACACAGTCAATTTTGGGAATTTGTTCACCAAATTTGCAACATAGGCTTTTTGGGAGCCCACCTCATGAACAGTGGCAGCCATTTTCTTAATCAGTCCCGAAAGGTGATTCCACACAGTGACTGCGAAATCATTTTTTGTGACAAAATAACGAAATGACAGTGATTGATTTAATGAAGTGGGGTCCCAAGAACCCCATGTTGAAAATTTGCATCCAAAAGTTGAAAAAATGGCCGAGATATCCACCTAAGTTGAACCCACCCCATTTATGCCATTATACAGCTAACAGTTCGCAGTCGGCTTTGAAGAGTGCAGATGTGTTCCCGCTCCACCGAAGATTGCCGTGCCGACCTTCAGAGGTAAGTATGGGGTAAGGGTGGTGTGGGGAGGTGGGGTGCACAGAGGGTGGGTGTGGGTTGGAGAAGGAGGTGCTGAAGACAATGAGGGTCCATTTTCTTATTGTGCAGGGAAAAAAAACTTTGGGGGAAGGTTTTTGTTTTTACAGGTGACATGATGACATTTGGGCACACTGGGGTGGGCTCCCAGTGTGCCACCTGTTTTTTTTTGGGGGGGGGACTGGAGCTTACAGGGATTGGGTACCCCATCGGCAAATAAAGCATGTCTGTGTTGGGGAGCCTGGTGTTGAGGGGGATTGTTCACCCCCATCGGCAGGCAAATAAAACTAGGGGGGCGTTATGCCAACTGAGATTGGGCACCATATTGGCAAACAAATTGAACTGGGGAGGGGGTATGCCAACAGGGGGATTGGCACCACCGAAGTTTGCTTTCTAGGGATTGCAAGAGAAGGACAGCGAGAGCCGCTGCCATGTTTATTGAAATGTTTCATCAGGAATGGCACATAATGAAGGTGTGTCAGATCTGCCACTGCAATGATGAGCCTGTCTCTCATTGCAGCGGTGGATTTTTTTCAAGTTGGTGGCACTCTCTGAAACTGCTGTCATGAGCAGCATGCTCACTGGTTGGCGGCTGAAGGACACACCAGCTAAAGCATCCTCTGGATTCGACACAACACTGACACACCTTTGAGAGTGCTAGTACAGTGCTACTACTGCAAAATTTTGCTTGTGCATGCGCGCAAGCCAACATAAAAAGGAAGGGGAAATTCACCAGTGTCTTCTTGATTTCTGCAAACAGAATCAGGTATCACAGTTTGACGGGTACCCTATGCCCAGGACTGATGACATAATCAATCGAATAGGAAATGCTAAGTTTATCACTACCTTAGATTTAACCAAAGGCTATTGGCAGATTCCCTTAGAGAAACAGGCTAGAGAGAAAACAGCTTTCAGTACACCTGTGGGACTATTCCAGTTCGTAACTATGCCTTTTGGACTGCATGGTGCTCTTGCAACATTTCAGAGGTACATGGACCATGTTTTGACCCCTCACACCAACTATTTTTCAGCCTATTTGGACAACGTGGTCATATACAGTCCAGACTGGAAGACATACTTGGATAACCTGACTGCTGTTATCCAGTCCATTAAAACAGCTTGCCTAACGATTAACCTTAAAAAGTGTGTCATAGCATTGACAGGGACTAGGTACCTAGGATTTTTGTTAGGGAATGGACAGGTGAAGCTAGAAATTGACAAAATTCAGGCAGTTTCAAAATGTCCAGTGCTGCAAATGAAGAAACATGTGCGGTCCTTCTCAGGTCTGGCAGGGTACTTACTACAGGTTCTTTATCCCAAACTTTGCCTCCATTGCTACTCCCCATCAAACCTAACGAAGAAGTGTAATAACAAAGTCAAATGGAGTCTGGAGTGTGAGGAAGCCTTTCAATCTATAAAGGCAGCACTTTGTTCTTCCCCGGTGTTAAGATGCCCTGATTTTGAGCAAACCTTTGAGGTGCATACGGATGCCTCAGAAACAGGGATTGGGGCTGTTCTGAGTCAGATCACTGAGGAGGGGAAGAACACCCCATTATTTACATATCCAGAAAACTCCATGATAGAGAACAGAGATACTCAGTGGTTGAAAAAGAGGCGCTAGCTGTAAAATGGGCAATAGAAGTCTTACACTTCTATTTATGGGGGTCTAATTTTGTGTTAGTCACAGACCATAACCCACTGGGCTGCTTACATCAAATGAAGGACAAGAATGCTTGCATCTTGAGATGGTATGTAGCCCTGCATCCATATAAATTCAGTGTGGAACACAGAGTGGGTACGCTGTATAAGAATGCAAACTTTTTGTCCAGGCATGGTGCCGAGGTTATGGATACCAGCATTGTAAATATGTAAATAGGCATTGAAAAGAGGTGCTAGGCAGTGTCTAGTACCTACTCAACCCAGGATAATTGTATAATACTTATTTTTATATTGCTATTGAACAGCATGTATGCTATACTTATGTTTAATATGTTTAAGGGACCTGGGACAGAGCTTCTGTAGAGGGTGGGTGGAAGCTCCAAACAACCCTACTGGATACTGACTAGGTTGGTACGCTTGAAAACCAGTTTGTTTAAAGGACCGCTGGTTTACTCATGACCATGAAGGTGTGTGCTGCACTCTACCTGAACAACGGTAAGGCATAAGGGACCTTTTTTCTACCTTCTCTAATAGTCCTCCTTAAAGACTGTTGCAACAGCACTCTTTGTTTGCTATTGTGTGCTCCCTTTTTTCTGCTTAGGTAGGTTGGCCACCTTCCAAAGTACCCGCTCCTCTTACTATTCTTTGCTTTTCACAGTTCCCTTTTAGTCCCTCATCTTTTCTTACCAAAATGCCTTGATATATGAAGCTATGGATAAAGTGCTTCAGTGTCTGATCTTATAGCAGTTCAGAAACAGAACTCAGAAGTAAAAATGTGTGCACACAGATAGAAATATAAAGTGCAGACCTGCATAAAAGGTGACATGATGTTTTAAATGTCCATTGTAAGAACATTATGTGTACTTAGTTCGGAGAATCTTAAATAATGGTAAATGCCTATATTGTCCTCTAAATAATGTAAAACAACAGGTTGTTTTGGAAGCGGTAGCATGGAGTGGCTCAAACATTTCACCAAGGTCTGAAAGCCTCTCTGTGCCCGCAATCATCCCCATTGGTCTCCTTAAAATAGGAGGTTTCAGCTGAAGGGGGTAGGATGTGAAAGGTTAAAACTGGCTACTGGCAGCTACAATGCAATCAAACACTAGCACATATCCAGTGGAATGCCAAAAGCCACTCCGTGAGCGGAAAGCCACTCTGTTTATGTCAGTTTGTTTCCCCATATGTCACTGACCTCATGAAAGACTAAAATCAGCTAGGAGGTCAAGGGAAAACTATTCCTCATTAAGAAAAGTACTAAAGAAATTGTTTTCTTCTGTTTACATGCTGGCACTTCCCTGAACAGGGCTATATTATGACCACTATTTCTCAGTGTTAGATAGCCCTGTCCATGGCTCCAGCTCATCCCTGTGTAAACCCTTTTGATATTGTAAAGGAAAACTCAAGCTTTATTTGTATTATATATTTAGAGAGGACAAAGGTTGACTTTTTTTTTTTAACGGCCAATATTATTATAAAATATAGTTGAGGGAGTGAGGAGAGAGGACTATAATGTGAGGGTTGGCCTAGCGCTCTCTCTCTCTCTTGCTGAGCACTCAGTCTCAGGCATTCTCTGATGCAGTAAGAATGCCTGCAGTCAGAAAGTTAAACGAGAAACTAAAGAAAACTTCCCTTGGACACATAGCTGCAACAGAATAAAAGAAAGTCCAAACTAATACATAGACAAATGAAAAAAGGCTGGTTATAAAAATAAAAAGGTATAAAGTAATGCATAACCCCTCCCCCAATTTAGCCTTTTTTTCTTGCGCATATAATTATGATGTTATTTCATGTGGCAACCAGGTACCTGAAAGTAAAAATTATAATTTATACCTGCAGCACAAAGATACCTAGGTGTAGCTCCTTTAGGAGTCAGCGGCCTCAATGTGAGGACTATTTATAAGGAGGTTCAGCTATCAGTCATAGAAAAGGGGAAGGAGCTACAGCTCATTAAATTCCAATTTGATATTCATGGTGCATTTTTAAAAAGCATACTGTTAGAAATGGATAATCCATTAGGTGGTATTATCCCGATATTGTACTTGTTTGGAAAGTTAAACATGCCTTCTATAAATATCTACTGTAGTTCAGGAATTAAGCTGTATTAGAAAAGGGGCGGATCGGGTGACCTGGAAGGGAGGTATAAAACACCCTCACAGCAGTGGGTTTCTCAGATCAGCCTGGTGGAGGGAACAAGGAGGACATGCCAAGTAATGAATGGTCCAGAGAACCACAGAAGAAGGGGCCTTAAGCCTGTGTAAGGATCCAGCCTGTGGGAACACAAGTTGTAGTGCTGTACTGTTGAGCTTCATTTGTGTTTTTATTTTAGTTTATTATTTATTTTATCATCTCTTTTCTCTCCTTCCTGGCCCTGGTCGGCTTTTCATCCAGCCGCCATCCCCCATGCTTCTCCTCCTACTTCAGGCCCTCACCCTATGCACCTCCCATGGCTTACCCTCCCCTCCATGGCGGGGCTGCGTGGAGCCCCCCTACTCACCCGCCTGCACGGAGTTAGGTCAGGGTGTTATCCAGGGTCTTCTTCCTCCTAGATTTTCTCCCCTTGCAGCACTCGGCATGCAATGACACTGGTGGCAGACACCAACGTGCTCCTACATGCGTCCCTACCAGGCATCTGCCGAGCGTCCACACCCCTTACTTGCGGCTGCGCTATGTCAACCCCCAGCCTCTGCTAGGGTTCAGACAAGCACCGACCATATCTTGCCCCCCTCCTCTGAGATGGAGAGCAGTCCATCAGACACTTGATCCATCCCCTCCCTGCCGACCTTCGATGACCCACACTTGTTCCCGAACAGGAGTCACCGGCATGGCATGAGGTGCAGCGACCAGCACCTTAGTGCCACTGGGACGGCCTTATTATTTTTTTAAGAAAAATAAATATCAAACTTCAGTGTGTTTGAAAACTAAAATTTTGTTGTTGGTGTTATCCTTTTCCCACACCCTGTGACAATGACCACTTAATGCAGACACAACATACCAGTGTACAGCATATTTCAACTGTCCGTGATTATGAGGTAAGTCAGATGTCCACGTTTTACACCTCAAAATTGCTGTCCCTCATCTGTACTGTATGGAGAACATACTGCTCACATAACAAACATTAACTCCTATATAAAAATGTTACATAGAACCCATTTTCTAAGTGCAATAATACCCAGCAGTGTGGGTGGTACTGGGTTATACCTGGCCTTACCAGGGCTATAAGGTCCTCTGCCTGTGGCACTGGGCCTCATTATGCCCCTGGGTGGTCCTGTATAGCCCAAGACCACCCATCCTGTTGGATATTATTGCTTACACATACAGTATGACCCATTTTAGAAGTGTGATAATACCTCACGGGGTGGACGATAATTGGCAATACCAGACTTTCAAGGGGCTATAAGGCACTACACCTGTGGCATTGGGCCTCATTATGCCCCTGGGCAGTCCTGTTTTGCCAGTACTGCCCATCCTGTTGGATATTATTGTTTACTGAATGTGTAACAAACATTTTGAATAATGCGCTTCAGTTCAAAGCACAATTTGAATGTGAACACACCCATGAGCACATGCACATGGTTTTGCATATCAGGTGTGCAGTTCTCACATCTAATTTTATTCTCTGTAATGGAGGGAAATGGATAAGTTCCATGTAGAAGAAGGTCTTGCACTGATTCTCAGTCAACTTCTAATGCCTAAATTTACTGATTCCATCATAATGATATCATGTTCTGTTGTGTTAAATTTTCAAGTACATGGGCACGTGCTGCATAGATTTTCTTAATAGCCATTTTAAAATATAATTTGTAAGAATTTACAGTAATACATAAAGCAGGATTTTCTCTCCCCATTTATAATAAATACATCTGCCACTGCCATCACCACAGCAAGTCTACTTGCAGTTCAAAGCTGAACATCACACAACACGAATGTAGGTGTTATTGTTTGGGCTGACACCTGTTTGTGTAATATAGAATCATAGAATTGTGCCAGCAGAAAAGGACCTTACAGCCCATTGAATCTGCCCGATAGCCCCCCCCCATCATCCTTTTATCTGAAGATGCCATTGCCCTTAACCTTATTTATACCCTTCATGTATTTGAAGGTTTCCAACATGTCCCACCATCCCACCTCATCTCCAGTGTATAAAGACCGAGCTCCTCTAGCCTCTCCCCATATAGTCTCCCTGCATCCTGAGGATCATCTTGGTCACCCTTCTCTGTACCCTCTCTAGTTTATCCTTGTCACCCTGAAAATGGGGCCTACAGAATTGAACTCCATACTCCAGCTGTGGTATGACCAGTGTTTTGTACAGTGGCATGATAACCTCCTTCCTCCTACTAGTGAAGCCCATCCCAATGCATGCCAACACCCTTGTTGCTTTCCCAGCTGCTCATTCACACTGATTTCTAACCTTTAATGTGTCTGTGATCCAAATCCCCAGGTCATTTTCCTGTCCCCCCCAAAGGCAGTAGATGGCCCTTAATTTATTCCACCCTATGTGCATTATTTTGCACTTTTTTGCATTAAACTGCAATTGCCACTTTTCTACCCACTCCTCCAGACTGACCAGATCCTGCCTCATCCCCCTTCCCCAGAGCATCCACTCTGTTATATATCTTTGTGTCATCCATGAACAAACACACCTTCCCATTTAGACCCTCCGCTAGGTCCCCCACATACACATTAAACAGTATGGGTCCCAACACTGACCCCGTGGTACCCTGCTCAATACCTCCAGTTCCCTGGAGTGCTTCTCACTGACCACCACACTCTGGGTCCTCCCACCAAGCCAATCTTCCACCCACTTTAGCCTACCTCCCACACCCAGACTGCTCAACTTGCTTACCAATCTTTTGTGGGGGATGGAGTCAAACGCCTTCCTGAAATCCAGATAGACCACATCCACCACTCCCCCCGGGTGAAAGCATCCATAACTCCGTCAAATAATTCTATCCTGTTAGTCTTACAAGACCTACCACCTGTGAACCCATGCAGGTTGTCATTCGTCAGATCCCCCCCCTTTATGTACCCTATCAGTCTCTTCTTCGTGAACGTTTCCATCAGCTTTCCTACTGCCAAAGTGAGACTGATAGGGCGGTAGTTGCCAGGCTCATCCTTTTTCCCTTCCTTGTATAGCGGTACCACCTCTGCCTTTTTCCAGTCTCCCGGGACCCTACCTAATTCCAGTGAGCAATTAAACAGCCTGGCCAGAGGTCCTGCCAGATCCACCCTTAGCTCCCTAAGTATCCTCGGGTGTACTTGGTCAGGTCCCATGGCCTTATCCATTTTTATTTTTCCCATCTCCTCAAACACCCTCGCCACTGTGAAGGGACTTGTATCTACCTCCACAACCTCCTTCTCCTTTTGACTCAGTACAGGCCCTTTCCCTTACTTTTCGGTCGTGAACAAGGTTGCAAAGTATTCATTTTAGGAGGGCTGCTTTCTCTTCGTCGCCTACAGCTATTTTACACTCCCCTCCCCGCCTAAGTCTTATCCCCCGCCTGTTTTTCCTCTTATCATTCACATACCTATAAAATCTTTTGTCTCCCCTTTTCACCTCCCTAGCTATTTTCTCCTCCGTGGTTGCCTTTGCTTTACTTATTGTTCTTCCCACTTACCTAAGTTTATCCTTATAGACCCCCCCTTTCCCCTAGTCTCTGTGACTTTTTGTAGGCCTCAAAGGTCTTTCTCTTCTCCTTCACAGCCTCCTTAACCCCTGCCATGAACCGCAGGAGTTTTCTTCCTCTTTTGCATTTGCTGATTCTCCGGATGCATTGCTCCATGGCCTTGAGAATTCCTCCCTTAATTGCCTCCCACAACTGCTCTACCTCCTCCACCTCTTGGATCCCTGCAAGCTCCCTCCTTAAGATGCCCCATATCTTATCAAAATTTGCCCTCCTGAAGTTGAGCACCCTGGTGGTTGACCTGTCTGATTCTTCCCCTGCATGGATGGAGTACCTGACCATCCAGTAATCATCTCTCAAGTTATGCCCAACTTCAACCTCCCCCACTCTGTCCCCATTTGTTAAAATGACATCTAGTGTAGCCTCCCCCCTCCCAGTAGGTTCTTTAACTAGCTGCAGGGATCCAGTAAGCCCCTGCTCTTTTCTGTTGTGGCCAATGGAATTTGCCAGTCTACATCGGGTAGTTTGAGGTCCATCATCACTAGGGTTTCCTCTTCCTTGGCCTTTTCCTGTACATCCCTGGCCAATTCCCAATCCACTTCCTTGCCCTGATATGGTGGTCTGTAGACCACCCCCATCCTTATTGCCCCCCCACTACCCAATGTAACCCAAAGTATCTCAGCGGATCCCATCCCCTCCCTACCTTCCACCACATCTATCCCCTCCCGCACATACAGTGCTACACCCTCTCTCCTTTTTTTACCCTGCCTATCCTTTCTAAAAAATATTTTACTCCTGTAATTCCACCTCCCAGCTATGGTCCTCCATCCACCATGTTTCTGTTACTGCAATCAGATCTGGGTCTCCACCCCTACCACTTCTTCCAAGTCTGCCATTTTATTTCCTAGGCTCCTGGCACTGGGAAGAATTCCCCATCCATCTCCCCCATCCTTATCATACCCTTTCCCCATGCTGTCCCTTTTCCCTCGCATTGGGAGAGTGCAGGCTGTATTGTCCTGCTAGGCTAAGGATCCTCCCCCCCAGTGCTGCACTCCCCCATCTAGTTTAAATTCCAATTAACCCCCATCAATGTACCCCTGCAGTTTTGCTCTCAGCAACCTAACTCTTGTGTGACTGATGTGTAGCCTGTCCCTTGCAAATGTTCATCCACCCATACATTCCCCCAGTCTCCCAGACATCTTAAGCCCTCCTCCCCCACACCACTGTCTTAGCCAGAGGTTAAATTCTTTTACTCTGAGCTGCCTGGCCATGCTAGCACAATACTCTGGCAGGACTTCCGAGAAGGGAGCTGACCAATCCCCTTAGAGACCTCCACCAGCTCCCTGAACCTCCTTTGAATCACTTCTACCTCTTCCCCAGCCAAATCATTTGTGCCTAGATGCACTATTAGGTGTAGCTTACCTCCCATTAAATTGATGCAGTCTTTTAGCCTGGGGAGTGTCCTTCTAGCCTCCATTCCTGGACCGCAAAAAAACTGACCTCCCCTTGAAAGCTGCTTTCCTCCTTTGCCTCTGAATCCCCTTAATGATTGAATCCCTGTATACAACAACTGCCCCAGACCTTTCCGCTCTCAGGTTTGCCCCTTCTCCATTGACCCACTCATTCATGCCACCTCCTTCAAGCACAGGCACCTTTCCTCACTCTCTGTCACCTCCAATTTGACATCCCCCTGCCCCCTTCTCCTTGATCACACCCTCTTTGCTATTGGCTACCCTTCCTGACCCCTTTGGACTAACCTCCCCCATTTGGGTCCCGGTTCCGGATCTTAGCTCCTGCCCCCAGTGCCTGACCCTTTTCCAAGCTGTCCTCCTTGCTCCTCTCTCATGCTGCATATTCTCCTTTAGTCCCCATGAACCTACCTCCTGTTTGTGTGCTGCCTATGTGAGTCCTGCCTCTTGCTTTCCCTTCCCGTGTGCCCCTCTCAATTCCTACTCCCTTCAGTTCCCTCTACTCCCCTTCCCTTCCCTCCTTCCTTGTCCCTTAACCCAGTCAGAGGCCAGTACCTGTTTGACTCCACTGTATTGCTCCTGTCAAGTACAATTTCCTCAGATTCCATCTGTCTATAACCTCTTTGTCCTCTTCTGGCTCTGGGCCCCCCTGTCCTTGCTCTGGACCCCTAGTCCACTTCCCCCATTCTATTCCCCCTCCTCCCCATTGGTCCCTCTGCTTGTATCCTATTCCCCTCCTCCCATCAATCCCTCCCCTTGTCCCCCTCCATCCCCATCCACCCCCTCCCTGTCCCACCTCCCAGATCCCTCCTCAACCTCGCTAGTTCAGCCTATCCATCCTCCTTAGTTTTTGGCAAATAGGGCATCCCCCTAGCTTCCACAGAGTGAACATGAAAACCGGAGGCCTGCAACCATTGCAGCCAACTATTCTCCCCCACCATATCCCTTGCTTCCTTTCATTACCCGGTAATTATAATTTTGCTTATTAACACTTCTCCCCCTCCAAGGTAGCACCTGCTGCTACTATCCTGTCCCCTGCCAGCCTCATCTGCTATAATTCCCGCCCCTGGTCCAAGCCTGTTCCCCTCTAGCATTCCACATTTTCCTTCTTTGTCAAGAGCCCCCTCAAACAAGCAGTAACTGCCCCCTTAGTGAGTCATATTGCAGGCAAACATAAATACTATTTAAATACAAGCAAAATCCGCCCCTTCAGTAACTAGGAGACAGGGAAGAGCCCCATCGAACAAGCAGTGACTGCCCCCTTAGTGAGTCAGATTGCAGGTAAACATAAATAACTATTTCAATACAAGCAAAACTTGCCCCTTCAGTAACTAGGTGACAGGCAATCATAAAGAGAACCTGCCCCTTCAGTATATCTCAAGAAGCAATTTGACCAGAATGGGGATGGCTCAGAGTACTAGCTTATACAGTTGATGCTTTATGAGCCAGTGCACATAATCACACATGTCATGAAACATTCTGAAAATTGGAAATTTAATTTCATCTACAGATGATCCACCCAAGGATGTGATTACGTGAAAACTGTGGAATATGCATGTTTGCAACATCATCACGGAACAAGTAGAAACATAGAAACATAGAATTTGATGGCAGATAAGGACCACTTGGCCCACCCAATCTGCCTGGTTCCCTACCTAATGGATAAGCTGCAGATCCTAGTTAACCAGCAGCCTACTTCTTCCTACCCCCAACCCCTAGAATTGCCTTATGACACATTACACTGCAACACAATTGATAAGTAACATTTTGGCATAATTTAGCTATTATGAACAACAAACATTTGCAATAAATAGAAATCTCAATGGAACACAGAAAATAAACACGTTTTCATGGTGGTATAATACTCTCAGGTCTGAAGTGAGTATAGGCATTGCCGGGTTAATTAAGGTATCGGCCATGAATTCTTTGAATAGCACATGCAGGCAATGCTACACGCACATCCTTTCCTAAATATCCCCAGCACCATTGAACAAGCTGGCAATATCTGGTATAGCTATATTTCCTGTAACAAATAAAGGAAATAAAAAGAGCAAAAAACAAATAATATTGCCTGCTATTTTCATGTGCAATCTAATAATGTTTAATAAATAAAACCTAGAAAAATTAATCCAACAATCAGTAATTATGTAGCTCACATTAAAACACAACTGGATATAAAGCAGAGAGGATATTGATGTATCCAGAAGGACTTTTGACACATATACTGTATAGTGAAGTGCCAGTGATTTAAAGTGAAAGAAACCAAAGATTTGCCAAAGTGTGGTCCTGGGTTTGAGTCCCAGTGGGAGTCACCCCTTTTTTCTTTCACTTGTATAATTGGATTTTCAAAGTGATTAATGTGACTCTTAGAACAACTGTGATGTGTACACACCTTAAGAATGAACTGAAAATGTATTAAAAAATTATAATGCAACAGTTAAATTGAACAGGGAGGCAGTATAGCATAGTGGTGTAAAGCTCTGAGCTGCAAACCTAGAGAACTGGGTTTGAATCCCACAGCCCCCACTTGCATACTGTGTGACCCTAAGCAAGTCACTTAACTTCCTAGTGCTCCCAGATCGCACCTGTAAACAAGCTTTCAACTTAGTGTCTCTCTCCTGGTAATAAAATCAAACAAAAAAAAAAAACAGGTTGCATGTATTGTCGCATCACAACATCCTACTGGTGTGATATGCCGCTGTTATATGGATAGTGACACATTCCACTGCTGTAAGAGCATCTGATGAATACTGCAAACCATTGGAATACATTGTCTACTTTAATATTACTTCTTTTTGGAAAATAACAGTAACTTATCATCCTTAATTTTGAAGTACAATACTCCAAACAAAAATAGCCTGATTCTTAAAGCAGGCTTGGAATGGAACAAGCTGTGGCAAACAGCAGCTTGCATCAAATCCCGGTGTGCCAGGGACCCTGCGCTCAATTCTTTACTAGGCAGGGTCCCAGCAGTTAAGTCCCTAGGCTTGCGGCAAGCCCAACCAGGCACCAAACAGATGGCAAAGCAGGAGGGCTTGTCACAAGCTGTAAGGCAGCTGGGCACTGATCCAGCAGGGCCCTTGGTGGCCAGTGCCTCAACCCTGGCCTGATATGCCCATCCCTAGAATGACAACCTGGTGGTCTAGTGGTTTCCCCCACTTGATATGCCCATTATGAATTAGTAATGAATATCTCCTGGTGGTCTAGTGGTCCCTCTCCCCACCCTGATATGCCCATTATTAACCCATAATTCCATTTCACTTGGTGGTCTAGTGGTCCACCCTCCCTGAGTTTCGATGCCGCCATTGCTGATAGCAATAATATGCCCTCAACCTCAATTGCAGTTGTAAGAATATGACTGCTGATGTCAATTCTCTGATGATCAAGTGGCCCTCTGCCCCCCAACCCAGCAGGTAGTGCCCACTACCCACCATCCCCCCTCCCATCCCGCGACAGAGCTAGCATCAGCACAGCCCTACTCTCACCTCCGCGGCCAGCGCTGACTAAACTGTCATTGTGTGCTGCAATGTATGTACATTACAGCATGCAATGACAGTTCAGTCAGCGCCAGCCATGGAGGTGAGAGGAGGGCTGTGTTGGTGCCGGCTCTGTTGCAGAATGGGGGGTGCTGGGTGATGGTCACTACCTGCTGGGTGGGGAGCCACTTGATCACCAGGGAATAGACATCAGCACTCATATTCTTACAACTGTGATTGAGGTTGTGGGCATATTATTGCTATCTGCAATGGTGGCATCGGGACTTGGGGAGGGGGCACCACTAGACCATGAGATGAAATGGAATTACAGGTTAATACTGGACATATCAAGGGTGGGGGACCACTAGACCACCAGGTTTGAGGGGATTACTATATGCCATAATAAGGGTGGTGCTATCAGTGTTCAGGGCTGTGGTGGGCGACTGCTGGCACATTGCCGCACAGTGCACAGCTCACCCAGACAACGGATTTCGAGTGCCCTTAGGCCAGCTCTGGCTGGTCTAAGGGCTCTGTGAAATTCGCCCTCTTGGTGTGCTTTGTGGATCCCGATTGTGGGGCAATGGATGCCTGCATCTTCCATAAGCCCTTTGCCCTATGTTGCACCCCATTTCTTGGTGCATGGGTGGCACAAGCCCCATTTGGGGCAGACAGCTTGCGGTTGACACAGGCTGCCTTTGTGAATAGCTCATGGGTGGTGTTGGATGCAAGTTGCCACTTGTGCCATTTATGTTTTGAGCACGCACCTTGCGTCCAGCCTAGGGCTTTGAGAATCTGGCCCAAAGTGGTCTGCACAGTTTACTACCTCTTCAATGTGTTCAACATCACACAAGAGACAGAGATAGTGCCAAGCAAGCGGAATGTGCCAGACAATTTGCCATTATACAACAGGGGGATAGGGAGAAGGCAGGACAGTACCAGCTGGTTAATATCACATGTATTGATGAAAAACTGATGAAGTCGGATCTTATGGAATGCCTGGAAAATGAATGGTCTACATGAATATAAGCAGCACAGATTTGTGGCACGATGCTCATGCATGAACAACATAATTGTCAGCTTCAATTGGGTGCCTATGGAACTAGACAAAGGCTACACATTAGACCTCCTCTACTTTGATTTTAGTAAATTATTCAACTCAATTCTACATAGGCACCTGTTAATGACATTTGAGGATGTTGGAGCAAACATGGACATGGACAGGTGGGTATGACATGGGTTTAGGCATAGAAAACATGGAGTTATTATAAACTGTGTGTGGTCAAGATAGGGGCATATGACAAGTGTTTTACCTCAGCAACCAGTCCTATGCCCTGTCCTTTACAGCATGCACATTAGTGACATTGAAGCGTGACTACAGGGTAAACATTATATTTTCTTTCTCCTGGCAACTCTGTCCTTTGCAGGATGATGGGCAGTGTAGAGTGAGTCAGTTAACTGAAAGAAGAAATGTAAAGGCTAGAAAGATATTAAAATATGGGACAGCTAATGATGAAAAAAAAATTGTGTAGTAATCCATCTATTTTATTTATTTATTCAAGAGTTTCACCAGGAAGGCATACTGAGCAGTATAGCTCATTTCCAGATGCATTCTGGTGGGAAAGGGGAGGGGAGAAGTACAGGTAGCTTGAACATGAACACATGGAGAACAAGTATAAATGAACAGAGTACATAACAGCCAAATACAGTATGCATAGCAGCTAAATACATTGTAACAAGTACAACAAGTTTAACAATAATGTGTCATAAATAGTTACAACATAAATACAAGAGCACAATGAATACTTGGTAGAAGCCTACTAGACTGGACGCGTGTCACTAACCCTGAGAGAATACTAGCTGCAGGAATATTTGCAGATTCACTGAGTGATTATGCCCCCATTTTCTGCATATGGTCCAATAAGCTCCACAAACTGCTTCCCAGGGTCTTCAAGGTGAGAGACTATTCTAATTTCATTACTGACAATTTTTGCTCTTCCCTGTCTTCAGCAAAATGGGACCCTATACTTACGCTGCCTAGTTTAGATGAGGCCCAAGATTACTTCTCTAATGTCTCTGCGTCTGTGGCTAACGCTCGTGCTCCTTACAGAAAGCTTAGAGTACAGGGCAAGTTACACAAATGGCTCAGTCCTGATCTGAAAAAGCTTATGTTGCTGAGATAAGGCATGGGGCTGATACAAAGCCTCACATCTCTGGTCTGACTGGGAGAAATATAGGGACCTTAGAAACCAGTGTAAGAAAGGTGCCAAGGCTGCAACATCAATACCTACATGGACTCCAGGATCAGCACCTGAGGGATCCGAAGAAATTCTGGGGTCACATTAATGCAATGTTAAAAGGTGGCACCAGTACACAAGATGGGGCTGTTTTGGTCAATGGTTGGTTCGCAGATGACCCTTCCACAGGAGCCGAGCCCTTCAATGCCTTCTTTACTAACTTGGACAAGTATAGCCCCTCAACCCCATCCACCCCTCCTACACTAAAAACTGTTGTAGGGGTGTGGCTAGCTGCAAAGCTGTAAGCAACAACTTTTGAAAACTCTGACAGAGAAGCAGCAATTACTACTATAAACTAAGTTTGTCTGGACTGAACTGAAGCCTTTATCACTAAAGTGGAAGTGATTTCAATGCTAGATGTAACAATACCAAATCTTACAACCAGATTTCAATGATCATCAATATGGTCCGTGGACAAAAGTCTGCCACAGGAGAAGATGGAGGGAGGCCTAAGGAACCACAGCAGGGGGTGAGCAAAAGTCCTGAGGTCCCCCAAGCAACAGCAGAAACACATCAACTATCTAACATGCCCTTTTTGCAGGCCATTCAACAAATCAACAAAAAAATTGAAGATTATGTTTCTAAAGTGCAGGTGCTGGATGTGTATGTGACTGCTGTGGAGACAGAGACTAAGGGGGCAAGCAAGTTAGCTGATTGAGCCCTGAGAGTTTCAGCTGACTTAACCAAAGAAAATATTCTACTTAGGAGGCACCTAGAACAACCTGAAAATGGGGTGCAGGCATCCCATATCTGAATATTAGGGCTAGTGGAAGATATGGAGGGGTCGGAGCCATGATCAAGGGTGAAGCAGTGGTTAGTTGACAACCTACAGCTGAATGAAGATATAGTGCTGAAAATCTACTAGATTACCCCACAGAGAGCACAGCAGTGGGAGCCTACATGAGACAGATCACCGAGGACACTGCTGGTGGTACTAGGTTCTTCAGTGGAAAGGGATATAGTACTTCAAGCTGCAAAGCATAAAGGGCCATTTGTCTGGCAGGAAAGATCCATTCATGTTTTTCCCAATCTCAGCTATGAAACCTGCTTGAAGCACAAAAGTTCTGACGGTATCCGGGCACACCTCAGGCAACTGGGAGTGCATCATTTTATGCTGTTTCCAGCCAGCTTGAAAGTTGTATATGGTGGGAGAGTTTATCACTTTGCTGATCCAATAGAAGCCTCTAAATTGACTGAGAAAATCCAATGAGACTTTTTGACAGTGGAGCGTTCTGAGTTGGTTCAGTCGAAGAGGAGGTTTAAGGTAAAACCCATCACTAAAATCTTTAAGAAGGGGGATATGGGTCAAGTGAAGGACTAGGAAATGATGATAAAAGTGCTGAATTTTGACAATAACTCTGTTTACAGTCACTTGTTGGAATTGATCTAATTCAATATATGGGTTCAATGCGCCACATGAATAAAATGGCACCATGGCATTGTTCATCTGAGTCCTCCCTCTCTAGTTTCCCCTCACCATGAGGTACCTACAGCAGTGCTTTTCTGTGCCAGCGAGGACCATTGAACATGCTGGTGAAATGCGACTGGAACTATTTCTTTGGGTCAAGTTATTTAGACGTTTTGTATTATGCCTCTTTAGGATATTTGATTGTACATTGAAATGTAAATTTGAAAGGTTAACCACATTTTCATGTTGTATTGATAAAAGTAGCTATGAATTAATGTTTTTCTGCAAAATATACGAAAAGTACAGAGGCAGGGTAGACATTATCTTAGGTAGCACTTGAGTGTATGCATGCTTGACTGAAAAGCTCAGACAGGTCAGGGAAATTAAACTTAATGTTTAGCTCAATGTGCATAACCTTAAATGAAAATTTTATTTATTTAGTTTTACATTGACCAGGTAAGTGCACTAGACAAATCCTGCCTATTTTCAGGCATGACCTGGGGGGAGGGGGATACAGATGAATGCCAACTGACCTTGAACCAGATTAAGCTGTTGGTGGTATGTTTAGTGAATGAGGGGAAATTTGGCCAGGACACCAAGGAAATTCCCTTACTCTTTTCGATAAGTGCCATGGGATCTTTAACATCCACCTGAACTACCACCAATCCAGGCAGATGGGACCTCGGGTTAACGTCTCATCCGGAAGATGGATTTTAAACTACTTCCCTTTAATAGAATTTCTCAAAGTTGCAATTGAAGTTTATTATTCATTAATTTCATAGAAGGGTGAGGTTCTACCCCTCAAAGGGTGTAATATGTGATGCTTGACCAGCTGGTTATGATTATTGTATGCTATTTGTAATATAAAAATATAGTAGGTGATTGTGTCACATAAGACAGCCTGTGCTTATGGGTGCCCCCCCCCCAGGTTTCAGAGAACCTACAGGATAAATTAACTTGAAACCAGGAGGTAATTAAAAGACCAGAGAGACTTAATTAAGTGTCTCCTGTTTTTCTGTCTTAATTAGAACTGATCCAGCTGCCAGGATATAGGGCTCATAAAGTTTTATGATTCCTATAGGAAGAATATTTGATACCAACCTGGTGCTAAAGTTGTAAAACCCTTTGATATGCTTTGGGAGTAGGAACTACACCAGATCAAAGAGAAAATGTTTAATTAAGGAGTCATCTTTTGGAAGTGGAGGTTTTGCTGATGTCACCTTATTTAATATACCTCCTGATAGGACATCTGTTTGTATTTTGTTTGTATTCTAAAAGGAGGAGCTAGATGACTCACAGAAGGGGTGTGGAGAGACACAGTTTAAGCTAATACTGGTGTCTGATCTTTTTGACATATAATTTTGGGACTCAAGAAAGACAGATCTCCGATCTACCTATAAGCACTACAGAGGTAATACATTAGATAGAAAAAGTCTAAATGTATTGGGGTAGGAGTTTTTGTTTTGTACTTTGCCCTTGTTCTTTTAAGTGATTGTATGCTCTTTGATATATTGTTCTGTGTTTACACTTTTCATATTTATATCCATTTTTAGTAAATATATTATTTCAAAGACTGCCTGGGTGTCTACCAGTTCTATTTGCATGTGACGTATAGATAGTTAAGTCTGACAGTTGTTCAAAAGCTTGATGGTGTTACTGAACTGGGAAAGGTAAGCATATACCTAAGGTCATTTATAGAGTTTTAAGGGTTCATTTTGGAAGCCTGGCTTGGTGCCCCTGTCAAAAGATTGTACCACAATCCCTCAAAGAGGGTACGCATCTGAGCCTGTACATTGGGTATGCTAGCATAAGGTTCACAGTTTGAATCCCCCCAGAACTTGAGACTAAAGGTGATTCAGACCCATGAGCAAACAGGAAAGTTACCCTGTCTGTTACCTGTTCACACTATTGTGCTCAGAAGTTGGCACTGTGGGAGCAGAGGGCCTTATCTGCTGAGTGCATTTGTGACAGATTTGGTTGGCAGCAGTGCGGATAAATTTGGTAACACAAGCTTCAACTGTTCAGTGCTGTCAGCTTAATACAGTACAGCTCACTTGCAAAATAAGGCAGTGATATATTTTTAAAAAGGAAACAGAACTATATAATTTTCCTTACAGTCACGTTCCGACCTGTTTTATATTTTTTCTAAAGTGCAAGTTAGAGTAGCCGTAGTTAGGGAAGAAGATGGCTTCCAACTACAGCGTGTACACTGCAGACTACTTGAGGCAGTTGTTCCAGGAGAGAGGAGTCCTGCACAAGGTGAGAGCCACCAAGCAGAACCTCGTGGATGCACTGATGGCAGCAGATGCCCAGAGCATCAAGTCACAGACTGTGACTATAAAGGAACAAACATTGGGCATGGATGGGCTAGCTGTCAGTGCAGTGTCCAGATCTGGTGAGGAGGGCAGCAGGGCCAGTGCAAGCAAAGGGCCACAGCAGCAGGGGAAGGTCACCAACATACTGGAGCCAGAAGCAATCAGGCTGCAGATTGAGTTGCGCAGAATGGAGCTGGAGTTCAAGAGAGACGTTGAGTGAGAGAAATGAGCCACAGAGGAGAAGAGAGAGCAACGAACAGTAAGAAGCTGACCATGAAGAGCGTGAGTGCCAGCGAGTTGCAGCGGAGAACAGGGAGTGAGAACAGTGAGAGGCTGACTGGGAACAGCTGGAGGCTGACCGTGAGGAGCATGAGCACCAGAGGCGACATGAACTGGAGAAGCTATGACTCCAGCCACCAGAGCAAGAGCAGGTAAGTGGCTTGGGTTTAACTGGAACTACAGGACTGGGTTACAAATTGAATTCAAAATTGATAACTGAATTTAAAGAGGGGGAGGATATGGATGATTTTTAAATTCCTTTGCAAAAGTTTGTATTCAGGCAAAAATTCCTAGAGGGTCCTGGAGCTTCCAGCTATCCCCGCTACTTACCGGGAAAGCTCAGGATGCATTGGTAAAATGGAGAATGAAGACAGTAATGATTACAACAAACTTCTTAAAACTGCACTTTTAAAAAAGTTTGATTTTAACTGCAGAAGCATACAGCACTAAATTCTGTGAGCTCAGGAGAAGCCCTGACATGAGCTATGAGGAGCTAGCCACAAAACAATGTCAATGTTTAAAACGTTGGTGGGAGGGAATTGAAGCAAACTCTGTAGATAAAATTGAAAATGCTATTTTTTTAGAACAGTTTTTCTGGGCATTTCCAGCAGAGCTGAAAACCCTGGCTAGAGGACCGAGATCCCAAAACAGTGCAAGAGGCTGCTGAAGTCTCGGACCACTATGCCAAGAGCAGACCTGCGCTGAGAGCAAATAGGGCAGGCATGGCAGTGCAGAAAGTGAAAACCACACCTTCAGGACAGCTAAAACCCTCACTGCCTCCACCAAAATCAGTTAGCCCCAGGTTTCAAAGAAAAGAGTTCTCTGAGAAAAGAAATTAATCTTGGGTTTGAAAAGAAACTGGGCATATTGTCAGACAGTGTCCCAAAAGGATGAGCAATATGCAACATAGGGCTAGGAAAGAAGTGGATTGTTTATGTGTCCCTGGCAGCATGCCTGTGAACATGAGGGAACACATGCACCCAGTCACAGTGAATGGTGTACAGACACAAGGGTTAAGAGACACAGGGGCATCCCTGACACTGGTAAAAGGGGATCTGGTAGAGCCTGGTCAGCTTATACCTAATGAATTTGTAACTGTACAAGACTTCACTGGGGAGGAGAAAATATTGCCACTTGCTAGTGTTCTCCTAGACTGGGGTGAAATAGGGGGAACTGTGCAACAGGTGGCTGTAGCTAAACCTTTAGCAGTTGATGTCATCCTTGGCAACAATCTCAAACAGGGGGTGGTGTGTGCAGTTACCCATAGCCAAGCATCAAGGGAAAATTGTAGTTCCCTGGACCCCACAGAAGCCATTGTGGAAACCACTGGGATGCTGATTCCCCAGCCTGTGTCTCCTGATATGGAGAATAGTGAAAAGGAGGTAGAAATGTCCCCAGTAGCAGTTAACCACACAGCTACAGAGGGTTACTCTGAAGAAAGAAGGGTGACACATTGTCAGAGGGTTAGGGATGACAGTGATCCTGAGTGCCCTGACGCTAGTGCTAGGGACCCTAGTTGAGAGACTGAATGGGACCTGTCCCATGCCTTGGGAATGTGTAAGGAGTTTGCAGCTGCTCAGAAAAGTGATCCCAGTCTAGAGAAACTGAGGGCTTGGGCAGACTCTGACGGAGCACAGGGATGGGATGGTAAATATAAGGTTTATTGGGAAAATGGACTGATGTATACTCAGACTGTGAAGACAGAGGGAGGGGTGATAGGCAGACAGCTTGTCATTCCCCAGGGGTACCGTGAGCAGTTGCTCAAGATTGCACATGATATTCCCTTGTCTGGTCACCTGGGAATCGCACACACTGTGCAGCAGTTGGCCCAGAATTTCTATTGGCCCAACTTCACTCAGCAAGTGAAGGAGTATTGCAGGTCTTGTCACTGGTACCAAGAAATAGAGAAGGCAGGTAAGAAAACCCAAGCCACCCTAATTCCATTGCCCATAGTGGAGGAGCCATTCCAGAGGGTGGGAATGAATATTGTGGGGCCCTTAAATACCCCCAGCTCCTCTGGGAAGAGGCTTATCCTGACTGTGGTGAATTATGCTACCTGGTATCCAGAGGCAGTCACCCTATCCTTACTGAGGACAGATGAAGTGGCAGATGCCTTACTTGGGCTTGTTTGAAAGAGCTTTAGTGGCCGAACATGCCACTTTTTGTTTGGTGAAAAATATTAAGGCATTCAAAAGTTATGGCACTTTTAATTTCCCATTATAAGGCAATGAGAAAATTTATATGTATATCTTGCGATCAAAGAATGGGGTTCTGGCCACCTCATCCCACCTGGCGATCAAAGAATTTGCAGCCTCATGGTTCAAGAATCTTTGTCCTTGAGGAATTTCAAGATTCTTTGATTGCGAGGTCCGCCATTTTGTTTTTAGTTTTCTGATTGGAAAAACACAAATATCTCAGCTCAGGGGTCACTTCTGAAGTAAAACTTTGATGGGTTTTACTCAGGGGACCATGATCTATCGAGGCATGGTTTGGTTTGAGGCAAATCAGTCAAAAAATAGAGTTATATTATTTTGAAATCTTTGTTCGTGGCTCGCTAAAGCTCTTTGATTGTGAGATTGATTGATTGCCATCATGCATTGCAACCTATTTTCACAAATATGTCAGCTCAGGGGTGATCTAGGGACATACATGAGGGTGGGTTTTGATCGCGGGCTTTGTTCTATCGAGGCATGCTGTTGGTTCAGTTGAAATCAGTGAGAAAAAAATACTTATCAAACTTTTCCATTCTTTGGCCATGAGCATGCGATTTCTTTGATCGCAAGGCTGCAAATTCTTAGACCGCCAGATTCTTTGACCACCATCATGCATCATGAGCGAGGGATGAGATGGCCGTATTAAAAATAATTATTTTACAGCCGAGAGGTGTACTAAGAAGACAAATGGTTCTACTCAGGGGGCTTCATTCTAACGAACCATGGTGTATGTTTATCACAACTCTTTTAATTTTTAAGATTTGAAGAGTTTTCTTTCTTTGATCGTGAAGCTGCAAATTCTTTGATTGTGAATCTGCAAATTCTTTAATCACGAGATTCTTTGACCGCGATCGTGCATCGCGAGTGAGGGACGAGATGGCCAGATAAAAAAATCAATTTTCTCAGCTCAGAGGTGTCCTAGGAAGACAAATGAGGGTGGGTTGTACTCAGGGGGCTTCATTCTCACGAACCATGGTGGTGGTTTACCGCAATTCTTTGAATTGTTTAAATTACAACAGTTTTTTTCAAATTGAATATATTTTATTCATTTGTAGGAAGAGTTAACATATCACTTAACTCAGACATTTGACATGAGCAGTGACATATACATTCTGTGTGATCAGTGTTCTATGCTAGGGTCCTGTTAAATTACAATGTCTTATAAAGTATATGTTGTAAACATGATCTCCATTATATTCGAATATTACAGTCTCAGCTGACTACAGAGACCCTTCATGTCCCTCCTCCTCCTACCTCCCCCTCCCCCTCCCCAAACCCTCCTCCCTCTCTCTCCCTTTCAGGTATGCAGCAACAGTGTCCATCATTCCCTATAATCCAGGTGAGGTAGTCGGGGAAGATCATCTTTAATGAAGTCATACCACTCTTGTGGTTCTATCCCCTCCTTGCCTTACCTACTTATTTGATATCCTTGATCTGCTAAATAGTCAGTAGAGTATGCAAAGACGCCCATGTTGTTGATAGTATTGTGATCTTGGTGCAATGTGAGCAATCGTGTTTTCAGCCATCAGGGCAAATAGTATCTCTTTTAGCCATTCCGTTTATGTAGGGATATTTTGGTCTAACCAGTGGCACATAATCACTTTTTTTGCACACACTGATATTAGTGTCATATATTTTCATTGGGTGCCACTTAGAACTTCTCCATAGTCTCCTATTATACAAATTTGCAGCCTGAACGCATCAGGTAACCCTAAGAGTGAGTCTAAGTTGGACTTCATACTATCCCAGAAAGGCGTGACCTTGTTGTATTCCCACAATATATGCAACAGAGTGCCAGGTCTTTGCTTACACCGTGAACATACATTTGAGGAGATTTTTCCCATTTGATAAAGCCTAGCTGGGGTGTAGTATAAATCATGTATAATGTAAAACTGTAAGATGCTGTACCTGATCCATTTCACATCTTGGTACAATTGTGACCAAATTTTTGGCCATGGTCGAGCGGCTGAGGTGTTTGGAGGTAGTACTTGGTTCCAGACATAATGCGGCTCACCTTGCTTTTCCTCTATGGCCTTCCTTAGAAGGCAATAGAAGTGGGAAATGAGGTGAGAGGAAGGTAAGTTAGGGATAGTCTGTAAAAGGGGGCCATCTAGATACTGTGTCCAGTATCCCATTCCAAAGTGTCATAGGAGCATATGTTGCAATTGGAGGTATTTAAAACAAAAGGTTTTAGGGAGGTTAAACAGTGAGCTGGCTGTTTGAAAAGGTATCAGTGTGTGTTCATGAAGTAGATCCACAACTCTCAGTTGGGTGTTACCTGGCCAGAAATTGTTCAAAAGGGGAAGTCCCCCAATTTTGAAATTGGGATTAGTACATATAGGCTGGGAAACATCCTTTACCAGAGATATCTTAAAAAAGTTACACATTTGGGAATGTACTCGAAGTGTTGTTTCCATAGGTGTGGTCTTGAGAACTTTAGGCAAATTTTTGAGAGGGAAGAAGATGAGAGCCTTGGGAGATATGTTGTGTGGAGAGAGTAAACTTTGCACCATTTTGATACCACAAGGAAATATAATGAACACTCTCCTGACATGAATTGTCTCTCATCCAATATGCTAGGACTGAATAGACAATGGAGAACTAATAAAGAAGCAGGTCCGGGAATTGTAAACCCCCATTATTCTTACTCCTCTGCAGCTTAAAAAAAAGCCAGATGAGATGTCTTCCCACCCCACAGAAAATTGGACATAATTTTGTTGACCTGGGTAAACCGTGCTTTGGGTGGAAAAAGTTGTATCATCTGTAGGGGTACAGAATTCGAGGAAGGATGTTCATTTTCAAAACATTTACCCATCCCCAGAGAGTTAACGGCAACATGGCCCAGTGGGAGAGATCCATTTTAATCTGCATAAGAATTTTGTCCAAGTTGTATTGTTTCATCTTGGTCTCTGAACAGGAGAGATATATACCTAGGTATTTTAGCTTATCTCTGGTCCAGCAGAATCCAAGGTGAGCAATTTCAGCCTGGAATGTATGAACATTTAAAGGCATCACTTCTGTTTTTGTAACTAGAAAAAGTCCCAAATGTTCTGATAATTTCGAGAGTGGCGGGGGCCAATTTTGAAGGATGAGTTATGTGAAGTAAAATATCATCGGCATAGACCGAAATTTTGTATTGTTTGGGCCCAATAGAGATACCGGTAATATTTGGGGATAATTTAATATGTCTAATAAGCGGTCCAGATATAAATCGAACAAGAAGGGGGAAAGTGGGCACCCCTGTCTTGTTCCTTGTTGTAGCTGAAAGGGAGGGATAGATGCCCATTACATAGTATACGTGCTGAGGGGCAAGTATATAATATATTGACCCATTTTATATACTGTTTTGGGATATTGTAAAGTTGTAACAAATGAAATAAGTATTCCCAGGAGACCCTATCGAACGCTTTCTCTGCATCCAGGGACACCAAAGCAGCTGGAATTCAAGAGTCCCTGGATGCAGAGATCAGATATGCCAACTTGTGCATGTGATCAGATGAAACCCTACCAGCTACAAAGCCAACCTGTTCACAACTTATTAGACATTGCCAGACCTTAGATAGCCTAGTGGCCATCATTTTTGCCAGTATTTTTATGTCAACATTAATTAATGAGATCGGACAATAATTTGTGACCTGAAGAGGGTCCCTATCAGGCTTTGGGATATCCACAGTAGTGGCCTCAAATAAAGTAGGGTCAGTAATACCTTGCTCAAACATATAGTTGTAGGTATCTAAAAGTATTGGTCCAATCTGTTCTTTAAAAAGTTTGTAGAATTCTACTGTAAATCCATCTAGGCCTGGCAATTTGTCTGTGGGGAGGGAATCAATAGCCTGTGTTATCTCATCTTGAGAGATTGGGGCTTTAAGCAGGTTTACTTGGGATATGTTAAGTTGTGGGAGCTGTATTGGCTATAAGAATTGTTCCAGTATTTCTGGGCAAAAAGAATGAGAGTTATGGGAATACAAAGTTTTGTAGTATTCTTGAAAGCAGTTAGTAATTTCTCTCGGGGAAGTGACTATTTGTCCTTCAGAATTTTGAATATTGGGAACAATTCTATCTGAGGCTTGTGCCTTAAGTCGCAAAGCCAAAAGTTTTCTGGCTTCGTCACCCTGATTGAAATACTTACTATTAGAGCGTATAAGAAGATACTCTACATGTTCGGTCAGAATTGAGTTATATCGGTCCCTTAAAATTTCTAGGGCTTTAAACTGATCCTTTGTGGAGTTCGGGGAGAGAAACATCTCCACGTCCCTGATGTCCTGCAACAAAGCAGAAGTGACTTTTGAGGTCTTTTTTTTTTTTTACCGTTGCCATGCGAATTATTTCCCCTCTAACTGTACTTTTTAAGGCACCCCCATAGCATGTCTGTCTTGGTCATGGAGGGGGCATTTATCTCAATAAATTTTGAAATGAATCCAGCCAACTAATTCTTCAGATATTCTGATCGAAATAATTGATAATTAAATCTCCAAGCCTTGTCCCTAGATATGGGCGGGCCCAGACTCCAACCTAGTAAAATGGGATGGTGATCTGAGATCACCTTGGGGAGGTAATTACAGGTTGTTATAGCTGAGAGGTGTCCCACGTCTATAAGAAAGTAATCTAAATAAGAAAATGAGTTGTGCGGAATAGAGTGGAACAAATATTCTTTCTGGTGAGGGTTAAGGGCCCTTCAAGGATCTATTAATCCAATGGAGTCCATAATTTCTCTGATGGCAACCTGCACTGGGGAAAGAGACAGAGAATGACTTGGAGAGTGATCTATAATATTACAATAAACAAGGTCCCAATCTCCCCCTAGCAGTATGGGAAAATGGGACCATGAGGTCAAATCATTCATAAGGGAAACAAAAAAGGATGGGTCCTCCATATTGGGGCTGTATATGGAACCAAGCACTACCTCCGTTTGGCCCAACAGGGCCTTAATCAAAATATATCTATGCTGAGGATCTACTATGGTGTCTATAAGTTGAAACGGGACTCTTCTTGCTATGAGACTGGCAACCCATCCCTTTCGAGTATCCGGTCCACTCCCAAAGGCCTGGCCAACCCAGGATCTTCTTAATTATGAGACCTGGGAAGGAGGCAGATGGGTTTCCTGAAGAAACATTATATCAATGCCAAGCTTACGAAGATGCAACAATACTTTTGCATGTTTAGCCTGAGATTGAGACCCTTTTATATTCCATGAACATATTTTATATGGAGTCACCTTATTGACAGTTTTTTTACTGGGCTATCCAGCTTTAAACCAAGAGTAGTGGCATTGTTCAGGTTGTCCATAAGATAACCCTTATTAAACGACTGCTGTGCTGCATACCTGATCCCACCCACCCTCCATTCCCTTTAACCCCCCGCTTCTCCCTCCCCCTCCCTCTGCTATGCAACACCCTTCCCCTGTCCACAGCGATTTTGCAGAGGCTCTCCCAGGGCCATCTCCCAGTCATATTATATTGCATAATCCCAGGCCACCAAAACATCAGGCCTGGAGACAGCCCGGGGAAACCCCCACCTAAGGGCTGCATACTCCCCCCTCCCTTCATCCTGGTTCACAACACCCTTCTTGAAATTGCAGTATTCAGATCTACCCCTTTCCCTCCCCAGCTCCACACAATCAGAATATAGCATATGTTAAAAAAAAAAAGGGGGGGAACAATCGTACTGTAAGACTCCACAAGCAAATCCCCTCATACCAAAATTTTTAGCAGCGTTAAAGCCTTCTTTAGTGTTCGATTCCCCCACCCTTCTTCTGCCCCTTCAGTCCCTTTTCATTGTTCCAGTACTTGCTTCTAATGATGTTATCTTATTTTAGTGTAACAGTGGTACCCCTGCAGCATCGTGACTTATGGAAGGGGAAAAAAGGGGAAGGAGAAGCAAAATTGCTGAAAAAAAAAAAAAAGGAGGAAGGAAAGCCAGAGGAAGAAAAGAAAGAAAAAAAAGCAAAGAGGGGGGGAGAAGTAACCAAACTATGAAACCCATGCAAACTCTTTCAGTGCTCAGATCTTCTTGAAAGTATTAATTAATGACACCCCTGCAGTTTCTATGCAGCTTTGAACACTGTAGAAATGCACACAAGTCTGTGGTTAGTCTTCCATACAAGTTCTGTAGTCCATAACACAGGGCAAGTGCATATCACGCTCTCTTAATTAGTTCTTCCTTGAATGGCAGGGAGATACATAAAAAAAAAAAAGGGAAAAAAGCCATATTTCCTCCTTAGTTCAGAAGCGGCATAGTCTACCCTCCAATCCACGTGGTACAGAGCTGTTCCTTATCAAAAGATGCAGTTCTACAGACGAAAAGAAAAATAAAGCAGGCTGAGTGGTCTAATCGATCCGCAGACTTTGAGCACCCTCTTGTGGCGGTGACTATGAGTGTCATTAGGGTAACATAAAAAAGTGACAGTACAGCATACTGAAGCCTTGATACCACAAAAAAAAAAATTAATTGTTCCATGGGTGGTAAATCCTTCCTGATTGTTCCATCTCTTCCTTTCTTGGCTTCTTCATCATCTAGAAGGAGTGGGAGCCAAAAAAAAGGGGAGAGAACAAAATTGAGGATAAAGCCAGTTCTTACTCATTTTCTTCAGTAAGTTTGGTCTTTCTCTTTCACTATGAGCCCCCATTGTTCTGCAATAATTCAGAGAGTTCCAGGACCATAGATAAAATTTACTGAGGCTGATATTTATTAGTTAGATCCATATTCAACACCATTTGTTTCAGTTGTCTGTTCACTTAACACCATGACTAGCAGTAAATTCAGCTTAGCTTGAACAGATCTGGAAACATCCCTGCCTATTCTGTTTGAGCTTGCTCAGCTGTATCAAAACTCCTCCAAGAATTTTGATGGTACACTGATAGCTTGGATGGGTATTGAACTTTGAATTTGATGCTGGTGGTGATTCATTTTGTGACAATGGGGTGGTAAGCAGCCCTTCATTGCCTTATGGTTGCTGGGAAGTCTTGGGCAAATCTCAACTTCTGTCTCTTCCATAGAATTTCCTGAAGGCTCCTAACCTTTCCCAACACATGCACTTTATCTAGGTAGTTAAGACAGTTTAAGATCAGGGCCCTTGGTGCTTGCCCAGTCGCCGGTTTAGATCTAAGCGGACGATGGGCCCTCTCTATCACATAGGTGGTATTATTAGGTGAGGGACCCGCTATTTTGGTTAGCAGCCACTGCAGGAAAGTGATCGGGGTTGCCCCTTCTGAATCCTCTGGGAGGCCGAATATGAGAATGTTATTTCAGCGGCTACGGCCTTCCAGGTCCTACAATTTAACCTCCATCTTATTCAATCTTTGGCACAGCACCGGGAGCTCAGAGTCAACTGTTGCCCTCCATCCCTCCAGTGAGGCCGTCCTGTCCATAACATCTTTGATTGCTCGGTTGGTATCAGTAAGTTCTGTTCTCATAGCCTTCAATTCTGAGGTAAGTTCTTGGAGTACTACTCGAGAGGGATTTAGTTCTTCTAAAAATTTCTGCTCCGTGAGAGGGGTGGCTGGTGTCTCTGAAGTCGATGGTGAGCCTGCTTTAGTAACTGCCCCCAGCTGTCCTTTAGCCCGTTTAGAGTTCTTCTCTGGCATCTGCGGCATTGTGTGCGGGGGAGGTGCCTGGTGCATTTCTGCCTCCAATTCTTAAGTAGGGCTGATTCTTGTTTCGTCTTTTTCTCCCAGCCACTGCTGTGACTGCTTTTACCTGTTTTATCGCAGGTTCAGGAAGCTGTTAGAGGCTATGCAGCAGATGTACTTTTGGGATCAACACAATAATTGCTAATAAATTATCTCTGTAAGGTAGAGCTGGGGAGGAGATGGGTTCTCCGAGCTGCTATTCCATCCGAGGCATCTCGTGATCCCCCCCAATTACAACAGTTTTTAGTCTTTGGCCATGACCCTGCAAATTCTTTGATCATGATATTCTTTGATCACCATCTTTGATCGTGAGGAAGGGACAAGATGGGCAGATTTTCATAATGGAATAGATAGGGATATTTCACCAATGTTTACCATTGAATATCTCGGAAACGGTTTGGTCTTCTAACTTGAAATTTGGAGGGTGTGTACAGCATGTCTTGTGGATGAGAATTGCAGTGCTAATGTATTGTTTCATATTTATTGGATCGAGTATGTTGCAATCTGGAATACAGATTGCAAGAACCTGCATACAAGCTGCTGTCAATAGATAGTGCAGATGTCAACAAGATACAACTTAGATAGCAATTGCCCCTATTGTGAGGCTAGCTCAATAGGTGCCCCCCCACATGGTAATTCACAGTAAGTGGCACTTGTACATGCATGGATAGAGCCACAGAGGGCTATCACCTAGTCGTTCCAAAATTTGCAATGATTGCCCCCATAGACGTACTGACAGTCTTAGTACTGGAAATGCTACATTACAAAATGATGCTGAGAGTACACTGTCATCCTTGCTACTTCTCTTCTAAGGCCTGAGTCAGTGACTGGGAATGGAATGAATGAGTTGAAAATACCCAATACTATTGTGGACTGCACCCATGCGACATCTGTACCACAACATACTGGATTTGTTGTTGGTTGTTTTGTGGAGCAGCTATTGAGGGTAGTTTGGCATGGGGCCCCAATTGCAATGTGTGTTCTGACATGCAACTATGTCTGGTGAACTGCGGATGTATGTGGCAAGCATGGTGAATGTGGAACATAGATTGCAAGAACTTGTATATTAAGTTGTTCTGAATAGGCAGTCCACATGGTCATAAGAGACTAGACAGATTGCAAGTGCTCTCTATTTCAAGCTAAGCTCAATACGTGTCCCCCGCACAGTAAATCATAGCAAGTGGAGTTTCACATGTATAGATACAGCCACAGAGGGCTACCAACCTACTTGTTTAAAAATGTGCAATTACTGTCCCCATAGAGCCAGAAGCAAATGATTTGATACTATTTAATGAACCAACATAGATGTAACAACAAGAACAAAGTGCTCTAGCTTTCGGACCAACCAGTCCTTCTTCAGAAGCTCATGGCAGTTGTTTAGAAAATACAATACTTATAACAGCTAGATAATGCAGAGAAAAACAGAAAAAAATCCCCATTGGTTTAAAATACTCATTTAAAAAAAAAAAGATCTCAGAATAGTTTAACAGTACAATACTGCCTTTTCTGACTGTTTTGTCCCCATAGAGGTACTGACAGTCTTAGAACTGGAGATGTTGCATTGGAAAATTATGCTCAAAGTGCACTCTCATCATCATAAGTTGTCCCCTAAACCACTTCCACCCCCCCCACTCAGTTGGTTACTGGGAATGGACAAATAAGTTGAGAACACCGGATACTATTGTGGCACAGCACCCATGTGCCATCTGTAGTACCACACACACCACACACTGGATTTGTTGTTCATTGTTCTTGGGTCAGGTATTGAGGGTATCTTGGAATGGGGCAGACTTGCAATGTGTGTTCTGACATGCAACCAGGTCTGGTGAGCTGTGGGTGCATGTGGCAAGTACAGTTGTAGCCACAGACATTGCCAGATATTTCGCAAAATTTCTAAAGAGTTTCTCTCTGCTGCCCCTACTGTAGAAATGGAGAAAGCATTAAATATATCTGGAAATATCAGAGAAATTTCGGGAAATAGCTGGCAGTGTCTGTGGCTGCTACTGTATGTAGAATCTGGAACACAGATTGCAAGAACCTGCATGACAAGTTGTGGTTAAAAGACAGTACACACATCCACAACTCACTACGCAGATTGCAAGTGTCAGCCATTGCGAGCTGGGCTCAGTATGTGTCCCACATGGCAAGTCACAGCGAGAGACACTTCCACATGTATGCATAGAGCCAGAGAGGGCAATTAACCTCCTTTCTGTGAAATCTGCAATGACTGGATCCACAGATGTAGTCACAGCATCGGTACTAGAGATGCTTCATTGGAGATTGATCCTCAGAGTACACTGTCAGCCTTGTTATTTCTCTCCATAATATGTGAGGTGGTACTGCCCCCATAGAGGTAGTGACAATCTTAGTACTGGAGATGTTGCATTGGAAAATGGTGGTCAGAGTGCACTCTCATCATCGTAAGTTCTCCGTAAACCCCTCCCACCCCCAGCTGGTGACTGGTGATGGAACAAATAACTTGAGAACACGTGATACTATTGTGGCATAGCAGCCATGTGCCATCTGCACTAACACACACACCACACACTTGCTTTGTTGTTGGATGTTGTGTGGGTCAGGTATTGAGGGTATCTTGGAATGGGGCACACTTGCAATGTGTGTTATGACATGCAACCAGGTCTGGTGAGCTGTGGGTGCATGTGGCAAGTATGTAGAATCTAGAACACAGATTGCAAGTACCTGGATGACAAGTTGTGGTTAATAGAAAGTACACACGTCCACAACTGACTATGCAGATTGCAAGTTCCAGTCATTGTGAGCTGGGCTCAATATGTGGCCCACATGGCAAGCCACAGCAAGACACATCTACAGTACATATGTATGCATAGAGGCAGAGAGGGCAATTAATGTCTTTTCTGCAAAATCTGCAATGACTGGATCCACAGGTGTAGTCACAGCCTTAGTACTAGAGATGCTCCATTGCATATCGATTCTCAGAGTACACTGTGACCCTTGCAATTTCTTTCCATAATCTCTGAGGTGGTGAGTGGGAATGGAACAAATAACTTGACAAGAATTGATACTATTGTGACTCTGCACCCATGTGAGATCTGTTCCACGATACACTTAGGTGTCTGTCCCACCCACCCCCGACCCCTGCCAGGAGATCCTCTCTCTAGTGTTCTACTTTCTTTGCATAGTCAGGGCCATGCAATCACAGTGCAATAGAAGACACGTAGATCAATATTATAACTCTATAACAGTAACTGCTTAAAAAAAAACTCAGGAGACATAGCATAAGGTTAATAATTAGTTTATTGTTTAAATATTTATATATATTTAGTCCAAATTGTTTGGTTGCTCTTGGGATGGGAAAAAAACAGTTCATTGTATATATCCGTGATCATTTTTGGGGATGTTTTTTGTTTATTGGCATTTCACTGACTTTATCTACGCTGTTTCTTTTCTATATGTATTCTTTTCTATATGAATAGCGTTTATAATTAAGATTGTGTGTATATTTGGTAAGTGGTTTATATGGGTGCTAATGTTACAGAATATTTAATTAGCAAATATTTATCTTTGTTACATTTATTGCTGAGTGGTATTAGTTATGTGTCTATTGATAGTATTTTATTATCACATACACTGACCACTTGACTATTAAGAGAATGCAGACTAACAAAATGTTAACATGTGGTTTTCAACATTTTACTGGTATTTTGTGCAACTGTTTAGGATATTGTTAGTTTTTTTACCTAATTAATGTTTAATGGCATTTAGTTATTGACTACATGTTCACATGAGACAGAAACATTTAGTGTTTCTCATGAGCGAATTCATACATTTTCCTATAGGGTAACCACATGTGTAGATTATTCTAACAGTGTGAAAGTTGGTGGGAATATTTTACATGTGAGTAGAGACCTTTAGTTTGATATCAAGAAACACATCATGAAGTTTAATTTGTTATGTTTTTATTGTGTTTTAGTTAAATGACAGACATTTTTCCATTTCTCATTTGAGTACTATTGTACCTTATTAGTGATATCTACATATGTGTTGCTACTAGTTTTGATAAAGTTGCAGTTATTTATTTTAAGGTATATCTAGCAATATCAAGAAGTGAAAAAAGATGGAAGTATCACACACATGTGTTACATATTTGAGTATGTCATGGTGTGGCGAGGATACTCATTTCACATCCATTTTTTTACTGATGGCGAGATTGTTGGTTAAGCTGCAAATTTATGAGTTTTTACAAGTATTTTTTATTTGTGGAACTGGGAAAAATTCCTCATCCGACCTCAAAAAATATGGATGATCTTGTTAAAGCAAGTGCACACCAATTGTTTGTATTGTACAGCAGAAGTACACAATCATTGTGAGCATTTTGTACTCAGTTATGAGTTGTAGACATCTGCAGAGATATATAGAAATGCATTGTACAGTGGAAATAGGCCAGATAATCACAAGTATACATCTCTATAATCAAGTATGAATCATATGTACAGTAGCACTTAATGCAATGCAATACCATTAAATGCATGGATATAGTACCTTTGGCACAGTAAATAAAGAAATTACATGATTTTTGTATATTGTTTTTTAAAAACAAACATTCATATTTCTAAATCTAGTTAACTTATGTACATTCAATTTGAAGCTCAGTATAATATACATATGTACAAGTCTGAGTTACATTTCTTGGTTATAGTTTGTCATATTCAGTGTTGAGAATCCAAGAACAGTGCCAGATAATCCTGTACAGTTAATTAACGTATTAGTATAATTTTTCTACTTTCTTTTTTTAAAACAAACATATATACATGAACATCTATTTAAGTTACATACATGTTGTTTGAAGCTCAGCATTATATACATATCTACAAGTCTGAGCCACATTTTATTTGTTAGAGTCTGTCATATTCAGTGTTCAGAGTGCAAAAACTGTGACAGAAAATTCTATCAGATTGTTTTCAACAATTTCAGTTTAGTGCTACAGAAGATACCACTATGTAGGCAGTCATGCTGTCAACATGGGTGTGATAACTACATTTGCCAAGACATAACTTACTAACTGACATTGAATAATATCCAACGCCCTCGATTCTGCTTGGATTTGATGGAAATCAATGTAGTAAGTATTACAGTAAAGGTCAAGAATGTAGAAAACAGCAGGAAAAGGAATGAGAACTTAACCTGATGTGTATTATTGAAACAAGTAGAGTTCTCAACATAATATGTGGAGAACAGTAGTTGCATCTCTGATAAGCATTCAAATAAGTAAGTGAGTTTGTCATTGCCATGTAACATTGTACTGTGAAACAACTGAATATACAGTAATATGTGCTGAGACATTGAGTATTAAGTAAGGCATCTGCAAAAATATATTACTAACTTACTGTCCATTGATAACAGTTCAATACCCTCAAGTCTACTTGAACAGTAACAATGCAGTTTTTGTAGTGAGTATCAAGGGTGCAGACATGCATACTCACTGTACACATTTGTGTACAGTTTTGTTGAGTGCCTGTTACAAACCATAAGCCATTCTGTTAATATTATCATTCTAATCTGTAGTATTTGGGTTTGTGTAGACCACTGAGGAGGGTCTGATACATGTATAACCTCTTTAGAGAGTAGAGGAATCATCTGACAACAATCTGACTTGTTTGGAAGGGGGTGCCATTTGGAAGGGATGTGTACATTTTTTAATTGGGGGGTGTAACTGTTGGAGATTGTGTACAAAACGGAAATTTCTGGCTACACTCCTGGTGAGTATATCAAACTTACAAATGCTGAATATTACAATACAATGTTTGTGGAAATTGCATTGCAATGAATTATGGGAAAAGTGTTGTTTTGTATCCAATGTATGAGGATAGCAGTGTGATAAACAAGTAACTGTGTACCACAGGTAGCTGCATTGCTGTACTGTTGTGGTATCTTCTGCAATGGCAGAGAAATCAGAGTAAATAACATGGGCTGTGGTGATTTTGTGCAACATCTAGAACACATAGGTCACCATGGGTGGTTTTACACACCAGCAGTTTTTGATGAAGGTGTAACTTGTTGTATTAAACGAAAATACATGTGTACATTAGTGGTAAACAATTATATCTGGATGGAATATGCACATAGAATGTTATTGTTGCAGATATACTGGTTTAGTGAGATGCTGTGATTAGATATCATCACTCTTCCATACATTGTGCAACACTGGTGCAACAGAGAATTATGTCATATGCATCCTTCAGATTCCTTGGGAGTCTTTCCTTCAGAGTACAAGTGTATCATTCCACTCCACCCATCCCTTTCTGAGCCTTTGCCAAGTGACATAATGGCCAGAGTTAATGGATAGGCCTTGATGGAAGATTATTGCATGGGTGTCAAATTGAGTTCCTGCGAACACAGTTCTCCCAGCAATGAAGTGTGAAATTGGTGTTGTGACTTTCGTGCCTTGAGAGTTAAAGCATTGTAATACAATAATTATGTATGAACTTGAATATGTAACTCTCAGAGAGCAAACACAAGAATGACCACATCTTCGGCACAGCCAACCAGTTTCTGCATTTGCAAATAACTTGCGGAACTTCACAGTTCTCTGTTCAGGGACGTAGACAGACAGCCAGAGCATATCCTGAGTTGTTTGTGATTCTTTCTGGCCGCATGACAAACATGTGTACTTGGACACATAGTCAACTTTAAAGTGTTGACGCAGATCAATGTCATCTGTTAAACTGTTTATCATTCCCATCATGAACTCTGTGACATCTTGTTGTGCACTGTCAGCAAATATTGATTGTCCTGAATATTTTTCAAGAGTTAGTCATAGAGGAGTCAAGCTTTGTAAACTGGGGAACTGGTCTTGAGTACCTCTAATGACTCTCTTTAATGCTTCCGACAGAGGTGTCGACTGACTTGAGTTTCACACATTACAAACTCAGGGATGTGAAGAAGTGCTTGCATAGTTGCATTTGCATAGCAGTTTACTGCTGTGCTGTTGTCATATATTGGCAGTGTGTTGACTCCAATACATTTTTTCGCAAGTGGAGATGCGAGTTGTTTATGTAGAGAGTACTCTGTAATGGAGTACTGAGGTGATGACAGTGGAGTTTTAGTGTGCTTTCTTTTTAGTTTGCATCCTTCATCCATTGTGATAGCTGTACCGGACGCATATCTGGGAACTTGTAGCAAAGGAGCATTTGGCTGGTACAATATACATAATCTGTTGTATTCAACTATGCATTTTGTGTCAGCACGTATTTTACTTTCTGCCAGATTCACTATGTGTACTCCAGACAATTGTCTTACATGAGACAAGACAATATAAGACATCCCATCCTTGAATATACTACTGCCTATATCTACAATGGCTCTATCAAGGCTGAAGCCTTGTGATGTGTATATGGACACTGCGTAAGCAGTACACAATGGAAATTGTTTCCTTGTCACATATATGTCTTTCTCAAGCTCAAACTTGACTGTTACTCTGTCTAGTGGGTGAGGAGTTTCACAGTTGTCAAACTTTACAACTACAAAGTCCACAGCTGTGCTCTGCATATTGTACTGGAACGCATGGATATACCCCATGGCTCCATTCACGAGACCTCGCTCAATGTCAATGTTTCTGAGAAGCATGATATGTGAATTTATACACAGTGCTAGCACAGCTTTCAAGCCAGATGTGCGTGACACATCACTTGTGAGCTTTCTGAGATGCTCAACCATTTTCAATACCATTGTTCATGATAGAGTGACACCATCTATGGTATCTATGCATGGGAGAATCACAATAGGTTGCTGTTCTCTCTGCATCATGATCTCATTGAACTCTACACACTGCTTAAGTCTTGGGAATAGACATACAACATGTACCCCAGATTTCTGTGCATGTGCAAAGATATCACATGCATCCTGAATAGGAGCATCATTTCTTGTGATCGTGCACTGTCTTAGCATTTTAACGTGGGTGGGTGACAGTGCACCTATATGCACCTCATCAAGTAATGCTTTGTAAGACATATCACCTTGATGCCTCATATTCTGTGAGAGTTCAACATATGAAAGAACTCCCACGGGCTGACTCCACCTATGCATCCAATTGTTTTCTTTGCCTCTTCAATGGAAAGACTACAGAAAACATGTTTACCATTTACAGGAGCCAGCTGAAGGAGATCTCCAAGAACAAGAATGTTCTTACCACCAAAAGGAATGCCATCATTGGTCCCTAGTATCTCCTGTAGACATAGGTGAACATATGTGAGGAGAACATTTGAAACCATGATGATCTCATCTATTATCAGCAAATACATCTTGTCAAGCATTGACCTCAGTTCAGAGGCAACGTCATATGACAATTTTCTGTAATCACCACTCTTCCCATGCTCAACTGGCAACATGAATAACCTATGAAGTGTGATACCACCTATGTTTTAAGCTGCCAAACCTGTAGGAGCAGCAACAATAACAGATGTTGCTGCACACCTTTGCTTATAGCTTTGATCAAGAAACTTTTTCCAGTCCCAGCAGCACCACGAACAAACATCCTGATTGGTGTTTGTTCCTCACAAACACACTGCTTGGTACTGTGCTGAATAGCATGTTTCACCGCATGTATCACAGAGTGATACACGACTCTTTGGTGTGAGTTCAACTTCTCAAGCAGCTGACTCTGAGAACTGCATGTTTTGTTACATTGCACCCTCTACCTCTGACATTAACACAGCTGGGTCGTTAGGAGGAAGAGGAGCACCAAGAGTCCCTTCTCCTTCAACAACAACCATTTCCTGTGATGTTACTGGGGTGTCAACATCCAGAATGTTCTTCATTTCCTCTAGCTGATTATTTTCAATTTCACGTCTGTCAATGTAACTCTCAGAGACATGACTCTTGAAGGTATGATAAGTTTCCATGAACTGTTGTTCATATGTGTCAGATAATCCTTTCAATTCAGATTCTGATTTCCAAGGCTTGAACAGAAACAATAGAGCAAAGTAATAATGTTCTTTGCCTTCAGTTGTGTTCAAGGTGAGTTTACAGTGGTCAATTAGCCATGGTTTGTGCCTTTTAACAAGTGACCCATCAAACCCAGTGACTTTATATATGCCTTTTTCTGGGTCAAAAGAACACCCCACTTGTAATCATAGCATTGAGCAACTTCAAAGAGACACAGATCATCCATAGCACTGTGGTACTGTGGACAGTAGTTGTCAATTAAGTTGCTCTTGAGAATATTTGTGGATGTTGGTCTTGTAGCAGCCAGATCCTCAATCTCTTCATGGCTTTTAAGGACACGGTGCCTGTTCTGCTTGTGATTCATATTCAAGAAATGAATATAGTCTGACTTGCCATATAGATATACACCTGTAAGTCGGTCACTTGCTTCATAGGCTCCACACTCATGATGTGACAGAGTCTTAAGTCCCAATGACCAAAGCCTGGAAGACATTGACTTATCACAGTTAGACAACTCTTCCCACATTTCTTGCAGGTTTGTTTGCTCATGCTTAGTGATGTATGATGTAACATATCTTACGAGAGCCATTGAGTTGTCAGCAACAAACCGAACATCAATGTTTGCCTGCCACATCAACAGAAGAGAAGGACTATAGTCATTGATATAGACTTCTGATTCTGTGCAAGGTAGTTCGAAGACTTGCTTTGTTGACTTTGCTTTCAGGTGGTGTCGTATGGCTGAAAATACATCATTCAGAGAAGCAGCTAGGCAAGCTCACCTTGGGAAGCAAATGACATCGAGTATACCACTGACCTTTGTTCTTTACTTTCCTACAACAGTATTTGCCACACAGGTGTCATTGGAATTTCTTAACCAATTCCCAAAGTGTTGCACTGTCATACCTGTCTGGTATCTGACATGTGACATATTTCAATATGAAGCTTAGAATGTCAGTTGTCTTGTTGTCTCCAATACATGGGGCATCTTTTCTCCACAGCAACATATATATGTGTGGAGCTCCACGAGCTTGGTACTCAACCCTCCAGAAGTAGTGCTCGACAATGCAGAGAGGAGGATTTGTCCTAGACAGTATGAACTTTAAAAGACTGTGGAACTGGTGGTGGAAGTAACGTGAAACTGTTACTGGATCAAGTGAACATAGTTCCTTGAGAGTCATAGTTTGTATGTTCTCAACATCAGAGTTTGCCCATCTGAGAAGATCAAGCAGATCATCCCAATAATATTCAGTACAACTCAACATTATAAACCATGTTGCTGTTCCAAACTCTCTCAGCATGCACATTACCTCAGAGTGTCATCTGTACCAGTACTCCTTAGTACCACACATGCTAGACAAAATGGAAGAAAGACTGACTTGCAGTGTTTCATCTTTGGTCTGCAACTTCTGTAGTAACTGTGCAGCTGTCATATTGTTGAATTCTGTACCAAGTCTCAATGTATGAGCAATACTAGCAGATAGGACATTAAGTTCACTTTCCCAAAGAAGGTGGAACAGGTATGCAATGTTTCTCCAAAACTTGCCATTCTTATGTAGTACTCGTGAGGCCCTATACACAACTCCTGGTACTCGAAGTTCTCGTTCATCTAATCGACCACCTGAGCCAAGTGGAAATAGATCAGGAAAACAATGAGCTTCTAGAGTAGCTTCCCATATACTTACAGGATTGCCCTCCACTTGCTTCATTTGATACAAATCAATGTTATCCATTACTGGGTCTTTGCCATGCAATGGGTGTATGGCAAATTGCTCATACACATTGTGTACAGTTGTGATGTCTACCTTCTCCAGTATTGCTTTGTCAGAGTTCTCCGTGGCAATATCAGTAGAAAGACCACCAAATGCATCAATGTCAATGCCAACATAAAAACAATTGTGCTCCTTTTAAATATTGCAAAGCATGCTTTACCTTGTCTACATTGACTATGTCCTGCCATATTGTTTTTGCCTTTTTTGGTACACCATTTACAAAGATGACTACACTATTGCCCTGAGAAATAGTGTTGACATTTTCTTGCAAAGGTAAAGGCAAGTAGACAACAGAACCTTTGAGAGAGCGTACCAGTTCTTTGTTCGGTAGGTCTCGCGTCTTTGTGTTCAGCCTGATGATTGTTTGAAATGGCTTCATGGTCTGTATGAGAATCCTTTCAAACAAGTTCAAGACTGCTATCTCAGGAGGAGTTGGTTCAACTTCCATTTTATTAAATACAGACCGAGGAGTTAAACTGTCACTCTTAATCTTGTTATGACAGTAAGAACAGAGTGACACAGTTGCAACTTCTTCAAAGTCAGACTTTAAGAGAAGGTATGCATGGAGATGCCCCCACATTACATTCCAACATGGAATGTTTTGTAGGTCCACTGTGACACATAAGTGTTTGTAGAACAAGCGTTCACATGATACACAGATTATATCGAATTTTTGTGTTTTTCTATTTTCAAATTTAGCAAACTTATGACCAAAATGTCTCAGAAGGTGATCTTCTTGCACCAGTGATGTGTGCACTGTGTTTGTTTGTTCATGGACAGTAGCAGTAGACCTCAATCTATGGGTTCTTTGCAACTGTTTAATTAACTCCATAAGTCCTTCCACATCTCCATCGTCGAGCAATGCTTGGAATTGCATGTAGTCTTGAATGACAGATCTCACTTGATATAACATTTGTACAAATTTTTGGATGCCAGAGTTATGCACTGCCAGCACATGGAAGTGATGGAATGTGCTGTCACAGTTCATGCTGTCTAAGCATGCAAGGGAGTGACCCATTAGGCCTTTGTGAGGCTGAATCTCACACTTGTCAATGGTGTGAAGCAGTGTATGTCGTTCACATCTCTTGATGGTTAGAAATGTTGAGAGGATCTTTCAATAGACATGATTGATTCTTCTCTAACATTACATGTGTTGCCACATGCCCATTTCTTAGCTGATGACTTTGGATCATTTTCAACCTGTTCAACTTGATCATCATTCTCCAAGTAAAGGGTTTTATGGGATAGAGCTAAGACATTATGCACTTTTCCTTGTTCATCAATTGTGAAACTGATGTTTCTGTTGTGTGCATGGTATGTCTCTTCCCAGAAGAATGCTTCTGAGTACTCGGAATGAAACCAGTATCCCTGAAACACAACAGACAGATTTTGTCTACTTAAGTGTTCAAAAGACACTATTTTGTTTCTCATCTCCTCAGTTTTGACACTCAATTTATCAATGGCTGACATAATTTCAACCCATAATTGGGAACGTATTGCTAGAGCCATATTGACAAATTGTCTTACTTTTAAGAGCAGTTTCATCAATGAGATCTTAGTACACAGTCTGTTCTCTTTGCTTTTCACTATTTTTGAGATCACACATTGAATTTTAGCTCTATGGACAAGTTTTTTGAAAAAACTTACCTTGCTGTGTTGTGCAGCAGCAGAACTCACACGTCTAGCATGTTTTTTTCTGTCTCACATGTCTATGCTTTGTTGATGACAGTACTGGATGTTGTAACTGCACTGTTTCTCAAGGAAGCCTACTTGCTGTAGTTTTACTAGAGGAGGTTTTGTCTTTGTTTAAATGTGTATGTTTAATTATATGTGTACTTTAAACAGAAGACAATTTTTCTTGCTTCTGTTGACAAGTTTTACCTTTGGTTCTTACATGGCATGTCAATGAACAAACAGTACACCTAGCACTTTTTCTTTGTGCTCTAGGTGTATGGCAAATGGCCATGATGAAAGAGCTCAAGTATTTCTTCAATCTCTTCGGGGTTGTAGTCTCCTAAAAAAGTAAAAAGAGTATATAGAGTAGTAAGAAACATGTACCATATGGTAATAAAAAACAAATACTGCATAAGGAATTAAGAGCATAGTATAGTTACAAAAAATCTATTTTTTATGCTAAGATTTGTATCACTTTGTGTGAAAAAATTTTGTCATTCTGTGCACTGCAATGTGATCTGAATATTGTGTGAGATTGTAAAACGTTAATACTTGGAAAAAGAATATGTGTGGAGAGTTAATTGGTTGATGCGCTTGGGTACTAGCAAGTTGAAAGTTGAGCAATTGTTAAATGTTAGTCGTTACATCATTCCAGCCACTTATGTTAACACATTATAATGATGGGATAGCCAGGGTGCTATTACTCAGTGGTGGTAATGATAGTGGTATGGGTGTGTGTGTGAAGGTGCTAATGGTGTTAATACTCTTGTGTTGGAGGTATTATATTAGGTTTCTTGCTTGTTGTGATGACATATTTATATTTATGTGATGTGAATTATGTGGGAAAGTGAAGCTATAGAAACTTACATGAGTTTAAATTGTTAATTTGACATTTTTTGTCATGATCAAAGAATTTGTTGCCTCACGAATGATCCTCACGATCAAAGACAATCGCAATCAAAGAATTTGCACTCTCGTGAACAAAGAACGTGGAAATAATATTAAATAACAATAGAAGCTTGTTTAGCTTACTTAACATGGTAGACATGACTTGTAATGTATTAATAGCCATGTGTGTAAATAGTGTGCTGAGAATGTATTTTTACAATTGAGTTTTTTACAAGTATTTGTGTTAAATTCCTGAGAGCTCAAGTTTTTCTTGTGATCTAAGAAACTGTCAACTCACAGACAATCCTTGCGGTCAAAGCGAGTCGCGATCAAAGAATTTGTATGCTTACGATTAAAGAGCGTCAAAAATGTGGGAATTATTTGTAAGCCTTTAAAAAATATATATGAATGCTATATTTCTTAGTTATAAGTGCTCTGAATGCCCAGGCATACTTACTGTGTTGCAAAAATGTAGAATCTACTGTTTTTAACAACCAGAGACAGTTTGACAACAAAGTCTCATGTCATTCTTGCGATCAAAGATTTTGCATGCTTGCAGTCGATCCTCACAGTCAAACTGAGTCATGGTCAAAGAATATGCATGCTCGTGGTCAAAGATCATAAAAATGTGGGGATTATATGCAAACGTTTCAAAAAATTATATTTACACTATATTCCTTAGTTATGAGTCCTAGAAACGCACTCAGGGTTAACTGTGTTCCAAAGTTATTAAATCTACTGTTTTTCTCAACCAGACACACTCTGACAATGAAGGCTCATGTTATTCTCACGACCAAAGATTGTGCATGCTCGTGGTTAATCCTTGCAATCAAACCAAGTCTCGGTGAAAGAATTTGCATGCTCGTGGTCAAAGATCATAAAAATGTGGAAATTATTTGCAAACTTTGTTAAAATAGATATTAACACTATATTCCTTAGTTATGAGTCCTAGAAATGTCCTTGGGGTTTACTGTGTTCCAAAATTATTAAATCTACTGTTTTTTTCTCAACCAGACACACTCTGACAACGAAGTCTCGCGTTATTCTCATGATCAAAGATTTTGCATGCTCGCGGTCGATCCTGACGAACAATGCGAGTCATGGTCAAAGAATTTGCACACTCGCGATCAAAGAAATGGGTAACTTTGTCATGTGACTTTTCTGAGCCAATAGAATCAAAGAATAACATTCTGGGGACCATTTTGGACTCTGTGTTCGAGCAGCAAATACTCTAGGAGATAACAGTGAGTGCTTTTACTAAGTTAAATTAAACTTGCTGAAACTTATGTTTTTAGTTAGTTGGAGTGGGTATTTCACTTATTAACAAGTTAGGAAGGATTGTGCCATGTTTAGTGCTTGATTTTGACACTGTATACTGATTTTTTTGGTGTGATGTACAGGGTTTTCTTTCAGTCTCAAAGTTTCATTGCATTATGCTCATAAAAGTGTAAAACATTTTGCCAATGCATGGTATTTCCCTGCATGTGTTTTAGTCACAGAAGACTTCTAGAAAAAAGACATGTAAATAGTTTGCCAAGAGTTATAATTGTCCCAGGAAAAAAACTACTAAGGAATGATTTTAAAGCTTGTATTATGATATTTCTATATTTAATAGTGTTTAAACCTGCTGATTGGGAGTTTTGTCAAATGTGTTACTCTTAGAGTTATTGTCTGTGGCTGGAAATAGTGCTTCAGGTTTAGTATTGGCTATAACAGTTTCCCATTTTTCTGTGACACTATCTAACAACTTAACAGTTAGTGTCTAAAGCAGATGTACTGCATTTTAGTGGTGGGTTACTTTGTGAGAATTACTTGATAATCTGACAACATTAGGAATATTTGGTTTCATATGTGTGTGTTTTCCCAGTTGTGCAATCCTATCTCAGAAATAAATTGTGTATTATCTAGGTTAATTTGATAGTACATTTGAATTGTTAAAACACAGACACACATAAATATATTTTACTTAACATATAGAATAACAGTAATTCTTAGTTGGAATTGGTAACTGTTAAATTCTACAGCGGTTATGAGCCTATTACGGGCTAATTTATATAGTAGAGTTGTAAACTGTTGTACATTATGTTTGTGAAGTACAAAGGTATGGTTCCATTCACCACTCAAGCTGCCGGCTGAGAAAGAGAGGGAATTTACTTTGACAGAGCATAATGGCCACTAAGTTAGACCAATGAACATTTGTGTTGTTGGCAAGTCACGAACTGTGCCAATGAGAAGACACTATCGTCCCACCAAAACAAAAAAGAATGTTTTATAAACATAATGGCAATAGAAACAAGCTTTACATACATAGCTAGATCTTTTAGGTTGTATGAGCCAATCTGGATCAGGTTATTACTTGTGATTGTTTTGACTGTATTTATCTTTATGATACAACTGAATACTGGTCATTCTACTGATTAGACTTGGTAGTACTTGGTAGCCAGACAGACACAATTGTGATATTTCTACATCTGAATTTTTGAGATTTCTCACTCAGCATGGGAGAAAAATCTATATTGACTGTATGGATAGTGGGATCAAGTTTGGTGAGAAGGGTAGCAGTGTTCAGTAGAGGTAGTCATTTTGGCAATGATTTACACCTACCTGGATGCTCAGTGTCTTGGTTTGGGAAGGGTGGCATGAGGTGGGAGCAGCTCATGCCTACCATGTACCACTTATTGGAGACACACCCAGAACCAGACATACTTCTTATCCATCTTTGAGGCAATGATTTGGGGAACAAAAGGGCAACTGATTTAATAGAAGCTGCACAGTCTGACTTGCAGCATCTTATCAGTATGTTACCAGCTTGTAAAATTCTGTATTCAGACATTACACAGTGCATGGTCTAGAAAGGTGAGGATTACTGTCCTGCACTTGAAAGATCATGCAGGAAGGTGACAATACAAATATCTGGATTCCTTCGTGTTATGGGAATGCATACCATTCATCACCCCCAAATTACTTATATCAAATACTGGCCATATCTAAAAGATGGTGTGCATCTCTCTAACACTGGTAATAACATTTTTGTTGGGGACCTTCGACATGGTATCCTTACAGTTCTGTGATTGTGTACCTGTGCAAGTGTGCCTATCAAGCACATCACATAAGCACTGACAAAAATGGCGCTTTTTAAAGCTAATATAAATGGTCAAAAAATAGAATATTTTGCATCTTTCACATTGTTGTGTGTATGTTAGAGTGTGAGTCTGTGGGAAACACAGATAGTGTGGTATTTTTTAGCAAACAGGTGTTACAATAATTGTTATAAGTTGATTGGGATGTTCATTTTTACTTGAGATGTTATGTGTGTTTCTGGGGGTGTTATGTGACATATTAGTTGGGTGTTGCTGTGCAAATTGTGTTTTTTTGTGTCATCTGCTCATGTGATGTGGGGTGTGTGTACTGTTACTATTTTACATTTTTTTTGCGATATCAATTTTTTATAACGGTTGAGTATGGTTGGTTTTAAGGGGGGATGCATTCTCTGAGTATGGATGAAAATGTTATGTGTGTTTCTGAAGGTGAACTGCCAAGAAAGGGGGAGGTTTATGGCATAAAAACACGTATGCTGTCGATGTAGTATACAGTGTGCTGCTAGGGACGTATTCACTGGGTAACTCAGTGATTGTCTTTTGTTGTCAACAATGTGTGTGTTGTTTGACAGTTCTGTAATACATTTTCTGTTTTTCTTTCAACAGATATATATATTGCTTGAGATTTTCTGCACATACTCTACTGTTAAGTATTGTTCTTTTTTGTTATACCTGAGTGTACAGCAGGTTACTACACTGATACTAAAGTGAACAGTGCTCTAGTATCATAGGATGTATTTTATGAGGGCCCATTGTCTTGTCCACTATTTTCTTATTGAGCTCTTACAAAATGATGTAGCCACTATCAGCTCTCTGATTGCCTCTTAGCAATAGTGGAAGGGCGGATTAATGTACTGTAGATGCCCAGTTTGAAAGAACTATTAATTCAAGGTGCACCATTAGCTAACACTATGTTTGGGCACCTTGAATTGGTGTATTGATGTGGTGCCATTTTTTGACTGTCAGTTACTGAGGCCTCTAAGTTCTTTACTATGTAATGTGCCACTTTTCTACAACTGCTATGCCAGTGTGTGGATAAAAAAAATTAGATTTCTTACTTTTAACTTAGGTTGCTTGCTCTTTGTAGTGCAGTATTTTACTTTTTTGTGACTGCTGTGACTTTCACCTTTGGTTGTTCATTTGCAAAGTGTCATGTTGTATTACCATCTTGATAAATTTCAGGCACTTCATCGGCTTCTCACTACTGGCTGTCCAATAGCTGCAAAGAAACAAACTTCAAAAGCAGGGAAATAAATATTTTAAAATTAAAATACTGCTTGTGTCTGTGTCTGCTGGAGGGAGGGCAGAGGGCAGTGAGTGTAGCCATGGCAACCTCTGATGTTGCTGACTGGCTGCTACTGCCTGTCTGCAAAAAAATTGAAAAAAGTGTCAATGCTGTGTCTATGTGTCTGGCGGCCGGGGGGGTGGATTGTAAGTGTAAACAGGATGTGTAGAAGACAACAAAAAAAAGGTGGAGGGATTACTTGTTTTACATACAAGTAAATACAAAATTTAGTATGAAAAGTTACTAACATATGTATTTTTAATACATCTCACACAGTGACCATTTTGAACATGCAATAATACCATACAGGGTGATCAGTCGGGCATAATTACACCACTTGGTGGTGTGGTGTTCTCTAATATTGCCCACCCTGTTGGGTATTAATACTTAGTTGTAGCACCATTTCTGTTGTGTAAGGGATAGTGGGAAGTACCCTCAGTGTGCCTGCATGGTGCACAGCTGTTTGGTCTAGAAACATAGAATTTGACGGCAGATAAGGACCGCTTGACCCACCCAGTCTGCCCATTTCCCTACCTAATGGATAAGCTGCAGATCCTAGTTAACCAGCAGCCTACTTCTTTCTACCCCCACCCCCTAGAATTGCCTTATGGCTGTCCCATGCATGCTTGAATTCAGTCACTGTTGTTGACTCCACAACCTCCTCCAGAAGGCCATTCCATGCATCCACAACCCTTTCTGTGAAAAAATACTTCCTTACATTACCTCTGAGCCATCCTCCCCATCTTCAAATTGTGCCCCCTTGTTCTTGCACACCTCTTTTTTTGAAAGATGCTACCCTCTTGGACTCTGTTGATTCACTTGAGGTTCTTGAACATTTCTATCGTGTCCCCCCTCTCCCTACTTTCCTCAAGGCTATACATATTAAGCTCCTTTAGTCTCTCTTCATATGTCTTCTGGTGCAGACCCTGCACCATTTTAGTTGCCCTCCTCTGGACAGCTTCCATCTTGTCTATGTCCTTGCAGAGATTGGGTCTCCAGAACTGCACACAGTACTCCAGATGGGGTCTCACCAGCTGTCTGTACAGAGGGAGCCCTATTACGCTATGTAGTCAGTATATGAATAATAGAGCTTACATAATTTTAAAGGAGATACTACAGCAGCTGTAAATGCAGGTGTCAGTATTTGATTACTATAATGTTTTGTTAATGTCGGGGAAGGGGCACATTGATGTGTTTTAATAACAGAGTCATTGTTACTTCAGAATGTATTAGTTATTACACATATCTCATTGTGAGTGTTAAGAAAGAGAAGCAGGTGTAAGATGCAGCACTATTAATGTGATATCTAATAATGCTTTCTGATATCTCTTTTTGTCTTTTTTTATTACGGATAGACAATGCCGAAATCCTGGAGTGACAGAGAGGTGCTGGCCCTTGTTCAGGCTGTTATGGAGCATGCGAATGCGTGCATCATCATGGGTGTGACTAACCTCAGCCTGACATACACATGGGGCAAGGTAGGTCTTTTATTTGATTGAGAGTTCAGTATTTTTTCCCATGGCTATAGATGTGATCAATGACAACTGTGGGTTCTGTATCATATTAATAAAATAAATTGAGCCTTGGTGGTACAGTGGACCATACATAGCCTAATCATGGTCTTCTGTATACTAGAAATAAAATAAACATTTCCTTGCTGGTACAGTACACTCACTGCAAAGCCTGATTGTGGGCATTGTAAAAGGAAAAATGCTGGTGACCCAGTGGTACCCCCCTCTTCAGCCAGCCACTGAGACCCGCCAGCCTGCTCCCAGCTGGTCACATCGGGCGGCAGCTCCCCACCTGCAAAACCGTCTGCTCGGCTGCTGAGTCACAGCATATACTACGTCTGTGTGGCCATTGGTCCACAGCATGGGGTAATGGGTGTGTACACTGTAGTGTATGGCACAGTCCTGATATATGAATGGGTCTACTCTCATTTTGAGAATGTGTTGTACAGTATGGTATGCACTCCCATTGATCCATGCTTTGCAGCAACTGGCATACAGCTTTTGTGTACTTTGTCAGTCAATGGGTGGCTGGACAGCTTGCGGGTGGGGACCTGCCACACATTGCTGAGTGGGTGAGAGTGCAGTGGTGGGTCTGAGTGGGCAGGTGGGGAGGGGGTACCATTGTTTGACCAGATTTTTCCTTTTACAATGTCTGAAATTGGGCTTAGGAGCGTGCCCCATGAACTGCTGGGGATGACTGTATTTTTACAAAATGTGTGATTAGGCTGGGAGCAGTCCATTGGATCACTATGGATATATTTATTTTATTTTTATTATACATATGTTCATGATTGCGCTGGGTATAGTATTCTGGAGCAGAAGCGACAGATATCATTACTTATTTAGTATTATACATATTCCTGTAATAGGGTACTGGGGTGCTTTGCCGGTGAGGTGCAGGGGGTATTAGTCCCTGATGACGGAAGACTGGCAGGGTAGCAGGTGAAAGTCGCCAGGGATCGGTGCACCTATATGTAAATGGGGCCATTATGACAAACTAATAGCCTAATTTGTGGCTTGCATATATTATGGGCCCATGTCCATATTCATCACTGAATATTGCAGTTCCTCTGCTTATCGCAACTGCAGTTGCGCTGGTGCATCCCCCTGCTACTCTCTTGCCACTTGCGGTAGTGCAGTGTCAGTCCAGGATGTACAATGATGACGGCCATGATAGCATATTGAATGGTACTGAGCCATGGCGCTGCACGGTTGAACATCATCCAGGACATGATACGGCACTTCCCAGTTATGCTGCGTCTAGCCTTGCACTCCTCCCTGGCGCTGTGTGGATATCTGGACCATGGTGTTATTGAAGTATGATGGGACACATTTACTGTCAGCAGTGTTAACGGATGTAGATGTAAATATGGAGGACCTCCAGTAAAATAAAAACAATAAAAAAATAATAGTTTCATATTTATATACATATTTGTAACACAAATGTTTTTATTTAATTCTGTATATACAGTACCTAGAGGGTATTGTGTAGTGTGAGAAAATGGACTAAAGGGTGTCTCTTGTTCTGGTAAAATGGTTAAACTGGGTCATTGGATGGAGCTGGTGTTTGACCTTGTGCACAATGTTAACCCCTTCCGCCACATGTCTGCATTATAACACTGCAACAAAGCACGTGATGTATTATTCCTTTCATATGTGATAATCTGTGCATATGAGTCCATGTTGTTAGAGTTGGTGAATTAGTGGTGAGGTTGTGGTTTTTGTAAAGTTATTCATTTTTGTGTTAGACAAAAAACACTCAGCATACTTTTCTTTTTCATTTTTTCCTCAGGTTAGTCACACCTTGGGGAGACAGGAGATGACAAAATCTCCAGACGAGTGTCACAGGAAGTGGAAGATCACCCGCCAGACCTTTTTTAAAGCAAAGGCAGCTGTGGGTAATATGCAAAGGAGTGTCTGGGAGTGGTATGACATAGTCTATGCTATGTGGGAGGATGCAGGGAAACTGGAATTCAGTGATCGTCATCACACCTGTGAGTACATCTTTACAACTGTTGTGATGTTACTATACAGGCTCATGTGCTGTATCTATCATTTGTAAGTGTGTGACTAACAAGGTTGTTTTATTTTGTATTTAAATGAAGTATTCTCATTTTTTTAGAACTTTAAAGCATATGATATGCTGTATAATACTTCTGAAAGTAGTGATATGTAAAGAAAGAGTATATCACAATAACAGTTTAGTAATTATGAACTGAGGACTGTATTTGTGGTGAAAATTTTTTAACTAAGAGGCAAGAGGAAACATTTGTTTAGTTCCCTGAAAGCAGATAATGAGACTTGTGTGATAGTACGGTAATGTATGTAATCTTGAAGATATCACATGTAGTAACATTTTAATGCTCTCAATATATTATTTAGAAACATAGACAGATGTAATTTGTGTTTAGGGTATGTACTAGAGGAGTTCAGTAGGAAACAGTCTGAACCATGCTGTATGTTTTTCACAGTGTTCCTACTCACATTGCAAGCTGAGGGTGTTGTTACTTATAATCAGGGCCCGTGGTGTTCTGCGGCAGAATTTTCTGATTTCTGCGGCAGGGCTCCTTGACTTCTGCGGCAACATTTTCTGATTTCTGCGGCATGATTTATTCATTTCTCTGGCAGAATGCAATCCTGCCATTGGCTAAATATGATGTGATGTCATCGATGAAATTATATGCTGAGCATAGAGGAGGGGCATCAGGATAAATGAGGTGGGAAAGAAAGCCTGACACTATCGAAAAACAGTATATTTATAAGAAAATTCACCAAAAACAATGAATTCTGCGGCACTATATATATTCTGTGGCATGATGCAAATTCTGTGGCAAATTCCGCAACCGCAGAACCGCAGAATTCCAGGGGCCTTGCTGATAATTATACAATGGCAAGGAAATTTCCTGTATTCTGATTGGTCAGTGGGTGCCTGAGACAGTGATATTACAAAATAACATCACTGTATGGATGACCTCCTTTACCATTTGCTTTTCTCTTAAGAAACAAAGATATACTGCCTCACTAAAAATCTATTAAAAACATTTTACATTTTTTAAAATTTTGGATAGCATTGAGCCATTGTATAATTGCAATAAGGCACTCCAAGGTGAGTGTTATTGTATAATAGCATCACTCCTGGGGTGGTGGAAGCACTCGGCTTTGCCTCGTGCTTCAACCCATCCCAGGAGTGATGTTATTACATGATAACACATACTTTGTCATGCCTTATTGCTTAACCCTTGCAGGGCCACGGACTGATATATCAGTCCAGAATTCCTATATGTTCTAATTCTTTCGGCAACCTAAGAGTTAAATATCAAAGTTTTGTGCATTCTTTAGAAATCAGAGATGGGGTATTGTGTGTTAAATGGTAGTGGAGATGTATGTGATCATGTCAGAGCTCTGGATGCTTAGCCTTAGTGCTAGTATGTAATGAACATTATGACAGGGCAACACAGGACATTGAAAATAGGTTTTCAATTCTAGAACATCAGTATAGTTCTTTGTACTGATGACTGATTGTATGGTAGCTGTCTTGTACTGCAGTTTGAAACTGGTACTGTAGGGATAGACCGTAGGTTTGGGGTCTGCATGTGATGTTGAGTGGGTAAATTACTTAATAGTGAGGGACAGCAAAGAGAAGTGGTGCAAAGTTATTGTGCAAATCAAACTAATAAAACAATATAGTGATATTAATGTTAACGCTGAAATTGCTAAAGATTGTATTAATTTTTTTTTCTTACTCAGCCACAACAGCAATGGAACCTGCATCCTCCCATCGTGTGCAGCTGCAACCACTCCCAGAAGGTGCAGCTCAAGGGGCTCCAGTTGAGAAGCTACTGGTGCTCGACTCTGCTGGTGAGTTTGAATAATGTATTGATGACTGTTTTTTAAGTGAATAGGTAGTATGTCTGTCATATGGCATGAGAATACTTTGTGTAGCTCATTGTTGAGGTAATTTATTCACGTATCTAGTTTATATCATGTAATTACTAAAATTATCGTTAGATTGGGAATTCCTAGTAAGAACAATTTTTAGACTATATTATGTAGTAGGAGTAGAGATGCAGTGAATTTAAATTCTGCCAGTGAAGTGAACGAAAAGTGGGCACTTCGCGTTGCCACTCCGCTATGTGGAGTGGGCAATGCAAAGTGCTCACTCCGCCTTGTCATTACCACTTCGCGTTAAGGCGGAATGGCAACGCGAAGTAAGGTGAAGTCATTGTTTTTAATGGACTTCTCGGTCCTCATTATGATTCTAAGTGATCCACTTGGTGTTTCAGATTTGGCAGCCCCCCACACATCACATGGCTTACAGTACTGTAAGTCACATGCTCTTTAGCTAAGCAGGAAGAAAGTGAGTCATACAAGCAGACACTTTTACTTTCTCCGGTGCAGACGGAGAGAGAGTAGTGTGTTTTGTGACTGCTGATACTTTTAGATCAGAGCAAGGTGGAGATTTAAACTTTGATTTAGACCAAACAGCTTTTTTTAAAGCTACATTTGTTGTCTTTTCTGTACTCTTTTTACTTAATTTGTTCTTTCTGTCAGTTTTATTTTTCTTACCTTTATAAGTAGTTAGTTGTTTTTCTGTGTCTGTGTGACTGTGTGTTGTGTGACAGTGTGAGTAGTGATTGCTCAGGCTGTGGGAGCTCAGTAGGAGAGATGGACCAGGGTGAGGGAATGTCTGGGGCAGGGGCAGCTCTGGGAGAGCATGGTAGTGGTAAGTGTCGTACCGTGCACACGTGTGGAGAGCATGGGCACTCATTCCTGTTGGACCGCTCAAAACTTGTGAGTGCTCCCCCAGAAGTAGGACCAGAACAACAAGAGGGTGAGTGCTGTGAAGCAGTGGCTGGATCATATAGAGGGACATCAGTTGCAAATTATGTCCATGCTGGAACTGCTGCTGGATCACCATAGGATCCCACATTAGTTTTTTTTTCCTCACACCATGTGCCCCTGTACACCTTCCTTGCTGTGTTATAAAATGTATTCCTCCACTATCCACGACCCTTCTATGTAATTATGCCCATTTTTGTTGTCTTCCGTATGCGTGACACTTTGTATTCCGAGCAGCGCAAGTATACTGTGCTAAACTGCATGTGTGCAGTCAGTCTTCTTTTCAGTCTGTGTATGTACTGTAGACACTGTCCAACTCCCTGACTTAAAAACAAGCATTAATGAGTACAATGTTGGGGTATTGAAGCATGGAGAGATACTACAAAATGGGCTTACAATACATCCAGTAACTATTAAAAAAAATTTATGTTGTGATTCGTGACGTGATTGTAAATCTTGATTTGTGACTGCATTTGTGACTGTGATGAGGAAACGTGAATGCCTACGGCTGTACTTCCCCGGGCAGCAATTAGTTGTAGCTTAAAACTCCCAGACTTAAAAAAACATATCAGTGAGCACAATGGTGGGGTGGTGAAGCCTGGAGAGATACTACAAAACAGGCTTACAATACATCTAAGTAACTAGAAACAAAATTAATGTTGTGATTCATAACGTGAATGATCGTGAATCATGATTTGTGACTGCATTTGTGACCGTGATGATGAAGAACATGATTTGTATCACGAGTGACTCGTGATGATGGTCCTGACTTAAAAACACATTAATGAGTACAATGTTCATGCAGAATTAAGCATCACATCTATCCAGTACTCTGAAGGGAAGCCAAAGAAACAACTGTGACTTAAGTTACAGATGGAGATCGGGCCCTAAAGAGATGCAAATGCACAGATTAATATTGCGCTGTGCACTGAAGAGATGCAGACACAGAAGCACTACACCTAACCAGTGCTCACCATCAGAAGTTCAAATCTGGAAAAGAATATCTTTGCCAGTTGGGGTGGGCCACGGGGGGGGGGCAGTGTACTGTACTGCTGCAGTAACAGTCACTGATACTAGTACCAGTAAAGATACCACAAAGAAGTACAAAAATCACACAGCTGCAGTGGATAGCACCTTCACATTGCTGAAATTATTATGTGGCACAATAAAAGGTGTCTGATTTTATGACATGTGTCACACACATACTCACACACATTAAGTAATGCATAGCAAATTGAAAACTTCAGTAATATAACCAATATTTTAAACAAACTAAAATTATGCACTGCGCAGTAACAGTCACTAGTACTAGTACCAGTAAAGATACCACAAAGAAGTACAAAAATCACACAGCTGCAGTGGATAGCAGCTTCACATTGCTGAAATTATTATGTGGCACAATAAAAGGTGTCTGATTTTATGACACGTGTCACACACATACTCACACACATTAAGTAATGCATAGCAAATTGAAAACTTCAGTAATATAACCACATATTTTAAACAAACTAAAATTATGCACTGCGGCAGTAACAGTCACTAGTACTAGTACCAGTAAAGATACCACAAAGAAGTACAAAAATCACACAGCTGCAGTGGATAGCACCTTCACATTGCTGAAATTATTATGTGGCACAATAAAAGGTGTCTGATTTTATGACATGTGTCACACACATACTCACATACAGACAGTAATGCATAGCAAATTAAAAACTTCAGTAATATAACCACATATTTTAAACAAACTAAAATTATGCACTGCTGCACCACAACAATCAACAAACAAATGGCAAGAAATATTGAAAATATTATTGTGTGTACATTAATACAGTTATACAAGAAAAATGTCACCAAAACAGAAAGCACTGTCTTTTTCTCCAAGTTGATCTACCTACACCACAGATACGCCCCTTCCCCAAAGCACACTTCCACTGTCGTTCAGTACACAGACTGAATGTTGTACATTAACATTTAAAATCCATACACAAACAATAAATGCTCAATGTTATGAGCACAGGAGGGCTTCCTATAATCGATGAACTAAAGTTTCAGCAAATAAAATGACCCAAAAAGACTTTTTTAACAGCTTTTTGAAGGTTTGAATCACAGAGAGGTCTCAGAGCAGATTGTCTCCTACAGCTTCCTACACACACTACCCCAAACTGAGGCTGTGCAGAACAATGTAGAGCCCATGTGACCTCAAATCCCATGAATCACTGCAAAATTCGCTTTTAGAGCTTAAAAACAAGGCGAAGTGGAAGGCGGAGTAATGCGAAGTCATTGTTTTCAATGGACTTCGCGTTACCCATTATAACGTGAAGTACTCCGCTTCACGTTGCAGAGCACTCCACAAATTCACCTTCACTCCGCGAATCACTTTGCGGAGCGAATTGGGCCACTTCGCCCATCACTAAGTAGGAGAAATATTTCATGGGAAACTGTTTTCAGAAGAACTACTTATTTATGTGTTTAGTATTGTGATTAGTATACAGCTGTTAAGGTGTTTTTTGTAAGTAAGAGAGTGTCACAATGTGTAAATTGAAGACCACATGATTGTATATAGCTGCTAATAATTCTAGTTACTGTACTGATTAACAGAGCAGATGTGTATACTGTAATGAAGTCAGCACTACATAGTACCGCAGTTGTCAAGATTAAGGATATTGTACAAGTGGTAGTGGTGATATATATAGTTGTATATACTGATATTGATATTGAGAGATGAGTTCATTGTTTTCTTTTACTATGTTTTTACAGAGGATAAACCATCTGCAGAGGGTGCTGCTGGAGGAGAAGACTCCACAGAGGGTATAGAGATCAGATAGAACCCTCTGTGGAGGTAATGCCAGAATCTCCAGCAGCAGGTCATCCTTCAACAGCTGCAGGTCCAGGTGGGCCTCCAGCTGAGGAATGTAAGCACTTTTTATTATGTTTCTGAGTTTCTTTTTAAAGACTAGTACAGAGTGGTGAGTATACTGATTTTCACTGATGGTAGTAGTGCAGTTTGTGCACAACCCCAGGTGATATGTTCTTCCTGAAGTGTCACTGGATCTTCCTGTCATTAATTATTAGAATATTCTTAGTCTTGCTACGTTGTCCTGCTGCCTTTTGATCATATCCCCTGCACAGTTGTTGATCGTAACTGGTTGTGCAGCAGCCTCTTCTGTGTGGGTTAATCGTATTTGCTCCAGACTTCTTCACTCTGCAACCTGGAGCTTCAACTGTGTGCGTCCTCTGTTCCATTCCTTCTTCCCATTGGTGTTACAGGATTAGTGTTTTCTGCTCAAGCCTGGTGATCAGGCAGCCAGTAGCAGATCCGTCTTTCATAAACTCATAACATATGGTTCCCGGATTGCCTCCCACGATTTATTCTCCTCCCAGTTCAGTGATGGGTTAAGTAAGGGGCAGACACACACAGACACACACACAGTATAGAGGATGCATTTATGAAAGAGTTAGACAGCAGTATTACATAAGACAGTGGTATGTGGAAGGACTGTATAATGTTAAATCAGCATACTAAATGTTATGTATCAGATATGAACTTTTTTTCCTGTGGAGTTTGTATATGAAAAAGGCAGAAGAAAAATGTTATTTAGGTTGTATAAGTACTGCATTCATAGCTATTCTAAGATGGACGATGCAACATGCCATGCTGAATGTCCTCTTATGAAGTATGCAATAAGGAGTACAATATATGTTAATATGGTAAATCATCTTACTTGTCTGGCTGCTGGTGACCTGTGTGGGTTTTATCAATTTCATATCTGCTTGCATATATTTCTCTTCAAGAAGTTGAATCACATAGAGAATAGTGGGTGGGCAAGGATGCAGAAACAGGGAGTATACAATTATTTTTTTATTCATCTTCATTGGTCTTAAATTTACTGTTGAGCTACAGTTATTGTGTCTTTATCTGTGATATGTGCCATTAAATACTGTTACAGTGTAATTTTTTGAACTGTATTGTATGATATTGATAAATCTGATGAGGTGTTTAACAGTGAGGTGTTTAACAGATCACACAGTACTGCACTAATGGTGTTTTCGCAATATGGTATGTCTCTACTGATTGATGTATTGAGTTACAATGTCTCAGTTACACCATACCATTTCAGACCTACACTGAAATGGTGTCGAGAGACATAAAGCGGGCATGGAGTGTGACAGTGCAGTATTGTGTGACTGAATTAGACTATCTGTATAGCTGTGTCGAGGGGAGGGGTGTTCTGGTGCTTTAAGTAGTCAAGTTTCAAGTCTGGTGTCTTCTTGAACAAGTTTTCGAACAGAGTGAACATGAATTTGTATAACTGACTGTGTACTGCAGTGTGTCATTGTACATTTCATAGTGACAATACTACCACAGTGCAGACATGTGGTTCTACATGACATCATTGTACAGTAGGGTGGTAGAAGTGCAAGTATATACAGGTGCTTATGTTTCTTTATTGTACAACTTTTGCACATACTGCATATAGTCATTTATAATGTGGTTTAAGGAACAGCATCAACAGGCACCTATTCTGTGGTTAACAGAATGTAATTCTGGTGGAATATGTCTGTCATTGTTGTATCTGTAATGCTGAGGGAAGCTGTGTGTATAACAAACATAGATAACAGTATTTTTAAGTCAACACAGCTTTTTTTTTTTTAAGTACCATAGATGTGAATACATATGAGCTATTATGTATATTACAAACACAGAGTTTCGTGTAGTCCATTTTCAGAAAACTGCAGAAGAGTTTCATCTATTGACATGTGTATTCTTTCTTTTTCTTTTGTCTCCACAGGGCAACTTGCCATTCTGAATAACATCAGCAGTACCCTCAGCCAGCTGCTCGAGACTGTGCGGAGTGGTAAAAGGGCTGCTGCCAAACACGCCCGTGACACTGCAGCAAAGCTGAATTATTTGGTTGGGCAGGCCAGTGAAATAATTTCACAAGGGTCTGAAATAATTGACTTGCTGCAGCGTCACAGGCGTGTAGGGCATGTGGCCTTCATTACCACTTGTGGGCTCGAGCAGAGCAACAGGGGCCTTACCAAAGTGATTCAGTCACTCAGGGATTTGGAAGAGGCCTCTGTTGCTTTGCTGAAGTCCAAGCACGGTCTCATGGTGCGGCTGGCTGAGAATCAGCTGGAGGCCACAGAAGCAATCCACCAGCTTCTGCACCAGGACCTGCAGCATCTAAAGGATGACCAGCCCTTTGAAGTGCCTCAGCAAGAGCTCCTTGAAGGTGCCCCTCCAGCAACACCATCAACAACTGCTGCAGAAGAGGGGCACTTAGCCGCACCTACTTCCTAGCAGCCTTCCACTTCCTCGTCACCATCGTCTTCCCAAGTCCCTACAGCCTGAACGGCCAGCACCTCTCTGTCACTCCTGGCCAGTTCTTGTAAATACTTTAGTTTAAAGAAATTATTTATTTATAGTTATATATCCCCACCCACTGGTTATTTATTTAGTGTGCAGGAACACTTTTATTTTGCAAAACTTTTATTTAATGTACTATTTATTTATTTTCCCTTCCTCCCACCGTGTGAGTGAAACATGTATTTATTTTTCTATTTGTGTTTTCAAAATGTTTTGTAAATAAAACTTTTATATTTTTTATACAAATTTTATATAAAGAATAATAGTTTTCCAACAATTTGTTTGTCTTGTTTTTCTAGATATGTATATAATACAGTTATTGCCTAGAGAGGTTTGAGGTAATAGTATACCTGACAGTACAGTAAACATGACTGTCACAGCAACTTACTAGTTGGTATGAAAGTAATATAGTGTTAATGATGGTGGTTTCCTTTGGGTTATAATTTTAGCATTGAGGTAGGAGCCACACACAGTACTACCTATTTCTGAAATGTCTGTGATTTCTTGAGAAATTTCTTCTTTCTGCATTTTAATAGTACGGGCAAGAGAGAAATGGTGCAGAAATTTTGTGAACTATCTAGACATAGGTGTCAATGTCTGTCACTAGAATTGCATGATGCAATGCTGCTATGCAGACATGGCCTCTGAAGCTGGGTAAGGTATTGTTTATAAAAAGTATTATGTTAAGCTTATATTATCTTTTTTACAGTGTAGTGAGAGAAATAACATTTTTTTTCATTTCTCAAAAAGTCAGGAAATTTATTGCAAAAAACTGTGTTAATGCAAGAGTTAGGGTTTTCTTTGTATTATGACGAGGAATTCGGTGTTAGGGTTTTCAACCTAACTCCGCCTCCCCAACATCACACCACCCCCACCCTCCATCCCCACTGGCACACACACACACACACACACAGGCAGAAACATACACACACACACACACACACACACACACACACAAAACACACAACTATGGGGGCAATACAAGGAAATACAACCAATCACAGACAGACCCGATCTCTGCAAACACATAGACAGAGTGCAAGCTGTTCAGAGGAGGGTAAACAAAATGGTGCAGTGTGTGCAGCAGAAAAGATAAGAGGGGAGTCTAAAGCAGCTTAACACTTATACCCTTGAGTAAAGGAGTAGAGGGGGTACATGGTACAAACTTTCAACTATCTGAAGGAAATTAACAAAGTAGATGATGCCATCTTTCAGAAAAAGAGATGTACAACAACACAGGGCAACAATTTGAAGATAGAGGGGGAATGCCTCACAGGTAATGTTAAAGAGAAATGTTTCACACAGAGGGTTCTGGATGCATGGACCAAACTTCCTGAGGAGGTTGTGGAGTAAGGAACAGTGGCAGAATTGTAGAATACATGAGAGAGACATAAGGCTATTCTAGTGGGGGGTAGGAGGAAGTAACCTGTTCATTAACTAGAATCTGCAGCTTATTGATGAGATATGGAAATGGACAGTGTAGCTGTCCAAGCAGTCCTTATCTGCTGGCAAATGTTATGTTTTTATGTATGTTTCTATCATGCATGCACAATTCTGTTATTATTGCAGTATCTGTTATATGTGACTGCAATGTAGCAAGACCCTGCATATTCTTTTCTACAGTGCTGGTGATCCTAAACGGTATACACAGCCATATCAGGTCTGAACAGAACATTTTTTTCAATTTGTCTGTGAACAAGTATTCTTACTAGAGTTGGAGAGCATCAACCGGATCGTGATATATGCCTGCCCATGAGAAGCCAGGTGCCTGTATAGCCTACAGGTTAGTGTTATTACCTCTGAATGAGGTTGGTATGTCTAGTAGACAAGACCTTAGTTTGATTCTCACACGCTCCACCTGCGTACTCTGACTCTAAGGAAGTCACATAAGTGCCTAGTGCTTCCAGCTCAGTCCTGAAAACAGGAACTTGTAGCTAGTTGGTGTCAGCCTGTTACAAAAGATTACAAAATATACTGTATATGCATGTTTAGTCTTCATGGGAATTCATTAAGACATCTCTCCTGGAAGAAGTTGTACATTATTGTGCTCCTTTGTTCTTGTATTTATGTTTTTCTGAAATATGCTATCCTCTTGTTCTTTGTTAAGGGTATACATGTTAAACTGCTTTAGTCTCTCCTCATATCTTTTCTGCTGCACACCCTGCACCATTTTGTTTACCCTCTTCTGAACAGCTTGCACTCTATGTGTTTGCGGAGATTGGGTCTGTCTGTGATTGGTTGTATTTCTTACTGCTCCCATAGTTGTGTGTTGTGTGTGTGTGTGTGTGTGTGCGCCAGAGTGGGGATGGGGGTGGGGGGGTGTTGGGAGGCTGGAGTTAGGGTTGAAAACCCTAACACCGAATTTCCTCACTTTTGTCTCTACAAAAAAAAACTAACTCTTGCATTAATGCAGTTTTTTGCAATACATGTATATATATATGCACATACACATATATGTAACCCTAATGTTTGCACTTTAATAACTTTGCAACTGTTTGTCTGTTTTACCTAAAATTTTGCATTCACAGTGTCCAACCATAGATCTCTGGATCTGAAAAGTTTTGTTCCAATCGGATGTATGGTTGTGGAACCATAGAGTGTCTAAAACATGAAAATCAGTTAACGTTGGCACTTTTTTTGGTCAGGCATAAAGGACTGAAGAATGCATCTGAGTGGATTCAAATTTGCATGTCTATATGTGGCCTGGGTTGAACTGATGCCTTTTGAAGATTTGGTGAAAAAATATTAATCCGTTCAAAAGTTATGCAAGTTTTTCATGTCCCATTGTAGCCTATGGAAAAATGTATATGTGCATTATGAAAACTTTTGTGAAAAACTTTTGTGTGCAAAAACATTCCATTATAAGGTATAGGGAATCATGAAAACATTTTTGTTGTCGCGAAAGCATTTTTGTTGTCATGAAAATAATACTCCACAACATTGTCCCATGTGTTGTTTTCTTTGTCACTTCATTGTGCCAAGGTGGATTGTGCTTTTGGGCTGAAATTTGCAGGGTGACAAGCCATTCAACAGGCCCATAGTTACAGCTTTCTGAAGTTGAGAAATTTCCCAAAGGATAACGTTGTGGCACCTGAGGTGCCTTTCGGTGCCCATATCTCAAAAACGATTTGAGATACGGATTTTTCTCTACAGCATGCAAGAAAGTTTTGAAGTCATAGATTACACCTGCAGTGGATTATTTTTCATAGCTACTTCAGTTACTGAGATATTGCCAAATAAGTGTTACAAGGGTTGCTTTACAGTACTATGGGGCTTCTGTATGGCTCCACATTTAAGTGTAAGTGGGAGCGCAAAAAATGAGCAACACGTAGGGAGCGCAGGTCCTCTCATACCCACAAACACATGCTGTACCACTAATCATTTACATTACACTTTCTCAAAAAGGGACATTCATTGCAAAAACTCTGTTAATGCATCAGTTAGGTTGATGTCACAGTGACAAAAGTTTGGAACTTGATGTTAGGGTTACCACCCCTACCACCCCCCCCCCACACTCTACAGGCACCAACAGGCATTGGGGCATGCCATGAGGTCATCAGACCTAAGTCTCACTCCGTTCTCCTATACTGTAGAGTGTCAGCTTGTTTACACATGGAATGGGATAAGAGTTGGGTCTGACAACCCCATGCCATGCCTCAATGCATATTGGTGCCTGTAGGGTTGGGGTGGTGGGATATTGGCAAATTACTGTTACAAGGCTTCCTTTTCAAGTCTATAGGGCTACTGTATGGCTCCGTTGTTATGTGTAAGTTGGATCGCAGGGCCTGGAGGGTCCATGCTCCCACAGATGCATATCATTAGGCACAGATGGGCAGTTTGTTGGAGTGCGTGGCCCAAAGGGCCCCACGCCCCCACTGACACATACCATTTACTAGTTACATTACACTTTTTCAAAAAGTAAGGAAATGCATTGCAAAAAACTGAGTTAATGCATCAGTTAGGGTTGATGTCACAGCAACAAAAGTTTTGGAAATTTGATGTTAGTTTTTACACCCCAGGACTCTCCCACCCCCCCATCCTCCACACACCAACAGATGTCAGGGTGTGCCATGGGGTCATCAGTCCTAACTCTTTCCCCATTCTCCTATACTGCAGCTTGTCAGCTTGCTTACACATGGAATATCTATATTTATAAAATGGGTAGGAAAAATTATGTCTGCTGATTTGCTGGAACACATCACATGACCATACATATATCAGAGCGCGACCGCACACCTGCACTTTTACACCCCTCCAAAACAATTTTGACATTTTATAAGATAGATAAACCACTCTGAGGTGTGCAGTCATGCTCTGATATACGCACACCTTGGGTGGTTGACGCACACCAAGGCCCAAGGCGTGCGTATATCAGAACGCAACCACACACCACAGAGTGGTTTATCTAATATATATATATATATATATATTCATTACAAAAATCTCTGTTAATGCATCAGTTAGGTTAATATTACAGTGACAAAGGTATGGAAATTTGGTGTTAGAGTTATTAACCCTACCACCCCACCACCCCACCCTCCACACACCAACAGGTGTGGGGTTACCTTGGAGTCATTGGACCTAACTCTTCCCCATTCAATGTGTAAGGAAGCTGAACTGGTACAGTATGGGAGAACAGGATGAGAGTTTGGTCTGACGCACTGGAAGACACTCGACGCCTGTTGGTGTGAAGGTTGTGTCAGGTGAAGGGTTACTAATCCTAATACCAAATCTCCATACTTTTGTTGCTGTAATATTAACCCTAGCTGATACATTAACAGAGTTTTTTGCAATGAATTTCCCTTCTTTTTGAGAAAGTGTAATCTTATCCGTATGTGGTTATGGCTAGTTTTTGCCGTCCACTAATGGTTGCTTTGTCTTAATAAAAACTTTTGTAGCCATGCTCCTACTTTCTTCATCTTCACCCGAGTCCATTACATCACTTTCAATTACTACTGGACCAGTTTCATTTATAGAAACAGTTTTTTATGACTGTTGATCTCTGTTCCTATTTTTAATCCTGCTTCTTGAATTGGATCTGTTTCTATTTTCATCTACATACGTATGAATATAAGAGTCGGACAGCAGAAACAAACCACCCGGTCTATCGATGCCTATCCAAGTGTGCAGATACTCCCCTAGATTGTAGCTGTCCCAACCTCCTCTCCATCTATCATTCCCATGATGGCCTCAACCCTCTCCACTCAAACCCTCCCTCATGCTCTGTTCCACTCCCTCTTAAAACTTCCTACCGTCTTACAAGATATCACCCCCTCTGGTAGAGCATTCCGTTTAGACACCACCCTCTCCATGATGTAGTGCCTCCTCATCTCCTTCCTAAATCTTCCACCCTCCAATCTTAGTCTGTGCCCCTCATGTCCCTACCCCCTCCTCAGTTTAAACACCCCTTCAGTGCTAGCTTTGTTTATCCCCCTCAAATACTTGAATGTTTCAATCATATCCCCCCATCCCTCCTCTCCTCCAGCATGTACATATTCAGCTCATTCAGCCTGTCTTTGTAGGCCTTGCTCTCCATCCCCTGTAACATTTTTGTTTCCCTTGATTGCACATCTTCCAGTAAATTAATATCCTTCTTCAGCTATGACCACCAGTACTGCACACAGTACTCCAAGTGCAACCTGACCAAAGATCTGTAGAGGGGCAGGATCACCTTCCTATGCCTAGACAAGAAACCCCTTGTGATACAGCTCAGCATCCTGTTCGCCTTAGCTGCTGCTTTCCTGCATTGGGCAGAGTTGTTCATGCTCCAACACCCCTAGGTCCTCAACTTCCTCAGTGATTGCCAGTCTCACTCCTCCCAACCAATAGTCCCTCCTTGGGTTCTTTGCCCTGAAGTGCATAACCCTGCACTTTTTTGCATTGAATCCCAGTTGCCACTTCTCCAACCATACCTCCAGTTTGGTTAGGTCCCCTTGTAGTTGTTTCCATTCAACCTCTTCATCCACCACTGCCCCTATTTTGGTATCATCTGCGAACAGACTAACCCTGCTCCCAACTCTGTGTGCAATATCTGAGATAAAGAGCCTAAATAGCACCGGGCCCGGCACCGAGCCCTGTGGCACACCGCTCGTCACCAGTCTAGGTGTCGAGAGCTCCCCCCACTACCACTTGTTGTAGCCTCCCCTGCAGCCAGTTCCTTATCCAGTTTGTCAGCTTTGTCCCCACCCCCACAGCAGTCAGCTTCCCATGAGGCACTTAATTGAAGGTCTTGCTGAAGTCCAAGTACAGGACATCTACAGCATGACCCATATCCAACTCTCTTAAAACCCAGTCACAATATTCTATTAGATTGGTCTGACAAGACCTCCCCAAGATGAACCCATGCTACCGCCCATCCTGGAGGTCATTACCCTCGAGGAACAACACCAGCCTCTCCTTCAGTATCGTTCGCCATAAGTTTACCCACTATGGAAGTGAGACTGACAGGCCGATAATTTCCTGGCTCATCCCTAGGGCCACTCTTGTGTATGGGCACCACATGGGCCACTCTCCAGTCCTGAGGCACCCATCCCATGTCCAAGTAGGTACTGAACAGGTCCACCAGTGGATCAGCCAACACTTCTGCCATCTCTCTCAACACCCTGGGGTGGATGCCATCAGGACCTGGTGCCTTGTCCACCCGTAATGCCCTCAGACAATTTAGTACTGTACGCCCCTCGATCATTCTGTTCATCATCTCCTCTCCCCTACCCCACCCCCACCCTCCCTGTCCATGGTGGTGGTGGACCATCCTTCTCCTTCGTGAAAAACAGAACAAAAGTATGTATTTAGTACTTCCACTTCTTCCTCTCCCTTTTCCATCCTCTTCTCACTTTATATTCACTATCTGGTCCCTGTACTTCCTCTTTTCCCTGACATATCTAAAAAAGTCTTCCCCCCCTCCTGATGCCCTGCACTAACCTTAGCTCCCTGGAGATCTTGGCTACTCTCACTTGCTTGGTCACCTCCTTGGACTAACTTACATAAGCCTCTCTGTCCTCTTCCTTCCTCATTCTCCTGAACTTCTGGTACACAACTCCCTTCACCCTCACCCCCTTCAACACTTCTCTGTTCAGCCAACATGGTTTCCTGGCTCTGCACTTCTTGCTCCTAGTCCTGGTGCAAGCTTCTGTAGCCTCTATTAGCCCAGTTTTAATAATTTCCCACTTTTGCTGTGCATCCACCTCTGGTCTAATACCCTGAAGCCTCCCTTACAGTATTTCTCTCATCCTCCTGAAGTCCTCCCTCCTAAAATCCACCCCCTTTGTTACTGTGCCTCCAGACTCCCTGCCCAACTTGACAGTGAACCACACTGTTTGGTGGTCAATACCAGCTAGTGGGTCTTTCACCCTTATTTCCCTCACTGCCTCCCCATTTGACAGCACCAAGTCCAGAGTGTTACCTAGTAGTGTTGGCCCACTGACCAGCTGTGTCATAGTTAGAGATGCAGAGAATTTAAATTTTGCCTGCGAAGTGCCCGTAAAGTGGCCACTTTGCTTTGTCATTCCACTATGCGAAGTGGCCCATATGAAAGACTCACTTTGCATTGTGATTATTACTTCGCATTGTCATTCCACCTTAATGTGATGTAAGGTGAAATGACAACAATATTAGCAGCCCCCCGCACATCACATGGCTTACAGTACTGTAAGTCACATGCTTTAGCCAGGTATGAAGGAAGTGACTCATGCAAGGATATACTTTCACTTTCTCCTGTGCAGAGTGAGAGAGAGGAGGCAGTGAGAAAGTGAGAGCAGTTAGGAGATTTAGAGAGAGAGACAGACTCGACAGCTTTTTTAAAAGCTACAGTTGTTTGTGTTCTGTGTAGACTCTTTTTTTACTTAATTTGTTCCTGTGAAATTTTTTCTTACTTTTATAAGTTGTTGTTTGTCTGTGTCTGACTGTGTGTGTGCCTATGTTATGTGTTTTCTTTTTTTTATTTATTGTATAAATCAGATTTACAACCTTTGAGCCAGAGGCTGGTTTACAAAGGTACCTTGTCACAGAGAGGATATACAGAGTCAAGATACATACAGAATACAATCATACAGTAACATAGTTTTACATAGTTGCTTGAACATAATGAGTAATTAAAAACAAATTTCAGACATGACTGGTTAGTACCAGCAGGTACTGGCAGAGGAGACGGAGACCATGGGGGGAGATGGGTGAGGGTTGGTTTAGCCCAGAGGGCTATGTCAATAATGATAGAGAACAGCGAGCATCTCTTAGTGACAGGTGCAGCGGCAGGTGTTGAACAATTGGTTCCATAGGGCAGTTTTAAAGGGGGCAATTTTGATGTGTGTCTTGTGTGCGACTGTTTTGTGTCATTGTTTGGACCAAGGGAAGGCAGTCGACTGAGTCCAGTGGGTCGAGCAGAGATAGAACAGGGTCAGGGAATTTCTGAGGTGGGGGCAGTTCTGGGACAACATTGTGGCTAGGGAGGAGTGCGCACACATGGGGGGCGTGCCTGGTTCATGTTGGACCAGACAAAAATCTTGCTTCTACCCACCCCCCTAAGCAGAACTACCACCTCCTCAGGCAGTGGCACCACCACCAGCACCAGCTCCAGCTCATCCTGAGCAGGATGTGCCTGCACCCCCGGACCCAAGTTTGAAGCCACCCTCAGCACCATGACCAGGCTGTCAGTGTATCGGGCAGCCCACCACCTGTGCCTGGTCCTCCCTGCAGCTCCCTGGTTTGGAAGTTTTTTGATTGTGTTGGGGGGATAGCAGCTTGGTCAGGTGCCACATTTGTAGGGTGAAGGTGAGCCGTGGCCCCAGGGGGACTCACCTGGGAACTGGGGGCCAGTGCACCCACATGATCAACCACCACCAAGTGGAGTGGCAGGCTGCCACAGAACACGCCAGGCCTGCACCTGCTTGCCCTTCTGTAGCAGAGGGTGTGGCTGTGCATGGCCCTAAAAGAAGGAGGGTCTTGGCAGCACCTGTTGCTCCACCAGCACCACCCCCACCACCAGCAGCTGCAGCACCTGCAGACCCCAGAGAACTGCCTGTAAGTCAGGCAGACATTGCAGGTCTCTGGAGTGCTGTGGATGTGACAAATGAGAGGGTGACTGCTGTTGAGTAGCAGTTGGGATGGATAGAGGGCCATCAATTGCAGATTGTATCCATGCTCCAACTGCTGCTGAATCAACATGGGATCCCACACTGGTTTTTTTTCCTCCCACCATGTGCCCTTCCACCCTCCCTGCTGTGTCATAAAAATGTATTCCCCCACCACCTCTGTATCTAGTTATACACTTTATTCTAGTCTTCTGTATGCATGACACTTTGTATCCTGTCCCCCTTCCTTCTGTTAAGTGTGTGTGTATGTGTGTGTGCTGTTTTGGTTTTCCTTGTTTTAAGTTAAAATGGTTTGTCCCTGCCATCATTATTGCAACTTAAAGGAGTAGTCTAACCCAAATTTGAAACAGCATATGTTATGTAGAGCATTTTGATGTGCATGTAAAGTCCCTTCCCTCTGTCTGCTATTAGGAGTTTTTACTAAATTAGTAAATTGTGTTGTCATGTTAAATTACTTTATTGTCTTTATCGTTCTGACAATGCACCCTGTGTCATGTGACAGTGATGTGGCATAGTCCATTGATGTACCAAATCCACAGTTCACAACAGCAGAGCTGTGTAACTGACTAGCAGTTTTCATACAGAAACCCCACTCACCTAGGTCTAAGGTGCATTAACAGTTGCCATTTGGTGTCACTGCATAAGAACAGTTACACAGCTCTGCTGTTGTGCATATGATAAATCTACAGGCGATGCTACAACACTGTCACATGACACAGGGTGCAATGTCAGAGCAACGAAAGCACTAAACTGATTTTACATGAAGAAGATCCAGAGGGCTCATAAAACTACCATAAAGGTAGCAGGCTAATTTAGTAAAAATTCCCAATAGCAGACAGAGGGAAGGACACAGTAGGACTTTACATACAAATCAGAAGTACTCTGCATAACATGTTTTTTTTTCAAGTTCTGTGTTGCCTACTCCCTTAACAAAACCAGAAAGGCATAACCCCACACGAATAGATATCACTAAAAAAGTTTCACTGCTGCTGCAACTGTATTTATGACAAAACAAGGCACATAGTAATGAGCCTCATGTTTTGCCGGTTAGGCCTTCAGTGGTGTGCCTAATGAAGGCTTAAGCGGAAAAGCGCAGTGGTCATTTGTGTGCGCCTTGTTTTGCCACCAATAAAGTTGTAGTATTGTTGAATTTTTTTTGTGGCATGTATTCATAAATATTTCGGGTGCCTCAGCAATATTTCATGTCTGTTGGGTACAGTTTGTTGAAAAGCAGGAGGTTTTTTTTTGCTATTATCTCCTAAAAGTCATGTGTGCACTGTGACTGAGGTGCACACTGGCCCAAGACCTCTGAAAACATATTTTATCATTTTGTCCACTGCTGCTGATGGTACAAATAAAACATATGTTATATATTCTTATCTTTATTCTTTATACCATAAATACTGCAACAAGTCAGCATATGTATGTTTGCAAGAAGCTGGACAGGGTTTGCATGCACAGGATAAGTACACTGGCTGCACACATGCAGTTTAACACAGTATAACTGCACAGCAGTACTCTGAAGGGAAGCCAAACAAACAACTGTGACTTAAGTTGCAGATGGAGATTGGGCCCTAAGGAGATGCAGATGCACAGACTGATTAAGATTGCGCTGCGCACTCAAGATATAAAGACACAAAGGCACAACACCTAACCAGTGCTCACAAGTCACAAATCCAAATCTGGAAAAGAATACCTTTTAACCAGTTGGTCCGGGGTGGTATTGCATGGCAGTAACAGTCCATTATCAGTAAAGATACCACAACGCAGTACAAAAAAATCACAAAGGTGTGGTGGATAGCAGGTTCACACTGCTGCAATTACTCAGTGGCACAATAAAAGATGTCTGATTTGATGGCATGCATCTTACACACACACACACACACACACACACACACACACACACACACACACACACACACACACACTCTACAAGTAATGCGTTGCAAATTGAAAACTTCAGTAATAAAGCCAAATCTTTTAAACAAACTGAAATTATACACTGCTGCACCACAACAATCAGCAAACAAAGTCAAGAATTACTGAAAATATTACTGTGCTTACATTAACAAATTTATACAAGAAAAATATAACCAAAACAGAAAGACTGCCTTTTTCTCCCAGTTACTCTACCTACACCACAGATACACCCCTCCCCCAAAGCACACTTCAAGTGTCTGTCAGTACACAGACTGAATATTCTAAATTAACATTCAAAATCCACACACAGACAATAAACACTCGATGATATGCGCACAGAAGGGTTTCCTACAATCGATGTACTAAATTTTGAGTGAAGAAAATGACCCCAAAAGGCTTTTTTATCAGCTTTTAGGGTTTTGAATCGCAGAGCACTGACAGAAAACTGTCTCCAACAACCACTACACACACTACACAGAACTGAGGCTGTGCAGAACAATCTAGAGCCCAAGTGACCTGCAATCCCATGAATCACTGCAAAATTTGCCTTGGAGCTCAATTACAAGGAGAAGTGATGCGAAGTACGTTGATTTCAATGTACTTCGCCTTAAAATTGGTGGATAAGTGGTTTGGGGAAGGCGGAGTAATACAAAGTAACATGAAGTCATTGGTTTCAATGGACTTTGCGTTCCTCATTATGGCATAAGTACTCCACCCATGTGGTGCTTCTCGGATTCTGCATTACTCTGCAAATCACTTCGCGGAGCGCATTTTGGCCACTTCACCTACCACTAGCAATAGTGCCTCTGTCCTCCCTTCCTCCCCCTCGTCCCTTGTACATCTGATCCCTTCCCTCACATACAGTGCTACCCCACCCCCTCTCCCAGCCCCCCAGTCTTTCCTATAAATTTTATACAGCAGGATTGCCAGATCCCAATCATGAGACTAGGTGGCCCAAGTTTCAGTCACCGAGCAACGTCCACACTCCCCTCAGCAAGGAGCGCCTGAAGCTCTGCTGTTTTGTTACCCAGGCTCCTCGCATTTAGAGAGACCACCTTCCACCCATTCCCATCCATCCTCCCCCCCCTCGGCTCCTTGGTCTGCCACCCTCCTCTCAGTGGTCCCCTCCCCTTACCCCCAACATTATCATGGGGAAACAGCGCGTTTTGTATTTCAGCCTGGTGACCCTGCATGATCCCTCCCTGTGCCGCTTCACCACTGCCTTTACCCATAACTAGGGGGGTGAGCTCACTAGGCTCCTATCAGCAGCCCCCTCACCACCCCTCCTAGTTTAAATTCACCTTTGTTGATATATATACCCCTCTATTCCACTTTTTAGTACTCCCTTCCTCTCCCTGCTTAAATGTAACCTTTCCCCAGCATATAGGTCACTACTGCCCCAGTCTGACACTAATCCATACTTCCTGGTGTGGCACCAATCCCTCAGCCACTCATTGAACTACTCTATCCTTTTTTTCCTTACTGTACTCACACATGGTACAGGGAGTACTTCAGAGAACTCCACTGACCCCCCACCTCTTCACACTGCCTACCCAAATCTTCGAACCTCCCCTTTACCACCTCTACAGTCTCCCCCGCCAAGTCATTTGTACCCACATGAATCACAATGTGAGGTTTCTTCCTCCCATTCCATGTGCATTTGAGAAGTGCCTGCTCTGCCCTTCCCGCGGTCAACCCGGGAATAGCCTTGACCCAGATATGACTGTGCCTTTCTCCCCTTCCGCCCCATCTGACCCCTCCCAGTATAGAATCCCCTAACACTAGCACAACCCCCTTCTTCTTATCCTATACCCCTCCTCCTGTTTTCTCTGTCCACATTTCCAGAGTCCACACTGCCCTACCCCTTATTACCTCTATCTGCACCATTTGTGACTCCTACAACTTCCCCCCCAATTCTGCTTCTCCCTCTGCCTCTACCCTGCTCTTCTCCTCCTCCCTTCTTTCCTTACCAACCTGACTCCTGGGCCTTCACTACCCTTCTCCTCCCCCCTCCCACCGATCTCCGACATCTCCACTAGCACCTCTGATGCTAACACTGAAACCTATTACTTGCTACCCCCCACAGTGGTGCCCATCTCCTCCTCCCCCCTGCCCTGAGCCTTCCTTCCACTTACTGCCCCCTCTGCTCCCCTTATCCCCATTCCTCCTTCCTGCATCCTCATGGGATTTAGCCCTGCTGTTCCTCCTCTGCTTCTCCCAGCTACTCCTCTCCAGGGTCCCTCCTGCTCCAGCCCCCCTCACCCTCTCCAGCTCCCTCCAGAGCCCCTGTACCTCCTCTTCCAGTCTGCTCAGCCTGTAACAAATTGGACAACCCCCCAGTTTCCATAGTATATTCATCCAAACAGCAGCCCCAAAACCGGTGCCCTTCGACTAGCAGTTACATCCTCGATACTGTCCCTGGTGGACTACGGCCTACCTGTATATGGTGCTGCTGACTCGACCGCCCTCAATAAAATCCACCTTATCCTGAATAAGGCATGTAGGCTTATTACAGGGGCCCCCAGGCTCACTCACACATGCCAGCTATATGACATGGCAAGGCTGCTTAATCTAGATGAACAACTTCAATACCAAACCAGCCTCATAATGAAAAAAAACCTTCTCGGGCTATCCCCTCCTGGGCTGACAGCCTCCATCCGCCAAGCCCAACCATTGGTTTATACCTGAACCTCTTGCAAGGCCACCCTTCTGATCCCAAGAACCAGGACAACCCATGGACAGAGATCTTTCTGTTACAGAGCCCCATCCTGGTTTAACGTGCTCCCTCCCGCCATCTCAGACACCCCCACAATCTCCACTTTCAAAACTGCACTGCGTAACCAGCTATTTAATACACATAACTGCACCTGTCGCTAGTTGTGACTTAGTCTACCACATACCGACAAAGCTCATATGAGCAGCACCACTGTAACTAGACTGGTTTTCTCACTCTACAAATGTTTGTAAATACATGTGGTTGTCTTTCACTACAACTTGAAACTGCGTGCTCTAACAATGAGTCTGTAATGTAATGTATTTGTCCTCAGTGTGACGAGGTACCTTTGGGAATAAGCCTCTGGCTCAAAGGTTGTAAACTGATGTACAAATAAATAAATAAATAAATAAAAATGCACCTCTACTATCCTCCCTGTGCCTGCCACCCTCACTCCATGGTGCCCCCCGTTCCATCCTCTATGCCAACGTCTCCAGCCACCCTTATTGAAGCCCCTCCACCCCCCAGTGTGATCCCCCCATAATGCACATTTTCCTTCCCTCCATTATTCACACTTAACTTAAACGTAACCTCAAGTTTCTTATCACACATTATGTACAGCAATAGCTGGATATCATATGTGACCCTCCTAGCTTGGTTCTGAGTTCTTTTTTACCTTATTGGTCCCGAGCTTGCTAGCTCAGTATCTCTAGTTGACACATTTATACATGTGTTTTTTTTCTCTTTTAGGTATTTCCTGAAGAAGACCTTGGGTCGAAACATAGATTTTTAACTCTATTGTCTATTTTCAGCGTGCATTTAATATAACCATTTTGTTTTGCTTTTAGACCATATGCTGATGCAGCACCTTGTTTTTGCTTTTACGCCTGACCTTGTCAGTTTGAACTTTAAATATGCAGTTACCCCTCCTATACCCAAACCTATCAGTATGACTTTCAAACTTGCAACTTTGAAACATTTAAACTATAAAATCCAACTAGCAAAAGCTTAAGCATCTGAACTTTTTCCCTCTTGACTATTAGCTTTAATTAAGAGTTAGCTCATATGGGAAGTTTGTAACTCCCTAAGCTCCTCCCTCACAGCCTTCAAACCCACCCCCAGTGGCTTTTCAGTATTTGTCTGTTTCTTCTTCTTCTGCTAAAAGATCTTGATGGTCTTTGTCCTCCAAAAATGTCACCCTTTGAATAATCCTGTTCATCCCTAAAAGACATAATGTTTTTTCTTTATTCTAACTCATTCTGTGTTTTATTTAACAGCAGGTTCAAGTCACTTTCAGATTTGTGATTTCCTTCAGAACGCTCTCCTCTGTAAATGGACTAGTGTCCACCTCCCTTCCTTCAATGCTCCTATGACTTAATTGTGGTCCCTCACCTTCCCCTTCCTAAGTGAACACTGAACAAAAATATTTCTTCAGGATGCCTGCTTTTTTCCTGGTCCCCTTCCACACACTCCTCCCCTTATCTCCTTAGCCTTACAATCCCTCCCCTGGTTTTTCTCCTTTCGCTCACACATCTGAAAAATGTCTTATCCCCTTTCTTTACTGCCTGTACTATTTTATCCTCGGTTTGTACCTTTGTGCTCCTGACAGCATGGAACGTGATTATGCCGTGATTATCCCTCTGTCTCCTTATACTTCCTGAATGCTAACTGTTTTGCCCTTACCTTCCTAGCCACCTTTTTTGAGAACCATAGCGGTCTCTTTTTCCTCTTGATTTTGCTTAATTGCCTGATGCAGAGGTTTGTTGCCTTCCCTATGGCCCTTTTTAGTGTTGTCCACTGTTCCTCAACTCCACTCACATCCTCACCCCATGCCAAGGCATCCCTGAGGCATTCTCCCTTATTTGTAAAGTCAGCCCTCCTGATGTCCAAAACCCTTGCCTTGGTGTGGCTTGATTCTGGCTCAGTAGTTATATTGAACCACACTGTATGGTGAACACTGGACCCCAGTTTGACACCCACCTTGACATCTTCAATGCCGTCCCCATTGGTGAGTACCAGGTCCAACACTGCTCCCTCATGAGTGGGCTCTCTTACTAGTTGCCTGAGGAATGTACTCTGCAGGGAGTCCAGGATGTCCCTGCTCCTAGCTGAAGCTGGGATGCTACAATCCACATTCAGCAGATTGAAGTCCCACACCAGCAGCATCTCCCACCTGGTCTTTTGGATGGCTTCTACCAGTATCTTATTCATCTCCCCATCTGCCTAGCACATATGCATGCCAACATACTCATGAGTACCCATGTCATTGCATGTCAGGCACCGGGGGAGGGCAAAACAAGATGACAGAGGAAAACCCTGGTCCGCTCCACACTGGCACTCTGCACAAGCTGTTGAATGACCAAAAAGGCTGTCCACCCATCTGCATAGAGGTCCTGGGTAAGTACTGGTTAATCTGTAAGTAACTGAGAAGGTCAGTGATGGGGCAGGTGGGGGGTACTGTAGAGTGGAAATGAAGAAAAAAAGTTATATGGAAAAAATTCAAAGCCAATGCATATAGGGCATGGGGACGCACTTTGCAGATCAGAAAGGTATTATTTTAAACTAACTTAAGGAGAAATTTCTTCACACAAACTAAAGTGGCAGCAGGGAACACTTTGCCTGTAACTGTGGCCACTTGTAATGTACAATCAGAGTCTTAACAATAGCATCAGATAAGTACTGTACATGGATCCTACAGACATACTGTGCCAGCTATAACTGGTGAGAAATAGGGGATGGCCACGATGGGTTATGACTATCTAATTCTGTCTTGCTAACGTATGTATGTATAGTAGTATGTACTGCATGTTAGGCAGAGTGAGAGAAAGCTGCACCAAGACGTTGCCTTGTTGCTGCAGCTGCCACACCCTTATTTTGTGTTGAACTCCACAAAGCAGAGGTCAATTTTAACATTGTTTTACTTGTCCAGGACCCAGTGCAAACTGATCTGGACTAGTGCAGTCATCCTTCTACTTTACACACAAAATAACTGGGCAGACTGGGTGGTCCCAGCAGCCCTGTATCTGCCAGCACAGTGTATGTTTCTGTTTCTGGTCCATCTTGACCAGTGCAGGTTTTTCATGGCTGTCAGTGAAGTTAAAAAAGTTCCGATTTTAGCAGGCTCTAATTCTCATGCTAACCTCCCTCAGTGTTCCAGATGGCCTGGTCATGTGATTAATAGCACTTTAGGAGCTGCAATTATTTGGCAATACAAGACGGGGATCTTACAAAAGGCTCAATGTGAGTCATTATCACTCAATTGTTATGGCTTTTGGTCAGTGTCCAAGCTGCAATCAAAGGTACAGTGTTGTTAAGTCACTGGTTTCTAGTGTTCTGAACTTGTCCTTATGTGTCTGACGATTTGTCCTATATCATTAAGACCAGCGCTACTCATTTTCCTAACCTTATCCCACCCATCTGTCCATTTGTGTGTCTGTATCCAAAATTTCAGTGACAAACTGCAAAGAGGAATACAGGGTCTGCCCTGTAGGTGGTGGCTTTCATCACAGTTTCACTATATCTGTTTTCTCTCCCTTCCCAATCTCCCAACTCTGTACTGTCCCTGGAAACTACTGCAGAACAGAGTCTGAAATGACCATCTATAGACCCATAGCTGCCATTACTGACAGTTGTGGGGTCCCCAAATCTTCCCAATGGACCATGCCACTCAATACCATCTATGCACTCCCACCCTTAACCTATCCAGCATGTTCTTTCATCATTAAAACTGGTCTGGTTTGGTTTCCCGACAGGATTGCCTGTCATTTTTTTCCCCGCATGTGATTTCCCGACTTGTGGTATCCCAACCCACTTATTAACCAACATTTGATCAACCGACAATGCTAAGCATCAACAATTTTACAATTCTACCACCTGAGCAGGAGTTAGTTGCACTACCTAAATACCATATCATTTTTCACCCCCTACCAAGCTGGCTTCAGAAAAAATCACTCCACCACCACCTCCCTCCTCCGCCCCACTAACTCCATCCTTACAGGCATGGACAAAGGGGAAATTACAGCAGCCATATTTATTGATCTGGCAAAAGCCTTCGACACAGTCTCTCATCCCCTGTTATTGACTAAACTTGCCCAAGCTGGTCTGTCTGGGAACGTAAAAAACTGGTTCCAGTCTTACCTGTCAGGCAGGTCCCAATCAGTCCGGATCGGCTCGGCTCGATCCACCTCACTTCCTGTCACCAGTGGAGTCCCCCAAGGGTCAGTACTCAGCCCCCTGCTGTTCTCTATCTTTCTCAATGACCTGCCTGCTGCCTGCCCTCAAATGGCTATCCATATGTACGCAAACAATACGGTGCTGTTCACCTCTGGCCCATCCGCAACCGCCGTAAATGCTCATCTCCAGGAGGACTTCAACTCCATCCAACGTTGGTTCCTCAGAAACCAACTATTCTTAAACTCAAAAAAAACAGTCTCCCTCACCTTTGGCTCTCAGGCCAAACTAACCCGGCTCACTGCTCCACCCACATTCTACACCTTGGACAGATCTCCACTCGAGGCCTGCACCACATATCATTATCTCGGCGTCTGGTTAGATCAGCACCTTGACTTCTCAGCGCATATAGATGCTTTACACAAAAGATTGCATCCCATGCTGGGAGCCCTCTACCGCAACAAGTATTGCATACCTCTACCTACCAGATTAGCAATTGTCCAAAAAATGATCCTCCTGATTATGGACTACGGCGATGTTGTATACGGTGCCACCCCCCAAACTCACTTAGCCAGACTTGACCCCCTTTACAACTCCTTCTGCCGGTTCTCCTTGGACCGGCCTACCAACACCCATTACCATGACCTCTACCAGTCCCTGGCCCTCCCCTCACTACAAAACCGACGATTACCCACGCTAGGAACCGCTGCTAAGTTCTGGTCACAGACGCTCCCTTCCTACCTGTCATCATCCCTAACCACCCTCTCCCTACCTGCCTACGCTCTCAGAAACATAGACTCTAGGCTCCTACATACTCCACACAGAGCCACCAGATCTGGCCAGGCAGCTTTCAGCTTCAGGTTCCATAGATTATGGAATTCCTGGCAGCTGATATCAGACACACCACAAGTACTCCTGAACTGAACACCCTTCTTAAATCACACTTCGCTTCAAATTGCTCCTGCTTTCCCCCTCCCTGAATCCCCATTTTAACTCCTACCTATTCAGCTGCTAGCACCAATCTGGGTACCATTCTAGGTCTGCACCTAAGGTTTTAAATACTAATTAAATTTGAACCCACGCTATGTTGTATCTAAGAATTGCCACGCCCAGTGTTTGGAACAACCACCCTATTTATTGTCTTATTTCATCAGTACTACTGTATCATTGCCTGTGAAAGTCACACAATGTATGTTATTGTCTTCTTCTGTACAACTGTATTCATTTATAAACCCTTTACCCCCAGGGCGCATCTGGAATCGAGGGGTACTCTGCTCAGTATGCCTTCCTGGTAAATCTCTTAAATAAATAAATGTCACGCATGTGACAATGTGACCAACCTGTAATTACAGGTAATTACAACATGCTGGCCACAATTAAAGACTGTAGTACCACAGACTTTGTTTGGCTCTTTGAAGTTTGCCGAAATGAGCAGTGTGGTGCCAGAGGTGTGTTCAGTCGTGCCATCCAAAATGGGACACAACAAGCTGTCAGTGGCTGGATATCTGTATGTAAAAGGTCAGGCACAACATGTCCAGCCAACAGTGCCTGCAGAAGGTAGTGAAATGGGCAAGAAGGGAGAACATGCCAGTAGAGCCATGAACATTAGACGAGACCGACATTCCACCTGAACTGAGAGTAGTAAATGGGCAGCAATTCCTACTAAGAAATTCTGTCTGTGGCACAGAAAAAGTGCTACTTTTCAGCACTAAAAAAAACCTTGAAAAACTAAGTGCGGCACAATACTGGCTAATGGATGGAACATTTCACACAGTTCCATCGCTTTTTAGGCAGCTCTACTCCATTCATGCCCCCCGAAGATACAGTTGACACCTGCTGGATTGTGCCATTAGCTTATGCCTTAATGTCAGCAAAATCTCAGAAGTGCTATTTGCAGCTGTTCCAGGACCTACAGGATGCCTCTGATGAATTTGATTACAACCTGTCACCTAAATACATCTTGACAGATTTCAAACAGGCTATAATAAATGCATGAAGGCTAGAATTTCCTGATGCAGTAAATAAGGGCTGCTTGTCCCACCTAGGCCAAATAGTGTGGCGAGAAATTCAAAGTTGTGGGCTCGCCACAACTTATGGCACCAACCCAGAATTCAGCCTGATGATGAGGCAACTTGTTGCCCTCGTATTTCTTCCCCCTCAGGACATACCAACTGTGTATGCTGAAATAAAGACAGCTATACCTGCTAGTAGTATGGGTGTGCAGGAGTGATTTGAAGAGGGCCGGCCCACCGGCGCAGCGGTTGGATTTCCGCTTGTGATGCCAGCGACCCGGGTTCAGGAACAGACTTGGGAAACTGGAGAGCCAGCCGCAGAGAGAAGGTCTGAGCGTCCTTTGGGCTGCTCTCCTTCTCTGGGGAGGGTGGGGCGAAAAGCCTTAAGCACAAGAGACTCCAGGAGGAGGCCGGAGAAACTCGGGGGGGGGGATCAGCGCTGAGACATAAGAGGAGTGGGGTGGACACAGAATATCATTGCACATCCCCACCCCTGGGGGTTAAGACAAGAAAATAATGCAACTGGCCACCATTAATGAAGCCTGCCCCAGCTTCAATTAGTTTCCAGGCCGGCTCCCCTGGATTAGTTACATGGACTGTGGCATTATGGGCTGGTGTCACAACCCCACCCCCTGTGGGGCAAGCCAGGGGTGCCGGGGGAGTGGAGGCCAATTTGGAAGTGGAAGAGTAGGGGGTCTATGACCGGGCAGATGCTCCAGTGGCTGGGAGTGGCAAAAAGGGCACATTTTAAAAAAAGGATTGATTTGAAGAAACATACATCTTTAGTCAAATATGCAGATGAATGCATAACAACATGATCATAAGAGCATGATCACTGTACCCCCCACAGCTCTGGTCAGTTTACGATCAAACAGTAAATGCAATGCCAAGAACACAGAATAATGTCAAAGCATGATGCCACCATCTTGGAACACTCATTGGGAGCTCACACATCGGCATAAATCAGTTTGAAACAGAATTAAGAAATGGTAACCGATTCAACAATTGAGAAAATTAACCACGGTATGCCAAAAACACCCTTGAAGAAAAAATATGCAAAGTGTGAGGAGAAGATATTCAATGTCATGTTAGATAGGTATCGAAGATCTGGCAAAGACTTTTGTGAGGGGAATCGCACATAATAATATGGTGATTTAATAACATATTGTTGTAAACTTTGCTTTTAAAATTTACTTGTAATGACTTTGCACAACATTGCACACCTTAATAAAGTTTAGCACCTTTGCACTTCCTCACGGGAACATGGATAAGGAGAAAGCATTTGCAACCATGACAACACTGAAGTCAGAACTCTGAACATGGATTAGCGATTATGCATACTACTTCCTGTCTTTTTTTTGCCTGCAAGCAGGTTATGTTTTTTTATTAATATCACAGTCAGCACTGTTATTTTACTCTGAGCCTCACAGGTCTGCAGTGTGCTTGCAAGTAGTTCTCTCTGTAACCAGTATTATTTTAGTGTGAGCCTCATAGGTCTGTATTGCTCTGTATCTCCATTCTGTCCATAAGCTCAGTATTTTTATGCAATGCGATGTTATTGGATTGCGAGATGGGCATGCTATTACCAGTAAGCTATGCACAATGTCAGCTTTAACCATATATGCTTCACTTGTCAAAGAAAGAATTTCAAAGGCACACCAAGTAGTCTCTTAAAACAGAGGTTTACTTTAAAATAGATAAAAATATGTAAAATGTAAATACAGAACAATATATCACAAAAGCATACAATCACTTAAAGAGCACAAGGTTTAAAAAGCGCAGATTAATTCCTACCACCAGACAATTAGACTTATCTATCTAAAGTAGATGTTTCTTCTTCAGAGTCCAAACATGTATGTCATTAAGTGGAAAACAGAATACTGTTTAAAACTGGCTTTGCCAACCTCTTTGCATGAGGTTACCTAGCTTCTCCCTGTCAGAATATAAAAATTATACAAAACAGGATGTCTTATCATTCAGAAGGTAAATTAAATAGGTGACATCAGCAAAAACTTGTTTCCCCATGTGATTTCTCAATCAAGTCTGTAATTTTCCAAGTTCTTTCTTTCATCCATAAGCAGCATCCTGTTCTTCACAGACATCAAAGGAGCATTTATGATTTAGCACCTAAGTGACATAACCTGGTTTCTTCCTCTAACATCATAAAAGTTTATGATTTCCTATCCTAGCAGCTGGCAGCTACAATTAAGCTAGATAAACAGGAGATCCTTAATTTGTGTCTCTTCTAGCCTGTAATTATCTCCTGGCTTGTAGGCTAACACCTTGTAGCTAAAACCCTGGGGAGGGGTTATCCCACAGGCTGTCTCAGCACGTCTCATGATAGACACTCAATAATACATTTTTATATTTTACAAAAAGCATAGGGTAATCAGAACCAGCTGTCCAAGCATCACAATCCTCCCTACCTAGACTGAATTTGGTGGCTCTATCCCCTGCATGGGATAAGCTTCCCAAATCAGTTCACTCCTCGTAGATGCGAGACAACCCATCTGAGTTCTGATTTTTCTGGAGTACTGTGTACAGTTCTGGAGACCCCATCTCCACAAAGACAGACAGGGTGGAGGCTGTCCAGAGGAGGGCAACCAAAATGATGCAGGGTCTGCATCAGAAGACATATGAAGAAAGACTAAAGATGTATATCCTCGAGGAAAGGAGGGACAGGGGGGACATGATAGAAACTTTCAAATACCTCAAGGGAATCAACAAACTCCAAGAGGGTAACATCTTTCAGAAAAAGAGATGTGCAAAACAAGGGGGCATAATTTGAAGATGGGGGATGGCTCAGAGGTAATGTGAGGAAGTATTTCTTCACAGAAAGGGTTGTGGATACATGGAACAGCCTTCCTGAGGCAGTCATAGAGTCAAAAACAGTGGGGGAATTCAAGAATGCATGGAACACACATAAGGCAATTCTAGTAGGGGGTAGGAGAAAGTAGGCTGTTGGTTAACTAGGATCTGCAGCTTATCCGTTAGGTAGGGAAATGGGCAGACTAGGTGGGCCAAGCAGTCCTTATCTGCCATCAAATTCTGTGTTTCTATGTTTTCGCTCCAGCCCTATGTAGAACTGTCATGTCATACCCTTGCAAAGCAAGACTCCATTTTAGCAATCTACCATTGTTTCTTCACATCTGCGTCAGCCAAACCAGGGGGTTGTGGTCAGTCTGTACCACAAAATGCTGCCCATATGGCCCAGAGGTGCTAAGGGTTGAGGCGCTGGACGCCACACCTCACGCCACGCCAGCAACCCGAGTTCAGGAGCGAGGTCAGGTGCTGGGGGTCGGCATGGGAGGGACTGGATTGAGCACCCACTGGGCTGCTCTCCTGTCCTGGGGGGAGGGCATTGGGGAGCTTGGAGCTCCGGCGGCCCCTGGTGGAGACTGGGTGCACTGCAGTAGCATGGGGCTGCACATAATAGCATGCCTGATGCTGGCAGGGTTGCCGTGCACCATAGCATCAGGGAGTGCACACGCAGGGATGGGGCGGGTGAAACAGAACATAGGAAAACCCTGGTTCCAGGGGTAGGCGATGGCACCAATCTCCATGTCCATGACCGGGTCCAACTCAGCAGGCCTTCACAGACCCTCTGCCCAAAGGCCCACATCTGCAGCTGGAGTCTACAAATTGAAGCGCGCCCAAGGTAGTAGGGGCGGCCCCACCCCAGAGGGGTTAAGCTGGGGGTATCAGCTGTGAAGCGGGGGTGGAGCAGAGGAAGGTTCAGTCGGGGGGACTTCAGGCAGGACAGGACAGGACAAAGGTCTGATGCCTGAGAGAGGCTCCTGGATCTGTGACCGGAGGGGAAAAGAATTGAAAAAAAAAATGCTGCCCATATAAGTATGGCTCTAACTTCTTTTGGGTTCACACTATGGCAAGACACTCCTTTTCCACAGTGGAGTATGCCTGTTCCCTGGGAAGTAACTTTTTACTCAGATAAGCTACAGAGTGATCTTTTCCTTGGCTGGATGTCTGACTCAGTACTGCCCCAATACCCTCATCTGAGGAGTCAGTCTGAACTATAAAAGGTTTGCTATAGTCAGGACTTGTCAAAACAGGAGCACTGTACAGTGCCTCCTTCAATCTGGTAAAGGCTTCTTCACAGGTTGGACCCCAGGTAATTTTCTTTGGCATCCTTTTCTTTACCAGGTCAGATGGGGAGCAGCCAGGACACTGTAATTCGGTACAAATTTTTTATAGTACCCTGCTGTCCCAAGAAAACTTCTGACCTGCTTCTGCATATCTGGTCTGGGCCATGCCTGGATTTCCTCTATTTTTATCTGGTTAAGACAGAGCTGTCCTCGGCCTACCACATGCCCAAAGTATGCCATTTCTCCCATGGCCACCTGGCACTTCCCGGCTTTGACAGTGAGCCCGGCCCTCTATATCCTGCCCAGCACTTCCCTAAGGTGGGACAGGTGTTCCTCCCAGCTGGCACTAAAGATAGCAATGTTATCCAGGTATGCCACGGCATACTCCTCAGCACCATTTAACACCTGGTTCACCAACCTTTGGAAAGTGGCCAGGGCATTTTTCATTCTGAAAGGCATTACTTTAAACTCAAATAAGCCTATCTGAGTGATGAAGGCTGACCTCTCCCTAGCTCTGTCTGTCAACTCTACCTGCCAATATCCCTTGGTCAGGTCAATGGTTGTAAGGTAGGTCGCCCCTCCCAACTTGTCCAGGAGTTCATCCGTCTGGGGCATCGGGTGGGCATCTGACTTCGTGACTGCATTCAGTCCATGATAGTCCACACAGAAATGAGTAGAGCCATCTGGCTTGGGCACAAGGACTACAGGTGAGGCCCAGGGGCTGTGGGATCTCTAGATTACCACTAAATCCAGCATCTCCTTCACTTCCCTCCTAATGTCCTTTTGGACAGCCTCTGACACCCGATATGCTGTCCACCGTATGGGTGTCTGTGTCCCTGTCTCCACATCATGCGTTGCTAAGGGGGTTAGTCCAGGTTTGGCGCTAAACAATGGGGCAAAGTCTGCTAAAACCTCCCTTACTTCCTGGATCTTGTCCGGGGTCAGCTGGGGAGACAATTTAACTGCCTCCACAGAGGACTCATGCTTACTTTCTTCCAGCAAGTCCAGAAGGGGGTCTACTTCGTCCGCCCCTCCCCAGGACTACACACCGAAAACACCATGTCAGTCCTATTTGTATATGGCTTCATCATGTTGACATGGTACATACTTTCTGTCTGTCTTCTGTCAGGCAACTCTATAATATAGTTCATGTCATTTACCTTCCTAACTACTTTGTACGGTCCTGCTCACTCTGTCTGCAGCTTGTCTTTCCAGACTGGAATAAGGACCATAACTTCCTGACCCACCATGTACGAGTGAGCTCTGACTCTGCAGTCGTACCACACTTTTTGTTTCTTTCGGGCAGCTTCCAGGTTGCTCTGGGCTGTCCCCATAAGCTTCTTCAGCCTTTCCCTAAACCTAAATGTAATCCACTATGGGAGTTCCCTGGGTGGCATGCTTGCCTTCCCAGTCCTCCTAGATCAAGTCTAGGGGCCCACGTACCTGGCGTCCATATAAGAGTTCGAAGGGTGAAAATCCTGTCAACTCTTGGGGCACCTCCCTGCATACAAACAACAGGTGGGGAAGGTATTTCTTCCAGTCCTTCCCATGCTGTTCAGCAAACGCCCAGAGAATTGACTTCAGGGTACCACTGAATCTTTCCACAAGCCCATTGACTTGATGGTGATACAGAGTTGTGCATCTCTACACCACCCCACACTTCTCCCATAAACATTTCATCGGGTCTGACATGAAGGAACCCCCTCGATCGGTGATAACCTCCTGCGGAAACCCAACACAGGAGAAAATCCCAAGTAAGGCATCTGCCACTTTGTCTATCCTCAGTGAGGATAGGGTGACTGCCTCTGGGTACCGGGTGGCATAATCCACCACAGTCAGGATGAATCTCTTCTCTGAGGAGCTGGGGGTATTTAAAGGCCCCACAATATCCATTCCCACCCTCTGGAATGGCTCCTCCACTATGGGCAATGGAATCAGGGTGGCTTGGGTTTTCTTGCCCACCTTCCCTATTTCTTGGCACCGGTGAAAAGACCTGCAATACTCCTTCAGCTGCTGGGTGAAGTTAGACCAATAGAAATTCTGGGCCAACCGCTGCATAGTGCGCGTGATCCCCAGATGACCAGACAAGGGAATATCATGTGCAATCTTGAGCAACTGCTCACGATACCCCTGGGGAACAACAAGCTGCCTGCCTAGCATCCCTCCCTCTGTCTGCACAGCCTGAGTATACATCAGTCCATTTTCCCAACAAATCTTATGTTTACCATCACCTCCTTGTGCTCCATCAGAGTCTGCCCAAGCCCTCAGCTTCTCTAGACTAGTGTCACTTCTCTGAGCAGCTGCAAACTCTTCACACATTCCCAAGGCATGGGACAGGTCCCCTTCAGTCGCTAAACTAGGGTCCCTAGCACTAGCGTCAGGGCACTCAGGATCACTGTCAATCCCAACCCTCTGACAATGGGTCACCCCTCCCTCCTCGGAGCAACCCTCTGTAGCGGTGTGGTTAACTGCTACTGGGGAAATTTCTACCCCCTTTTTGTTAGTCTCCATATCAGGAAACACAGGCTGGTGAACCAGCCTCTCACTGGTTTCCAAAAAGGCTTCTGTGGGGTCCAGGGAACTACAGTGTTCCCTTGCCACTTGGCCACAGGTAACTGCACACACCATCCCTTGCTTGAGATTGTTGCCCAGGATCACATCTACTGCTAAGGTTTTGGCTACAGCCACCTGTTGCACAGTTCCCCCTGTTTCACCCCAGTCTAGGAGAACACTGGTGAGTGGCAAAGTTTTCTCTTCACCAGTGAACCCTAGGATAGTGACATATTTATCGGGTATAAGCTGACCAGGCTGTACCAGATCCCCTTTTACCAATGTCAGGGATGCCCCTGTGTCCTTTTACCCTTGTGTCTGTACACCATTCATCATGACTGGGTGAATGTGTTCCCTCATGTTCACAGGCATGCTTCCAGAGACACACAAACAATCCACTTCTTTCCTAGCCCCCTGTTGTGTATTGCTTACCTTTTTGGGACACTGCCTGGTAATACGCCCAGTTTCTTTACACAACCAACATTCATTTCTGTTCTCAGAGAAATCTTTTCTCTGAAACCTGGGGCTAACTGGTTTCGGTGGAGGCAGTGAGGGTTTTAGTTGCCCTGAAGGTGCGCTTTTCCCTTTCTGCGCTGCCATGCCCGCCCCATTCACTCTCAGAGCAGGTCTGCTCTTGGCACAGTGGTCTGAGAGTTCAGCAGCCTCTTGCACACTTTTGGGATCTCGGTCCTCCAGACAGGTTTTCAGCTCTGATGGGCATGCCCAGAAAAACTGTTCTGACAAAATCACATTTTCAATTTTATCAACAGAGTTTGCTTCAATTCATTCCCACCAACATTTTAAAAACTGACGTTTTGTGGCTAGCTCCTCATAGCTCATATCAGGGCTTCTCCTGAGCTTACAGAATTTAGCTCTGTATGATTCAGCAGTTAATTCAAATTTTTTTAACAGTGCAGCTTTAAGTTTGCTGTAATCATTACTGTCCTCATTGTCCATTTGATCCAATGCATCCCGAGCTTTCCTGGTAAGTAGTGGGGATAGCTGGATGCTCCAGGACTCCCTAGGAAATTTAGCCTGAATACAAACTGTTTCAAAAGACTTTAAAAAGGCATCCATATCCTCCCCCTCTTTAAATTCGGCTATCAATTTGGAATTCAATTTGTAACCCAGTCCTGTAGTCCCAGTTAAACCCAAGCCACTTACCTGCTCTAGTGCCACTGGTTGGAGTCGTAGCTTCTCCAGTTCATGTTGCCTCTGGCACTCACAGTCCTCACGGTCAGCATCTTGCTGTTCTCACTCTGCCTCTCAGCATTCTCACTCTACCTCTTGGCGTTCTTTCTCCCTCTTCTCCTCTGCAGCTCGCTGTTCTCGCTCTGCCTCTCGGTGGTCTCGCTCAACCTTCTTCTCTGCAGCTCACTGTTCTCGCTTCTCTTCTCTCTGGAACTACAGCTCCATTCTGTGCAATTCAATCTGCAGCCTGAGTACTTCTGGATCCAGGATACTGGTGACTTTTCCCTGTTGCTGTGGCCCTTCACTGACAGTGACCCTGCAGCCCTCCTCATTGGATCTAGACACTGCACTGGCCGCTAGCCCTTCCACATTCAAGGTTCAGTCCCTTACAGTCACTGTCTGTGACTCAATGCTCTGGGTATCTGCTACCATCAGGGCATCCACGAGGTTCTGCTTAGTGGCTTTCACCTCAAACGGGACTCCTCTGTCCCTGCACAACTGCTTTAAGTAGTCTACAGTGTGCCCGCTGTAGTTGGAAGCCATATTCTTTCCTAACTATGGCTACTCTGACTTGCACTTTAGAGAAAAAAAAATAAAATAGGTAGGAACTTGACTGTAAGCCAAGTGATATAGTTCTGTTTCCTTTTTAAAAATAAATCACTGCCTTTTTCTTTCTTTGCAAGTGAGCTGACAGTATCAAGCTGACACACTGAACAATAAAATCTTGTAATACCAAACTTATGCACACCGCTGCCAACCAATCTGTCACAACCCCACTCAGCAGGTCAGGCCCTCTGCTCCCACCGTGCCAACCTCTGAGTGCAGTATTGTGAACAGGAACAGAAACAGGATAACCCTCCTGTCTGTTTTGTGGGCTTGAATCAACCTTTGGTCTCAAGTTCTAGAGGGATTCAAACTGTGAACCTCTTGCTAGCGTATCCAATGTACAGGCTCAGATAATTCTGCTCTTCGGGAGGAGGGGCCAGATATGTTTCACCTATGGGCACCTAACCAGGTGTACAAAACGAACCCTTAAAAACTCTATGACAGACCTCAGAATAAACTCTTACCTTTTCCCAGTTTGGTATTACCAGTAAGCTACACACAATGTCAGCTTTAACCATATGTGCTTCACTTGTCAAAGAAAGAATATCAAAGGCACACCAAGTAGTCTCTTAAAATAGAGGTTTACTTTAAAATAGATAATATGTAAAATGTAAATACAGAACAATATATCACAAAAGCATACAATCACTTGAAAAGCACAAGGTTTAAAAAGTGCAGATTAATTCCTACCACCAGACAATTAGACTTATCTATCTAAAGTAACTGTTTCTTCTTCAGAGTCCAAACGTGTATGTCATTAAGTGGAAAACAGAATACTGTTTAGAACTGGCTCTGCCAACCTCTTTGCATGAGGTCACCTAGCTCCTCCCTGTCAGAATATAAAAATTGTACAAAACAGGATGTTTTATCATTCAGAAGGTAAATTAAATAGGTAACATCAACAAAACCTTGTTTCCCCATGTGACTTCCCAATCAAGTCTGTAATTTTCCAAGTTCTTTCTTTCATTCATAAGCAGCACCCTGCTCTTCACAGACATCAAAGGAACATTTATGATTTAGCACCTAAGTGACATTACCTGGTTTCTTCCTCTAACGTTATAAAAGTTTATGATTTCCTATCCTAGCTGCTGACAGCTACAATTAAGCCAGATAAACAGGAGATCCTTAATTTGTGTCTCTTCTAGCCTGTAATTATCTCCTGGCTTGTAGGCTAACACCTTGTAGCTAAAACCCTGGGGGGGGGGTCATCCCACAGGCTGTCTCAGCATGTCTCATGATAGACACTCAATAACACATTTTTATATTTTACAAAAGCATAGAGTCATCAGAACCAGCTGTCCAAGCATCACCCCCACCCACCCACAGAGTCTCCTCACCCAGCACCCCCATCATCGGCGGGTGGCAGCACTACCACATGCCACCCGCTACCGGCCGAGCCGATAGTGGGACAGTAACATCTGTTCGCTCATTGGTCCACTGCATGGACCAATGGGCTTGCAGATCATACTGTACTACACAGGACCTGATATGTGAATGAACGCGGTGGACCAATATGCATACAGATCATACTGTACACTGTCATTCAGTGGGCAGCTCGAGGTGCTGTCGCCTGCCGATGATGGGGGTGCTGGTGGTGGGGACTCTGTGGGTGGGTGGGTGGGTGAGGGACCACTGGACCACCAAGTAATTGGTTATCAACACCAGCCCACAAATGGGCATACTGGGTGGGGGGTTACCGCTAGACTACCAGGGATTTCAGTTCCATTTATATTGGCCCACGATCGGGCATGGGGGGGGACCGCTATACCACCAGGGAGTAGTATGACTATTACAGATGCCCACAATTGGGCATCGGGGGACTGCTAGATGTCAGGGAGTGCTGTTAGGTGTACAGATTCCCACGATCGGGCATGGGGGGACCGCTAGACACCAGGGAGTGCTGTTAGGTGTACAGATGCCCACAATCAGGTATGGGGGGCCCGCTAGATGCCAGGGAGTTCTGTTAGTTGTACAGATGCCCATGATCGGGCATGGGGGGGACTTTAGATACCAGGGAGTGCTGTTAGGTGTACAGATGCCCACAATCGGGCATGGGGGGATGCTAGACACCAGGGAGTGCAGTTAGGTGTACAGATGCCTGCGATCAGGCATACGGGAGCGGGGGGGCTGCAATAGCCCAACAGGGTGTCAATCCCCGATGGCAGCAGCTTGGCAGGGCACCAGGTGCAATTCACCGGGGATAGAAACATAGACTTTGATGGCAGATAAGGACCGCTTGGCCCACCTAGTCTGCCCATTTCCCTACCTACAGGATAAGCCACAGATCCTAGTTAACCAGCAGCCTATTTCTTCCTACCCCACAAGAATTGCCTTATGTCTGTCCCATGCATTCTTGAATTCTCCCACAGTTTTAGACCCCACAACCTCCTCAGGAAGGCTGTTCCATGCATCCACTACCCTCTCTGGGAAAAAATACTTCCTCACATCGCCCCTGAACCTCCCCCCTCTATCTTTAAATTGTGTCCCCTTGTTCTTGCATGTCTCTTTTTCTGAAAGATGCTACCCTCTTGGACTTTGTTGATTCCACTGAGGTACTTAAAAGTTTCCATCATGTTCCCCCTCTCCTCCTTTCTTCAAGGGTATAAATATTAAGCTCCTTTAGTCTCTCCTTGTATGGCTTCTCTTGCAGACCCTGCACCATTTTAGTTGCCCTCCTCTGGACTGCCTCTATCCTGTCTATGTCCTTGAGGAGATGGGATCAGCACATTGCATGCAAATGAGGCAATAATGACATGCAAATGGCTCCATTTGCACCTTGCCTGCATTATGGCCTCATTTGCATGCCCCAGGCTGAATATCACGGAAGATGCACCTAGCGCAACTGCACTTGGGCTGGCACATCCCCCTGCTCCCATTCTGTGTCTTGTTCTGGTGCAGTGCCACTGCACCATGCGGTGTGTGTGTGCCCTCCATGTCATACTCAATGGTGTTAAGCCATGGCGCAGCACCTTTGAATATAGTCTAGTCCTTGCCCTGGCGCAGCCCTGTTGCACTGCGCCCAGGCTTGTGCCACTGCCCGGCACAGTCCGAATATCCGGGCCATAGTGTTTAGATAGTCTAGTTCTGGAAACTGTATGCTGAAAATAATTTTTTTTATAAGCTGTTTGTAATTGAAAAGTATGCTGGAGAGTGAGCGGGCAAGCTGGGCAAGAGAAACAGACAGTACAAACCTGTGCACTACCACAGAGCAATCAAGCAAGGGTTCTCCTTGTTTAAGAAAAGAAAATGTTTTGTTTTATTTTTAATTATTGTGGATTACTGTTGGTAGAGCAGTAACATAAGACATGGGGGGAGAGTGCAGTGATGTCAACAATTGCAGTCTGAGTGCTTTTGTTTTCACGTCAGCTGATATTTCTACTAACGATTCCATAATTATTTAAAAGTAAATTAAAATCTTCAGCTTTGTGCTACAAATTTTCTTGTTATGACCCCACGTTACAAGACAAGTGAAATGATTTATATCCCATCCAAAAGGTAATTGCACACCGAGTAACTGCAAAAACTTGTTTTACAGGGGATTTGAAAAATGACATCTGCCTTGTTCATGAGATAGGGTAAAGAAATGTGTTTCTACCTGTGTCATTTTAACACATATTAACTTCACCAGTGTTGTAGTACAGCTTGAGCTGTCTGTGCAATGCATCCAGACTTACGTATGTACAGAATTATATAATATTTTCAAAGAATGCTGACTACTGACTGGCCAGCACAGGCTGACACCTGTACCTTTACTTCAGCTTAACACACTGGGAAACAAGCATTTGTCAATGCCGAATGTTGTCTCGCTGGCATTGGTAGTGCCGGAGTTAGAGACGCATAATAGGAATGGCAGTGAAGTATTAAAATGACGCTAACCCCACCCTGTAGAGACTGACAGGCATTGGGGTGTGCCTTTGGGTCGTCAGCTATAACGCTCATGCAATTTCACCTCACCCTACCCTGTAGACACCGACAAGTGTCGTGGTGTGCTTTGGGGTCTTTGGGTGTTATAATTACCCCATTCCATAAGGAAATATGTTGAGGTGGGTGCAGTATAGGAGAATGAGGTGAACTTTGTGGCCAAACAGTGCAAGGCACACCACGATTCCTGTCACTGGCTGCAGGGTGGGGGTTGGGGTGGAATGGCTTGAGCATTACAGCCGATGATCCCAAGTCACACCCCTGATGCCTGTCAGTCTCTACAGGGTAGGGTGCTACAGTTAGAAACCCTAACACTGTAGGCGTGTGTTGGTATTTTCACTCCAAATTTTCAACATGGGCTTTTTGTGAGCCCACCTCAGGAAAAGCGGCACTATCAGTTTGTTAGCTGAAAGGTGGTTTTGCACAGCAGCTATTCCATTTGGTGACACAGGGATGAAAACACATTATGGACAGGATGTGGAAAATGACAACTGTATTGTTCATGAGGAGATGTAAAAAAATGGCAACGTTGAAAATGTGGAGTGAAAATATGAAAAATTGGTGAAGGTATGAGCATGCATAGAAACTGTGTAACACACGTCAGTAACCCAATTATTTTTGGGATTTTTTTAACCATATCTTTAACATAGGCATTTTGGGGACCTCCCCTCATGAACAGTGGCAGTGTGATTCTGTTAATGTGTCCGAAACGGTGATTTCACACAGTGACCACACCATTGTGCGCCACAGGTGCAAAAACACATTTAGGGCAGGATGTGAAAAATAACAGCTGTACTGTTCATAAGGAGGTATAAAAAAATGCCAGTGTTGAAAATCTGGCATGAAAATAGTGCAAATTTGCGAAGTTACAAAGGTGCATGAAAACTGTGCAATGCACACTTGTAACACAGGCATTTTATAGAATTTTGTCACCAAATTCTCAACATAGGCATTTTAGGACTTCTGCTCATGAACAGCGTCACAGTCATTTCCTGAAACTGTCCCGAAAACTGATTTCACGCAGCGACCGCACTATTCTGTGCCGGACTTGTGAAAACATATTTCAGCCAGGATATGTAAAATGAAAGCTATACTGTTCATAAGGAGGTGTGGAAAAATGCCAATTTTGAAAATGTGGAGTGAAAATATTACAAATTCACGAAGTTACGAGCATGCGTGGAAACTGCGCAATGCACGCTTGTAAAACAGTCATTTTGGGGAATTTTTCCACCAAATTTGCAACATAGACTTTTTGAGAGCCCACCTCATGAACACTGGCACTGTCATTTCATTAATCAGACCTGAAAGGTGATTCCACGCAGTGACCGTGAAATCACCTTTCAGGGCCAATTAAAGCCATGACAGTGCCAGAATTCATTAGGAGGGGTTCCAAAAACCCCATGTTGAAAATTTGGTGCCAAAATTCCAAAAAATGCCTGAGATATGCATCAAAGTTAAAAAAACCCTATTTATTCCATTATGCAGCTTACCAGCATTTCCTCAGTTCGCGGTCAGCTTTGAAGAGTGCAGACGTGTTCTTGGTCCACCGAAGATCATCGCGCCGGAGTCCAGAGGTAAGTATGGGGTGAGGGGTATAGGAAGGTAAGGGCACAGTGGGTGGTGTGGGTTGTGGGAGGGGGAGGAGACTCGAGGGACCATTTTCTTTTTGACAGGGTAAAAAAATATATATATATATCACAGAACTGTTTTTTTAACAGGGCATGTGGCACGCTGGGTGGGCTCCAGCATGCCAACAAACTCTTTTGTGGGAAGATGTAGCGATGGGGATTGGGCACCCGTCGGCACACTAACAAAGTGGGGGATGTTACATAATGCCAACGGGTAGGCCCACCCACTTCGCAACATCACTGGTACTGAAGCTAACGGGGATTGGGGCCCCTGTTGGCAAAGAAAAACTGTTGGGTGGCGCGCATCATGGCGAGGGGGATTGGACACCCCCTCGGCATACATTGTAAATGGGAGGGGGGTTATTATGCCAATGGGGAGTGGGATCCCCCATCGACATTCTGACAGGAGGTAGCGGCAGTGTTGCGTGCACATCAGGAGGCGTGTTGTGGTCATGCTGCATGAACGCTCCGCTCTCATTGTAGTGGACCTTTTGTTAGATATGGTGGCCACATTCCACATTGCTTATGTGGCACCTGCATGCTGCCTGATTGGGGAGTGAGGGACGCACCTACTGATGCATGCCCTGCATTCGCCCAACAGTGACTGCACCTCCAAATCTGCTACTACCGCAATATGTTGGCTGCGCATGCGCGAGCCAACATAAAAAATATTAATACCAGCCTGCCTGTCTTTCCACTTGCCACACATTTGCGGGCACACCTGTGCATTTCTTTTCACATTTGCAATTTTTTTCTTCCTTTAAAAATGATTGCGCTTCAGTAAAACATTAAATTAACTATAAATCTGTAGTCCATGTACATTTTTACCATAAAACCTTGTTTAAACTGCAATATATGATGCTCCAGGTTGTGAGCTAGGTGGAGATAGTAATAAATTCAGGGACAGTTATACCCTCTGCCTGCAGTGGGGCCATACTAGGCCCCTGAACAAGAGGCTATCTCAGCCTAATTCACATTCTGCAGTGTCTTGTTGCTTACTTAGTGACCCATGGGAGACTAGTCAAATTATTCTTTACATGGAAAAAGGTTTCACAACCAGTATTCCATTGATGACACCCATCTTATGTTTTCACAGCAAGTATATTAAAACAGTGTTGGACTGTTTTAATGTGTCACCACTAGTGTATTTACCTATAGGTAGTGAAGGAACTCCTTCTCCCCTAGGCTAGCAAACATTGTTTACTCTAGCTTACTTTAACTTTAATTTTTTTTTTTATTTATTTATTGGCTACTAGGATAACAAGACCTTTAAGCTGAAAGCTCATTTACAAAGGTTCCACGTCATACAACAGAAACAAACAAGGTATATAAACACAACGGACTAGATTAAATGAGTTAAACATAGCTATAATTCAACGAACATATACAGTAATGTGTGGTTCCAAAAAAGGAAAAAGGAACATGTTGTTTTTTCTGGGAAAAGTACTACTAACTTGAAAAACATGTTACTCCTCAGTCACAAACCCATGCACCCTGAATTTTTGTGGTGGAAAGGGGCTAATAAGTTCAGGTGCTTGGGTCTGGGACTGAAATTAAAGGGGAACACCCCTCAGCCTATTTTCTGTATACCTGTGTAGTTAGCAAGCATGAACAATTATTCCCAGTCTTGGATCCCCCAAATGTCATCCTAATTTAAATGTAAATGAGGTTGCTTCACTCTGTTTTGCCCTGGTGTATCTCCATTCCAAAGGTCATGACCCCACTCATGCAAGGCATCATGGGAGTTGATGATGCATACATGCACGATCCAGCAGAACCTATACTGTCATTTGGTTCAGTTACATTTCTTGTGAAGTCCCTGTATTCTCTAAAAGCATTTTTTCTACCTCAGCTCTATTTTAAACTACAGAAAACAACAGGGCACTTACTATGCCTTGAAAAGTTTAATGACCAGCATAAGACAAGAACATAGGAATAGCAGGGGACAGCAACAGCACTGACTAATTATACAGTGCAATTACTGCAGGCTTTTTTAGCACCAAAACATCATAAGATTCCAGGATGCCTTACATGAGTCAGGTCATGACCCTTGCAATAGAGTCAAGCAGCTTTTCACACCAGACTTTCCTTCACTTACGTTTAAATCCTGATGAAATTAGGAGGGTGCAATAGAGGCAATCATTGCGTATGCCTACAAACTATATCTTCAAATAACCCAAGGAAAGAGAATAAAAGGCTGAGTGGATGTTCCCTTTAAAAAACTATGGCACAGTAACTTAGTAGGGGGGAGCGAAGGGATAAATTGCTAAAAACTCCATAAAAATGCATCAAGTACAAGTGCAGCATTTTATTGGAAAACATGCCCCTCGCCACAATGAAAGGTTTTCCCACTCCCCCAGGTTTCTCTGGAGCCCCAAGTTATTTGACTTACAACAGTGTGGTCTCCTCCTGATACAACAGCACTAACCTCGGCCTCTAGTGATGAAGTGACACATATAACTCCTGTGGGAAAGCCACAAATGTTTTTAGAGATGCATATATTAAACAACAAAAACTGACTAACCTTGCACCCTGCAAACCAGAGGTACTCACCCACTTTCAAGTTGAACAGAACTGTGTCTTATTGCCTTGAAAACAACAGGAGAACAATACAAGCAGTCATCAGCTGGTGGTTCCTCACAATTAAGGGCCTCATGCAATTCTAATCAGTAGATGCCAATATATATACACATGCAAAGTGCAGAACATTTTGAAAACTACTGTATGTCCTTGAGTTGGTAACTAGCAGCACACCATGTTAAAAGCCAAGCTCATACATCATGATAATTCTGATGTTGTGCACTATCAGGAGAATCATGCAATAAAATAAGGTGATGAGGTTGGTAAACAAGCAAAAAATAAACAAACGTAATAAATTTTGACATGTCACTCTATGTAGAATGTATGCCATAAACAAGTTCAAATACACAGTAACTGAATTACATTTCTAGCAAATCTTACACAGTATATTTGTATAGAAAAAAAGCTTACAAAGCATTTGGGGGTTGAAGAGATATGCACCTTTCAGAGGGTATGAGAGCACAAACAGAGACCGCACTTGGGAACTGGTGCCGCTGGACAAACTGATGAACAGAAAACAAAAAAATCCAGGCATTCACCACCATAGATACTGCCAGGAACAGGTGCCACTGGACAAATTGTAATGAACAGAAAACAAAAAAATATGTGACACTCACCACCATAGATGCCACCAACTCACAGGCTGGGGTAACCAAACAACTTTATTGAGTGCTCCAATACAAAACAGTTTAAAAAGGGCATCAGCTGGTGGTTCCTCACAACTATTGAAGGATTCACCACCAGAGACCCTGCAGGCAAGAGGGAGAGAATTCCATTTGATCTTCTACCTCCCTCCCCTCCACCAAACCAGTGAGGAGCCCCATCAGATTGCTGTCCTCATTCTGTGCCAAAAACCTTACTGGCTCCATTCCTGCCACTGCTGCTTACTTCCCTGCCTGGAATTACACCAGTTGGGTGGACAGTTGATGGACTGAGCAGTGGAGCTTCTGGAGCATGCCACTCATCACAACAGGGTGCTCATCCAAGCAGCATACCCACTTGCAGCACTTGCACTAAGGATGAACACAAAGGACACTTGTCAGTAGTCAGCCCAGTGTCTCCTGTCGGCAGGGTATGCCTCTCCTCCTCTGACAAAACCGCCTGACTACTCTGTCTGCTAAAACAGTCCCATCTCTGCACGGTAACCTGCTCACTCCAATTATTTAAAACACTAGATCCTGCTCTTCCCATCTAGGCACTCTGAACATCTGCTTATATGCACCAGCCTCCTGGGTCCTTTTGTGTCCAGGCAGAAATGCTAACTATCGCCTACTCCCTATCTGGGTCACCCTATTCTTTGTGTTTGTATACTGAGCCTATTTTATTGTTCACTGAAATGATAATTTATTGCTCAATCACTAATGGAGGCTCCTTGAACTTCAAGTTACTGACACCTTTAGCCTCTATAATGTGCTTCCTGGCTTCTTTGCTCCTGCTACTGCTATCCCTATAGTCACAGGTCATGGTCATAGATTTACTTATCAACCCTACTAAAGCTCGCATTAATTGCTGCCTAGTTTAGTTGTTACTGCTACCTCAACAGTCATAGACCTTAACAAACCTACTCTAGTTGTTATCTCTAGGCTCGCTGCCTTTTTACTTTCACTGTTTGCTGATAATACTGCCTGATTTGCTCAAGTTGTTTAGCTATTGCAATTGTCTTCACTGTCAAGATATTTGCTATTGCTCTACCTAGGTTAAGTCACCTGCCTCTTATTACACCTCACTATACTCCATACCCTTCCTCTCTACCTCACTCTTTGCTCTCTCTCTCCTATGCCTGCCCCCCTCTCCCTTCCCCTCTTAAACCTATGTCCAGACCTTTCCTTCTCTCTCCGCCCGCTCTCTTTCAGTTCTCCTCCCTCTCCCCGTCCCCTCCTTATCCCTCCCCCTCCACTCTTCTCCCTCCTCTCCTTCCCATCTGCCTACCCTACCCCTGCCATACACCCTACATAGAAACACAGAATTTGATGGCAGATAAGGATCGCTTGGCCCACCCAGTCTGCCCATTTCCCTACCTAATGGATAAGCTGTAGATCCTAGTTAACCAATAGCCAACTTCCTCCTACCCCCAACCCCTAGAATTGCCTTATGTCTGTCCCATGCATTCTTGAATTCCCCCACTGTTTTTGACTCCACAACCTCCTCAGGAAGGCCGTTCCATGCATCCACTGCACTCTCCGTGAAAAAATACTTACTCACATTACCTCTGAGCCGTCCCCCTTCTATCTTCAAATTGTGCCCACCTGTTCTTGCACACCTCTTTTTTCTGAAAGATGCTACCCTCTTGGACTTTGTTTATTCCCTTGAGGTACTTGAAAGTTTCTATCATGTCCCCCATCTCCCTCTTTTCCTCGTAGGTATACATATTAAGCTCCTTAAGTCTTTCTTCATACGTCTTCTGGTGCAGACTCTGCACCATTTTAGTTGCCCTCCTCTGGACTGCCTCCATCCTGTCTATGTCCTTGCAGAGATTGGTTCTCCAGAACTGCATGCAGTACTCCAGATGGGGTCTCACCAGCTGTCCGTACAGAGGGATAACAACTTCTTGTTTTCTACTGGTGATGCCTCTTCTATACATCCCAGTATCCCCCCAGCCCTCTTTACTGCCCTCTCACATTGCTTTCCCACCTTTAAGTCATCTGATATGACTATCCCCAGGTCCCTTTCCATTTTTGTTGTTGTTAGTATCTCATCCCCATAGTGTACTCTTCCCCTGGGTTTTTGTTTCCCAGATGCATTACTTTGCACTTCTTAGCATTGAATCTAAGCTGCCATACATTTGACTATTCCTACAACCTTCCCAAGTCCTTCTCATCCTTTCCATGCCTCCTTGTGTATTAACCCTGTTGCAGAACTTTGTGTCATCTACAAAGAGGCATACTTTTCCTTCCAGTCCCTCTGCAATGTCACGTATAAAGACATTAAAAAGGACTGGGCTCAGTACCAAACCCTGCAGTACCCCACTAGTAACCCCTCTTTCTTCAGAGTGGACTCCATTTACAATTACCTTCTGTGTCCTGTTGTCCAGCCAATGTTTTACCCAGGCTACTACCATGGGACCCACTCCCAGGCTGGTTAATTTGATTATTAATCTTTTGTGTGGGACTGTGTCAAATGCCTTGCTAAAGTCTAGGTAGGCCATGTCCACAGCCCCTCCCTGGTCTACTGCTTTAGTCACCCAGTCAAAGAAATCAATTAGATTCATCTGACATGACTTTTCTACTGTGAACCCATGCTGTCTTGGGTCCTGTGCCCCCCTGACCTCTAGGTACTCAACAATTCTTTCCTTCAGAAGTGATTCTATCACTTTCCCTACCACAGAGGTCAAACTGATGGGTCTGTAGTTTCCTGCCTCTGTCTTGCTCCCACTTTTGTGAAGGGGAATCACATCCACCTTCCTCCAGTCCTCAGGTACAACACCATCCTCCCATGATTAGTTAAAAAGTGTAGTCAGTGGTGTCACTACTTCTCCCCTTAATTCTTTTAGAATTCTGGGGTGAATTCCGTAAGGCACCATTGCTTTGTCCACCTTCAGTTTTAGGAGTTCTTTCAGAACTCTTTCTTCTGTGAAAGGACTGGGCTCAACCCCTATCCAGAGTGTTTCTGTTAATTGGATTAGACACCTCCCCCACCCCCTCTTTTGTGAATAATGAGCAGAAGTATTCATTCAGTATCCCTGCTTTTTCACTGTCCCTCTCTGCCCACCCACCATCCATTATATTCAGCCTCACTATCCCTCCATTTGTCTTTCTACCATCCCTGATGTACCTATAAAAGGTTTTATCCCCCTTCTTAACCGAGTTGTTTATCTTTTCCTCAGTTTGGGCCTTTGCTATTCTCACTTCCCTCCCTGCTTCCTTCTGCCTTAACTGGTACAGTTCTCTGTCCTGCTCCTTCTGTGTTTCCTTACCTAAATGCTATCTTTTTCTCCCTAACCTTCCTCGCCACCTCTTTTGAGAACCATAGTGGCTTTTTCTTTCGTTTGATTTGTTTATTTGCTTCACACAAATAAACAAAGCACATCTCTGATGATGCCGATCAAAGCACTGGAAGCTCATCCCAGACTTGTTTCAACAGTGCTGAGCTGATTGGACACCAGATTTCTGGCCACTTGGGAACTGTTTGAGCCCATCCTTATGACATCTTGTGAAGGGGGAAGGCTCTAGTGGTATCAGCATGCCCTATGACTTGTGAGAACCATGCTATGCCTACCAAGTGCTGACCCACTGCTGCTGGCATGGACCCTTCATGCTTCATGTGAAGGATATACGAGCAGAGCTGGTCTACCGGGATGGGAGAAACATTTTCCCATCCCTGAGCCTGTTGCTCCCTCAGAAAGCTTTCTACCCCCCTCTGGTAAGATGCTTGTGTGCTGAGTGCTAATGAATTCCAGAGTAACTCCTAGGCTTCCATGTTACCAATTCCCAGAGGTAGGCTGAGACTTCCCTGAGATTCTTCTCTGCTTCTGGAGCTAGCTCTCCAAACCTCTGCTACTGCAAACAAGAAAAAGCACCAGCAATACCATTATCAGCACCTGGGGCATGCACTGCTCTGAACTGCATGTTAGGCAACAAACATTTTAACATAAAAGACCCTCATGAGGTTGCCTATCAGGCCCTTGCCTGCTAGCTGACCAGTTATGGTGTAAACTATCCCAGTGTTATCTGCCCTAAGGATGATAGACCTGTCCTTCAAATGCTCACCCCACACCACTAAGGCCACCATGATGGGGAACAATTCCAATAGGGTGATCTATCAATCTCAATGCCCAAGAAAAAAGTCTTGTGCACAGGCCCTCCTTATTGTCATGAACCAAGGCAATGCCCAGTTTGGCACATACCTCTTGGAAAGCTCCCATGTGATGTGCACAGTGACAGTACTGGTCTGACCAACAAACAAAAAGTCATCCAGATAGCGGACCACTTCCAATCAACCCACCTTGCATGTGATGGCTCAGTGCAGAAACATGCTGAACTGCTCAAAGACAACACACACCCCATGGACATGCAATTGTGGACATGGTATAGCCCTTCAGATTTCATGTCTAATAAATCCCTATCCTAGACTTCTGGTTCTGCCATGGATCAAGCAGCAGATTAAACCTTGAGCTCCCTCCTCTCCGGGGAATAAATCTCCCTATTTCTTCATTCTTTGTGCATCTAAATATGGGAAAATGCCACCAAAGGGAATGGGAGAAAATAAAAAAATCAGATTCAACATGGAAAGAGGTCAAACAACTATAGATGGATCCCAGTATTGAGTGTTAGCACAGGACTGGAGCCACAGCCAGTCTCCTTCGTGACAAAATATGCCAGCCACAGAAGCAGATGATGGGGATGAAAAACTAACAAAATCCTGGTTTCATACTTTGCTTCAAGAAATTAAAGCCTCCTGGAAGGACCATATGACGGACTTTCAAAACATTCACTCTAAATTAGCTGAATTTGATTCCTGCATTCAGGACGTGGATGTGCGGGTCGGCAAGCTCGAGGCTGAACATGAGACTTTTGGCACTGCTCTCCACACTCTTGTATCCTACACGGAGGCCTTGCAGGATAAGTGCACTGGTTTAGAGGCAAGGTCTCCGTGTGATAAACTGCACCTGTCTGGACTGCCTGAGGGAGCTGAGACAAATAATATGGCCCTCTTTCTACAGGATCTTTTTAGGGAAATACTTGACCTCCCTGCTACCATGGAGGTCCGCATTGAAAGGGCCCATAGATCGTTGCAACCAAAGCTGCAAGACTCCTTGTCTTGACCTAGGCCTGTAATTATGAAATTCTCAAGCTACATGGTGAAGGAGGAGGTGCTGTGTCAGGCCTGGAGACAGGGAGAGATCAAGTACAATGGAGCACATTTATTCCCAGATCAAAATTACCCACCTGAAATCCGGTGACTCCGGCTTCTATACAGCCCCATAATGAAGGCCATGAAAAACAAGCGCATCAGATTTCAGATGCCTTATCCTGCATGGATCTGAATTTTCTGGGAAGAAGGTCTTTAGGTTTACTTGTCACTAAAGGAGGCAAAGGAAGTGTGGAAGGCTCAGGAGATTCCCTTAGAGAAGAGAATTACTTCTGCGGGTGGTTCTGCGGCATGAGGCTATGCATCAATGGAGCAGTTCCCCATGGGCAACAACAGAGAGGCACGCTGCAATGAGGCCCTGCACACCTTGACAGAAATCCAGTCCCTTCTGCAGACCAGACAGCTCGCCAGAGAAAATAGGGAGTCACGCAGCACAACCACCTGAAGATCTACTGGCAGAGGACATTTTGGTCAAATTTTTACAGCCCAGCTATATCAGAGACTGGCTCCCTGCTGGAGTGGGAGCCTAATAAAGGCTTTTTAACAACATCAGACATTGGGCTACTGTCCCCATAAAGCAGAGTAACTACAGAAGCTGGAACTTCGAGGGTTGGGAAAGGGGTAGAGTTTTCTTATCTTCCTTTGAGACTCTATTTATGGGACAAATCATTGGCCCTGGATAACGTGCCACCCAGAATAGTTTAGGGGCCTGCTCCCCATGCCTGACCCAATGCTAGCCTAACAAAATCTTTTTCCTTTGGCCCACTCACAGAGGCTTATGTGGAAAGCATCTACATATAGACTTACGCTCCTAAAGGACCAGGAGAAAACAGAATCCCCAAGGGAACATGAGCAGGGGAAATGAAACTATAGGGAAAGGGTGGAAGGTAGTCCTGCTAAATGCCAGGAGCTTGGGCAATAAAATGCCTGAGCTCCAGGCGATGTTAACTGAGGGAGCAGTGGATGTGGCAGCGGTCACTGAGACTTGGGCCACTGCAAGACATGACTGGGACCTGAACCTGGAGGGTTACACTATGTTCAGGAAGGACAGGGGAGGGAAGGGGAGGAGGGTAGCAATGATAGTAAAAACTGCATTGGCATAGGGGAGTTGAGGAGGCGGAGGGAACCGTGGAGGCGATTTGGGTCACCTTGATAACAAGGGGGGGGCAAGAGAGTAAAAATAGGAGTGGTGTATGGACCCCCTGCCCTGGCGGAGGAGCTGGAGGACAGTCTGGTGGCAGATGTTAGGAGACACTGCAGACTGGGCAGAGGAAAGGTGGTGGTGTTAGGGGACTTAAACATGCCAGGAACAGACTGGGAGACTATGACATCCTCTCTGACCAGGGAACAGAGGTTGTTGGATGTCTTTCAAGACGTGCTCCTAACTCAGCAGGTGAGAAACCCACCAGGAGGCACGGGTACTGGATGTGGTCCTGGCAGACAGTGACCAGATTGGGGGCCTGGAGGTAAGGGACCCATTGGCGGGGAGTGACCATGCCACTGTCTGGTTCTGCCTGGACCTAGGAGGTGTAGAAGGCTGCACAAAGACGGAAGTAACCAACTTCAGGGGGGTGGATTTTAAGGAAATGGGAAGGATCCTAAAGGAGCATTTGGATGGGATTGGGTCAGACATGGACGCTGATAGTAGGTGGGAAATAATCAGGAGAGGGGTGCAGGATGCTACCAGCACCTGTGCAAGAGTAAGACGAAAATGCGGTAGGGCCCAAAAACCCTGTTGGTGGACCAGGGAGGTCCAGGAGGTGGTGCGGGGAAAGAAAGCAGCCTATAAGAAATTCAAGTGCTCAAGGAGTGAAAGGGATCGAGGGGAGTATGAGCTGTTGGCTAGAAGGGCCACTAGAGTGGTGAGGGCTAAGGCAAGGAAGGAGCAGAACCTGGCCAGGGAAATTGGGAGAGGAAAAAGGGGTTCTTTAGATACATTGGGAAAGAGCGAAGGTGAAGGGCAGATTAGCAGGATTAAATCAGGGGAGAGATGGGCACAAGACCCAGAGGAGCTGGCTGAGGTACTAAATGAGTACTTCACCTCAGTTTTCACCAGGGAAAATGGGGATGCTGCATCATCATGGGAGGAGACAGAGATAATGAGGAGAGGGGCCCCTTACCAATCGGCAGGTCTGGGGAGAGGGAGGCATCACTAGCAGGTGGGGGAGGGCTAAGCAGGAGAAGAGGTACTGGAAGTGGAAATCACAGCAGAGAGAGTGAGGAAGCCCTCAGCTCCCTTAAGACGGAGAAAGCACGGGGCCAGATAAATTACATCCTAGAGTGCTGAGAAGGAACTTGCAGATGTCCTGTGAAACCCCTGGCAGGCTTTTCACCATCTCTCTGAGGACAGGGTGGGTACCCCAAGACTGGAAGGTGGCGATGTAGTGCCTATCCACAAGGGGATCAAGGGAGCTGGCAGGGAACTACAGGCCTGTCAGCCTGACATCAGTGGTGGGCAAGGTGATGGAGGGCATTGTCAAGGAGAGGCTAGGGGGCCCTGGATAAGTCAGAGTGCCTGGACGATAGACAGCATGGATTCATCCGGGAAATCGTGTCAGACAAACCTGGTGGAGTTCTATGACTGGGTGACAAGTGCCTTGGACCTGGGTAGACCAGTGGATGTCCTCTTTCTGGACTTCAGCAAGGCATTTGACTCTGTTCCTCATGTGGGCCTGTTGGATAAACTAGGAGAAATGGGGTGGGAAACCAGATGATCAGATGGATAGGCAATTGGCTCCAGACCCGGACCCAGAGGGTCGTGGTTGGTGGGATAATCTCTTCCCAAGGAGGGTCATTAGTGGGGTCCCACAGGGATCAGTCCTTGGGCCCTTCTGTTCAACGCCTCGCATCTGACATAAGGACAGGAATCAGGAGGAGATGGAGTCTCTTTGCAGATGACTCAAACTGGGGCAGTGGTGGATGGGGAGGAGGGGAGGGTGGCCCTGCAGGGGACCTGGAGGCTCTGGAAAGATGGTCTAGAAAGTGGAAGCTGAGGTTTAATGCAGGGAAATGCAAGGTACTCCACCTGGGGGCCAGAAACCCAGGCCAAGTGTACACCCTGGGGAAATACTACAAGTCTCAATGGCTGAGAGGGACCTGGGGGTGGTGGTGGATGTCAAGATGAACAACTCTGAGACTTGTAGGAGGGCAGCAGCCAAGGCCAACAGGATGCTGGGATGCATCGCTAGGGGGATCACCTCCAGAAGGAGAAAAGTGATACTCCCTCTGTATAACTGCTTGGTGAGGCCGCACCTGAGTACTGCGTGCAGTTTTGGAGGCCACACTTAAAGAGGGACATTAACCTCCTGGAGAGGGTCCAGAGGAGGGCAACCAAAATGATTTGGGGCTTGGGGACAGGACCTATGAGGAGAGGCTCGAAGAGCTAAATATGTACACTTTGGAAGAGAGAAGGGACCGGGGACATGAGTAGAGGTCTTCAGGTACATGAAGGGGTAAATAGGGAGGAACAGTGAGCGTGCTTCAAGGAAGGAGGAAGGGGCCACTAGAGGCATGGGTGGAAGCTGGAGGGGAAGATTCAGGGAGAAAGGAGGAGGTGCTACTTACTGAGAGGGTGGTAGAGCCATGGAATGCACTACCTAGGGGGCTGGTGGAGGCAGAGACAGTGGAGGGGTTCAAGAGGGGTGGGACAGGTACAGGGGAAGGGTTCAGGAAGCAAAATCCAATGCAGCAAGAATATCCGGAACTGGGAAGGGAGAAGCCAGAGAAGGCGAGGGGGACAGCAAGGTCAGCACCCAGGGTGGGGGCTGACCAAACGAGCAGACACGAAAGACCATTAGGCCTATTCTGCTGGCATTTTAGTATGTTAGTATGTTAGTAAAGATGATTTTAAACCTGCTAGCAAAAGGCTGTCTATTATGTTGAGGGGTTTGATTTTTGGTATTAGACGTTTAGAGCCTGCTATCTGCAATATGTGGGGGTCTGAAGAGCTCTAAGGTTGGGAAATGTATATGTGTGTGAGTGTGTGTGTGCGTGTGTGTGTGTGTATATATATATATATATATGTATATATATATATATATATATATATACACACATACACACACACATAAACACACACACCTGGAGTCTTGGCTGATTTACGGAGGGGATTTTGCTTTGCTGAGCCCGTAGTCCTGGGCGGAGTTCATTATATCAGTGTAAGCTGTTTCCACAGTACAGTTAATTCTGTATCCTAGCAAAGGGGACACTAATAATTCTAGGAGGGAAATGTGGAGAAGGATCAGAGTGACCTGATCTGAAGCCAGTCCATGTAAATGAATCCCCAGGGGAGGAGGGGAAGGACTGGGATATAGAGAAGATTTGTCTCTGTTGTGATGCAAGTTAATACCTTTACTTTTGAACTGTAGTCAGAGCCTGAAGGCTATAGTTCTTTGTAGTGTCCCATAGGAACAGGGAAAACAAAACTACTACAAGTCTGCGAGGTGGGAGGTGTTTACCACCCCTCAGCAGAGATAGGGAACACACCGTGGTGTTCCCCAGCCTTGGAAGTACACCAGTTTTTGTTTCAGATGAAATATTGCTCAAGTTGCCTAGTTATTTTGTTTACTTATATAGGGCAAGAGACCATGTGGCTCTAGGGAACCTGTCAGGGGGTAGGGAATGAAAAATTCCCCTACTGGAGGGGCTGGCATTATACACAAGAGGTAGCAGTAATGTTTGTCATTATCGATTCTAAAGTTCTCACATACAATGTGACTAGTTTGACAAGCCCAATCAAAAGGAAAAAAATATCGAGATATATAAAGCAGTCGGGGTGGATTTTGTACTTCTCCAGGAGACCGATCTTTCTGATGGTGAGCACCAGAAATTGCTGGGATTTGGCTACAAAGAAGTGTGCTCTTCACCGTATAAAAGGGGGAGGTGGAGAGGATGGCAATTTTAATTCCCAGTCATGTACCATTTGAAGTTACAGACAGAGTAAAAGATGTGGAAGGGAGATATGAACTCCTTAGGATACCTTAAATGGTCAATTACTCACTCTTGTGTTGGTCTATGCCCCCCCCCCCCGACTCTCCATACGAGTTTTGCCACAATATATTAATGTTGCTGTCTGAAAAAGCCAAAGGCATGCTTATCTGTGCAGGAGATTGGAACATAACATTGGATTCAATGTTGGATACCACTTCAAGGATCCCCAGGAAGTCCCATAAAATAGCTAGGAGAGTAAAGGCCCTGTTGGACAAATTAGGATTGCAGGATGCTTGAAACATAGAAACATAGAATTTGACGGCAGATAAGGACCGCTTGGCTCACCCAGTCTGCCCATTTTCCTACCTAACAGATAAGCTGCAGATCCTAGTTAACCAACAGCTTACTTCTTCCTACCCCCCACTAGGACTGCCTTATGTCTGTCCCATGCATTCTTGAATTCCCCCACTGTTCTTGACTCCACGACCTCCTCAGGGAGGCTGTTCCATTCATCCACAACCCTCTCTGTGAAAAAATACTTCCTCACATTACCTCTGAGCCATCCCCCCTCTATCTTCAAATTGTGCCCCCTTGTTCTTGCACATCTCTTTTTCTGAAAGATGCTACCCTCTTGGACTTTGTTGATTCCCTAGAGGTACTTGAAAGTTTCTATCATGTCCCCTCTCTCCTTTTTTCCTCAAGGGTATACATATTAAGCTTCTTTAGTCTTTTCTTAAGTATGTCTTCTGGTGCAGACACTGCACCATTTGGTTACCTCCTCTGGACAGCCTCCATTCTGTAATTGTCTTTGGGAATTGGGTCTTCAGAACTGCACACAGTACTCCAGATGGGGTCTCACCAACTGTCTGTACAGAGGCATAACAACTTCGTATGTTCTACTATTGATACCTCTTCCTATGCATCCCAGTTTCCCCCAGCCTTCCTTACTGCCTTCTCACATTGCTTGCCCACCTTTAGGTCATCTGATATAATACAAAATCACACATGCCCCCACAATGCAAAGCATCATGGGCTGCATATGCAAATCACCACAGAATGTTATGCTGGTCCAACTTTAAGCAGAATTGCATGGTGCCGAAAGGCCTCTCACATAGTTTGTAAAGGGTGCTAACAGAAGACATAGACACGTGTTTCGTCCTACCAGGACTCATCAGTATGCCTCATCTGTTTGACACCCCAGTGGAATAGACCAGCTACCCTTAAGGCAGTGTGCCTTGGATATATTGTGGTGAACCCATTAAAATAAAAAAGCTATTTAAAAGACAAAGAACCTCTGTGCGCAAACACTGAGGCAAGGGTTACCCCAAAGGGCATTTGGCTGGGAAGCCAAGTTTCAAGAAAATACAAAATCACACATGCCCCCACAATGCAAAGCAATTACCCCCAGGTCCCCTTCCATTTTTACTGTTGTCAGTATCTTACCCCCCCTATTGTGTACTCTTCCCGTGGGTTTTTGTTTTCCATGTGCATTACTTTGCACTTCTTTGCATTGAATCTAAGCTGCCATACATTTGACCATTCCTCCAACCTTGCCAAGTCCGTTCTCATCCTTTCTACTCCATCTTGTGTATCAACCCTGTTGCAGATCTTGTGTCGTCTGCAAAGACATACTTTTCCTTCCAGTTCCTCTGCAATGTCACTTATAAAGACATTAAAAGGACCGTCCCAGTACCTGAACCCTGGTGGTACCCCGCTAGTAACCCTCCTTTCTTCTACTGTGTACTCCATTTACTACTACCCCTTTGTGTCCTGTTGTCTAGCCAATTTTTATCCAGGCTACCACCTTGGGACCCACTCCAAGGTTGGCTAACTTGTGTATTAATCTTTTGTGTGGACTGTATCAAATGCCTTGCTAAAATCTAGGTAGGCCATGTCCACAGCCCTCCTGGTCTACTACTTTGGTCACCCAGTCAAAAAAATCTATTAGATTCATCTGACACGCCTTCCCATCATGAATCCATGCTGCCTTGGGTCCTGTGCCCCACTGGCCTCTAGGTACTCAACAATTCTTTCCTTCAAAGTGATTCCATCATTTTCCTACCACTGAGGTCAAACTAACTGGTCTGTAGTTTCCTGCATCTGTTCTGCTCCCACTTTTGTGAAGAGGAATCACATCTGCCCTCCTCCAGTCCTCAGGTACCACCCCATCCTCCAATGATTTGTTAAAGAGAGTAGTCAGCAGTGTCACTAGTTCAACCCTTAGTTCCTTTAGAATTCTTGGGTGAATCCCATCAGGCCCCATTACTTTGTCCACTTTCAATTTTATTAGTTCTTTCAGAACCCTTTCTTCTGTAAATGGACTGGTATCGACCCCCATCTTCAGAGTGTTTCTCTTGTTTGGTTTAGGTACCTCCCCCTCCTCTTCCTTTGTGAATACTGAGCAGAAATATTCGTTCAGTATCCCTGCTTTTTCACTGCCCTCTCTGCCCACCCACCGTCCATTCTATTCAGCCTCACTATCCCTTCCTTTGTCTTTCTTCACTCCCTAATGTACCTATAAAAGGTCTTATCTCCCTTCTTAACAGAATTGGCTATCGTCCTCAGTTTGGGCCTTTGCTATTCTGACTGCCTTCCCAGCCTCTTTCTGCTTTAACTGATAAAGTTCTCTGTCCTGCTCCTTCTGTGTTTCCTTATATTTCCTGAATGTTATCCTTTTCTCCTTAAACTTCCCTGCCACCTCTTTTGAGAACCATAGCGTTTTTTTCCTTCATTGTGTTTTGTTGATTTGTTTTACACTAAGGCTTGTTGCCTCTGTGATGGCTGTTTGATTACTCCCATTGTTCCTCCACCCTCCTTCTTGCCTGTTTGCTAGTGCTTTTCTGAGGCACTCTCTCATTTTCCCAAAGTCAGTCCTCCTAAAGTCCAATACTCTTTTTTTTGTATGGCTTGATTGTATGGCTGTGTTTATCGTGAACCACACTGTTTGGTGGTCGCTTGTTCCCAGATGGCTACCCACTTCTAAATCTGACATTTTTTCTCCATCCCCATTTGAGAGTACCAGGTCTAAGATTGCTCCCTCCCACGTGGGTTCCAATACTAGCTGTCTGAGGCATGCCCCCTGTAGGGCATCAAGAATGACCCTGCTCTTGGATGTGCCTGCAGCAAAGGTGCTCCAGTTAACATCTGACATATTCAGGTCCCCCATCAACAATATCGCCCCTTTTTCTGCCATTCTAAGGAAGCCTTCCATCATTTCCTTGTCCATTCTACCCCAGATGGGGTCTGTATCTAACCCCATGCGGATTGTGGTGCCATTTCCTGTCTCCAGGGTGACCCAGAGTGCCTCATCTGCTCCCTGTTTACTCTTTAGTTCTGTTGCTTTGACCCCTTCTTTACATAGAGAGCTACCCTCCTCCTCTTTTACCCTCCCTGTCCTCCCTGTAGATTGTGTATCCTGGTATGTTGACATCCCAGTCATGGTTCTCTGTGTATCATGTTTCTGTGACTGCCACAATATCCAGGCAACCCTCTTCCATCAAGGCCACTAGTTCAGGGAGCTTGTTACACATATTATGGGCATTGGTACTCATCACCCTCCACTTTTTGATAGCCTTACCCTTTTAGCCCCATTCCTGTCCTTACTGCCTTTGCCTTTTCTTACATTTACCTCTGTCCTGCTCCCTAATAACTTCTTTATCTTGGTGTTTACCTCACTAATTACCATGTTTTGTGGGGGGAGGCTGGGATTTCCCTGCTCCTTTTCAGTGCCTCCCCCCCCCCTTGGCTAGTTTAAATGCTTGCCAATGAAGCATTTAAACCTCTCACCTAGGATCCTGGTTCCCCCCCGGACAGATGCAGATCATTGCACCAGTATAGGTCTGCATCCCTCCAGGTGGCTCCCCAGTCCCCAGTGAAGCCAAAACCCTGAGCTCCACACCAGCTTGGAGGTTATTGGAAGGCTCTACCAAAGGGTATACATATTATTCTCCCATGCATCATATGTACTCAAGGCTAGACTACAACATTTTATCTAGAGAGTCAGGGGGGCAGGCTAAGAAATGTCTAATTGGCCTAATTGGCCTATCGTACCACTCGTTACTTCTATGTGTAGATCTAGCATTACCTAAAAAACAAACTTTCTGGAGGCTCAGCCTGATCCTTTTAAATGATCAGGAAGTTTTATAACAGATCCCCCAACTTATTACACATGCTGTCCAAGATAATTCAGCCTCAGAGGTCAGCAAAGGGGTAATATGGGACACAACAAAAGCAATGATACACAGCAAATTAATAGCTGTCATAGTGGCTAGAAAAAGACAGTGACAAGAGAAACAGAAACAGTTAGAAACCCAAATACAAACTTTAGAGAAGCTACAACAAGAAACAAATGGATAGACATAGGGGAAAAGAATTAATAAAACTAAGAAGAGTACTTAACCAGTTACTAGACCTTAAGGTGGAACGCAACTTGCATTTGTAAAGCAAAAATATTATGAAGGGAGTCCTCACTCAATAAAATTGTTATCACTTCACTTAAGGGTGAGAAGGGCCAGAGCCCAAGTTCATCCTCAGACAAAAGTAAGTTATCCGACTACAGGAGATCTCTGAGGCCTTCATAACATACTACATTAAGCTATATACACAGCAAGAGAGACTGGATGTAGAGCAGATCCAAGCCTTCCTACACCGACTGGACTTACCTCAGATATCAGAGACACAAAATACAGCCGTAGTGAGAACAATCACAATTCCCGAGATCCATGTAGCCATTGGCTCCAGTAAGACTGGTAAGAGCCCTGCATGGATGGCCTTCTGGATGAATTAAACAAAAAAATCAGGACAGCGTGCTGCCTTTGTTGCACCCTGCCTCTCAGGAGATCCTAGAGGGACTGTGAACAGATTACTGGTGGTGTACAAGAACTGGAGCAATTAACATATCAAGTACAGATCGGAGGGGAGACATTTATTGAATGCTTGTCCCGATGGGAGATACTTATAGGAGAGTGTGGTGGAATTAACAACAGGTCAATTTCTGGACATGGGGGGAGGGGAATACCTGTTTAGCCACACAGATTCACAAATACAGTATACTGAGTGTTTATATAGGTTCACATAGAGAGCAAGAAAAAGCCTAGCCTTCACCAATGACGGATCTCTTAATTTTCATATTCACATGATTTAGTTCAATTTAACTTGCCCAAGTTCTATTGAGTTTTTATGTTAAGTAATGCTAAATTATCTGATTATAAATGGTTTTGGATAGCATCTGGTAAAAGATTTCTGAGATACTGTCTCCTTTGCCAATGTTTTCAGAGACTTTCACGGATAAGGGACTCTTACCAAAAGGTGACAGACTTTATATGGACAATGATAATTGTTTTTATTTCTTTTCCCTTGTGTACCAGCTGCTGTACAATTAATGCAATGTAATCTATATTCCTTTACTGAATAATAAAGAAAGTATAAAAAAATTAGGTGTACAGATAATAACCCAAAAATGGATTCTATGGCTGCCTTACTTAAGAGGGTCCCAAACTCTGGAATTACCCTGGCACCTTCAGGAGCAAAGACAGGAAGAACCTCTCAGGTACTGTTACTTTTATAGGCTAGGCTACTCTCCTTCAGTCATAAGTCACCCCTTCCCCGGGAACACCTACCTGCCTACCCCCAGCCCTAATGGGCAGCTACCTAACTACCTCCCTGCCAGTCCAGCTAGGACTGCTTGATTGAACATTTGCTGTTGTAGGATGCTCTGGTTTACTGGGGGGGCACACAAAGAGTAAGAGAGGGGGCCATGGTACAAAACAGGGGGCACACTCTGTGTGATTGCATGGCAGTATTTATTATTGTATTTATTTATTTGCTTGGGCAGGAAGCAATGTGGGAGCAGGACAAATGTGCAATAATCAGAGTATTTCTTGGCTTGCATTTTTCCTCTATAAATGATCAAAATGTACCATTATATTTGTGGACTAGTGCGACCATCTGCAGGCTAAAGCAATGGGGCCAGATGGGGTGCAACCCAGGGTCCTTAAAGAACTAAGAGAGGTGGTGGCTGAACCTCTGGCTATCCTGTTTAGCCGATCATTGGAAACAGGGGAGGTACCCAAAGACTGGAGAACAGCAGATGTAGTCCCCTTATACAAAAACGGGAACAAAGAGGAAGCAGGGAACTACAGACCAGTCAGCCTCACCTCGGTAGTGGGGAAGATCATGGAAGCACTACTGAAGGAGAGTTGGTGGAACATCTGGTTGTCAATGGACTACAGGACCCAAGGCAGCATGGTTTCACCAGGGGAGGTCATGTCAGACCAACCTCATTGAATTTTTGACTGGGTGACTAGGAGGTGGATCAGGGAGGCAGTGGACATGGCCTATCTGGACTTCAGCAAGGCCTTTGACACTGTGCCACATAGAAGACTATTACACAAACTGGGGAATATGGGTGTGGGCAGGACAGTAGTGTGGTGGGTAGGTAACTGGCTGGGTGGCAGGACACAGAGGGTGGTGGTAAATGGCTGTCACTCCACAGAGGGAAGAGTGACCAGTGGGGTACCACAGGGATCAGTGCTGGGACCGGTTCTGTTCAACATCTTCATCAGTAACATTGCATAGGACCTAGAAGGCAGAATTTCACTGTTCGCTGATGACACAAAGCTTTGTAACAGAGTAGACACACCAGAGGGTGTAGACAGAATGAGAAGGGACCTGCAGAAACTTGAAGAATGGTCAGGGGTTTGGCAGTTGAAATTCAATGCAAAGAAGTGCAAGATAATGCATATGGGGCACAAAAACCCTGGCACAATATATCAGTTGGGGGTGAGGATATAGCATGCACCAAGCAGGAAAAGGATCTTGGGGTTATCATCTCTGATGACCTCAAGGTAGGGAAACAGTGTGACAAGGCAGCAGGTAAAGCAAATAGGATGCTGGGATGTATAGGCAGGGGCATCACCAGCAGGAAAAGGGAGGTCATAATTCGGCTATACAAGACACTAGTGAGGCCTCACCTGAGCGCAGTGTACAGTTCTGAGACCATACTCTAATGCGAAGGACATAGACAGGGTAGAGAAGGTTCAGAGGAGGGCAACAAAGATGGTGCATGGATTGCATCACAAGTCCTATGAAGACAGGTTGAAGGAACTGAACATGTACTCCCTGGAGGAGAGGAGGGAGAGAGGGGATATGATAGAGACATACAAGTATCTCACAGGGAAGAACAGGGTGCAGGAATACACTATTTTTAAGCGAAAAAGATGTTCCAGGACTAGAGGGCATGGGATGAAGTTGGAGGGAGGACGATTCAGAGGAAACATGAGGAAGAATTTCTTCACAGAACGGGTGGTGGACAAGTGGAACACCCTGCCAGAGGAAGTGGTGGGGGCTGAAACAATCACGGGATTTAAGAATGCATGGGATAGACATAAAGGAATTCTGGAGGTCAGAGGTAAGGGGCAACAGACTTCTAGAAAAACATAAACTGAACTTACAAGCTCAAATGGGCAGATTGGGTGGGCCATAGGCCCTTATCTGCCGACAATGTCTATGTATCTATTGATCTATGTCTAGTGCAATCTTGAATCAACTTGTCCAGCTAGCTAGTGCATAAAAAAGTTAAAAGGTTGACTCCTGATGCTGGGGAAAAAACATTATTTTAAATACTTTCAAATGCTTACTATGTCTGCAGGTGCTCTCAGTCTATTCCCCTTCATCAGCAGTTGTTTCCCGGAGGGCTGCTTCAATGAAGAATCGGGAGTTGTCCAGGCAGGGATGTACCGCTATTGATGGTGAATACTGCTGGTGTTCCTGCTTGCTGCTCCTTGCAGCACCTGCTGAGGTCTCTGCTCCAAACCTCACATTTTGGTCCATTAAATGTTAATAGCCAAATTCACTGAGAGCATGGACACAGCAAAAAGAATGCAACAGAAAAAAACATGTTTCATAGGTAATGCGATGTTCTTCTGTTTTACTTATTCACTGAAGTGAAATTTCCTTGAGACACAGCATGACACCAGAACATCATATAGCCACTCAGCTGCTTGCCAGCCAGCTTCATACAATTGAAAGGGACTGAAGCGCTCTCTCATAGAAGCACTTTGGTCCTTTCAACTACACAAAGTTTCCACCCAGCAAACAGTGACCAGTATCATACTCAGCTTGCCTGGTCATTGGTCTGACACTGCCAAGCCCAGTGGAGCTTCAGTTGCATTAGACATGATAGTGATACATCTCTGAAATGTGGTTAATCATAACAAAATGGTTGCTCTGCACACGTGTGCAAGCAAACATAAAAGGGTTCTTTTTGTGAAGTCAGATTGCCACTGACTTCTGTCTGTCTGTCTACATCTATCTACCTATCTACTTATCTACCTATCATAGTGGCACTGTAATAACTTTGCAACTGTTTGACAGATTTGCATGAAATTTTGCATGCAAGGTCTTGCAGGATAAATCTCTTGAAGTGCCAAGTTTTGTGGTGGTCAGATATGCAGATTCCAAACTACACATAGTGAAAAAACTTACAAAACTGCTGTTTTTTTTGCTGGGGGGGTTTACCATCTCATACAGTAGCACCCAGACAGTTTGGAATTTTGGCTTAGCATTTTCAGGGTAGAAAGGAATTGCCTCAAAAGGATTTCATTTTTTGGTTTGGTGAAAAAATATTAATGTGTTCCAAAGTTATTACATTTTAAAATTTTGAGTTCTGAGCATGCTCAGTCAACCTAAAAAAAGCTATAAAAATCATTATTCATGAACGCTTAGAGTCACCTCATAGCTTATAAATAATAATGACCTTATTTGCATGCCATTTTTTTTAATTGAGGGAACTAGAAAAATCAGGTGACAATTACAAGCTATCCCTCCTTGGGAAGCTTGGACTGCTCAAAATCACTATTTACAGTTATTTCTTTTTGGTTTCACCTGTTAACAAAGCAAGAAGAACAGTTCCTTATGTGCCCTACATTTTCAAAAATGTTAGTGTGAGCCTAACTCATGAATAATCATGAGCTTATTTGCATACCATTGTTTTAAACTTGAGGGAATTAGAACATTTCTAGATATATTTGTACTCGCTACAGAAATAGGAGACTACATCTCTCAGTAAAGAGGTCATGTCATCTACTTGTACTGCATGCACAATGCCTCATTTTGAAAATTTGAAAGCTGGGACAAGGCTGAAAATAGGCAGAACTATCGAGTACTCCCTTCCTGGTCAACAAAAACTAAATAAATAAACCTAAATAAAAAATAAACATCTGAGATTGTATATTGTTGTAACCACTGCAAAAATAGAAGACTGTGCCTCCTAGTAAGGAAAATAGAAGACAAATTCATAGTGTACCCACAATGCCGTGTTATGTATATCTACATATTAGGTGCTATGCTGCAATCACCACTACTGAAATAGAAGCCTGCACCTCTGAGTAAGAAAACTTTACATAAAATTTATCTACCAAGAATTCCTCATTGCTGTTTATAAATAAGCCTATTAGCTGTCATACTGCTGTAACCATTACCAAAATAAGAATTAGCTACTTTATGTCCAAATGCAATTACAATAATAAACTAGAAAATGGTAAATAAAATCCTTGGGTGCTGATTGGATAGCAATATTCCAGAGGTGTGCATCTATTTTTTGATAGAGCCCTCTGAAAAATAAATGCCAGCTGAGCTCAAGAAGATAAATATCCTTGTGCCACTTCAAAATTCAAAACCAAATAGCTGACATTTTTTCCCCGCTTGGTGTTAATCTGTCTTCTTGTCCTACCAGTAAAACTGTGTAAATTCAAAGGAATTTGTAAAAGAAAAAAGTCCCCCCCCCCAAAAAAAAAAAACAATACTCAAGCAAAAGAGCCTGGGTTAATTTGAAAACAAACAGGCATAGAAATGTTACCTTACCTTGCCTGTACTCACTTACATGTCAAATGATGTGTTCAGAAGGATAGTTGGCCATAGACTGGCTGCTTACCTAATGCTTCAAGCCAGCTGGGGCAGGGTCAGAGGCAGAGTTAGAAAGGCAAGATTCTCTTAATTAGAACGTTTTATCTATTATACAGTACAAATGCTTTGTAATACATAACATTTCTCATCAATTAAAGATCAATGGCAAATGTGAAAATGCAGTTTTTGTTTTTTGTACTTCTGTTAAATCTGTATATTAAAATGTTATCCCTGACAATAAATATAAGTCTTTTGTCATTTTTTTTAAATAGAATGTACATTTCAAGCCCCCACATATTTACTGAATGAAATCTGGTGGACTTCTCTTTCCAGCTACGCTGCTCAGTTTCACTCCAGCTAATTGCATCATTGCAGAAGTGATGTGATACTTGAGATTGATGCAAGAATGAAAAGATTGATGAAAGCAACAGTTTGTTAGAGAGGTATTCATTTTTGTTTGTAGCCTGGCTCCCTCATTTGAAAAGAAATCACAATTTTATAAGTGTTTTGCTTTTTTTTTTTAACTGCATCCTGATCAGCCATCTTGGGCTCCTACCATAAATGCTTAGTTAAACAGTGCTTTTTTTTTTTTTTACTGAATCCCCGACCAGCCATCTTGTTTTCTACTTTTACAGCTGATCGGGTTCTGCCAAGTGCGCTAACTAACCAGAATATGGGGGGAGGAAAAACACAAGCATTTGTCAATGCCGAGTGTTGTTTGCTTATATGTGCTGTTTAGGAATTTGTAAGTGACAGTACCATGCCTAAGAACTGTCATGTGCTCCCCCCTGTCATGTGATCCATTGTGTCTTTCTGTTTAGTATTCACAGAAAATGGGGAGGGGCAAGGACCACAGCAGTACAGCAGTTGCAAATGTATGAAGGGTGGACAATAGTCCATTCACAGGCAAAGAATCCTGCAGGAGGTGACTAAATTGAAGGTGGACAAAGCAATGGGACCAGATGGCATATGCCCAAGGATATTAAGAGAGCTGTGAAGGGAGATAGCAGTACATCTGGCAGCCATGTTCACTGAGTCATTCAACACAGGGGTGGAACCAGAGAATTGGAAGAGGGCAGATATGGTCCCGCTACACAAATCCAGCAGCAGGGAGGAGGTGGGGAACTACAGGCCAGTCAGCCTCACCTCAGTAGTGGGAAAGATCATGGAGACATTGGTTAAAGAAGGGATAGTGGGGCATGTAGAAGCCATTGGAGCCCAGGACCATAGGCAACATGGATTCAGAGTGGGGAGGGCATGTCAGACAAATCTGGTTGATGTCTTTGACTGGGTGGCACAGGAAGTAAATCAGAGTGGGGCAGTGGGCAACGCTTACCTTGATTTAAGCAAAGCCTTTGACACCGTCCCACATAGGAGGCTGCTAAACTAGCTGGGTAGGCTGGGCACGGGGGAAGGGTGGTAAACTGGGTTAGAAACTGGCTAACAGACAGGAGGCAGAGAGTGGTGGTAAATGGGGTGCAGTCTGAGGAGAGGGGGTGAACAGTGGGGTGCCGCAGGAATTGGTCCTGGGGACAGTCCTGTTCAATGTCTTCATTAGTGACATTGCAGAAGGGCTGAAGGGAAAGGTCTGCCTGTTTGCAGATTACACCAAGACCTGTAACACAGTGCATACCCCAGAGGGGGTGGAGAAAATGAGGAGGACCTGGGGAAGCTTGAAAAATGGTCAGGACTGGCAACTGAAATTTAATTATGTACCTGGGACACAGAACCCTGGGGAAAGCTACAGGATGCGGGGGGTAAGGGAGTTGTTGACAGGCACAAAGAAGGAAAGGGACCTGGGGGTTCTTATTTCAGATGACCTGAAAATGTCAAAGTGGTAAGGCAGCTGGGAGGGCCAGTGACATGCTGGGGTGCATAGGCAGGGGGTATCACCAGCTTAAGGAGCGAAGTAGTGATGCCATAATATAAAACCATAGTCAGGCCTCACATGGAGTACTGTGTGCAGTTCTGGAGGTCGCACCTTTGTAAGGATATTAACAGACTGGAAATGGTCCAGAGAAGGGAGAATGAGATAGTACAGAGCTTGCAACACAAGACTTGTGAGGAGAAATTAAGGGACCTCAATATGTACTCACTGGAAGAGAGGAGGGAAAGAGGGGATATGATAGAAACATTCAAATACCTCAAGGGTATAAATATAACTACTGAGAAGCAGGAGACAGCTGCTGCCAGCACATGTGCCAGCTTCTGTGTGATATTCTTTTGTTCTTATAAATCTGTAATCTCCAGTTTTTCAATAACCACATGACCACACCGCCTTCTTTAGGCAATTTTATGCTGGTTGATACCTGGTGTCAGACGGCAGACAGAGGGCTCACCAGATTGTGTTGCCATTTGAAAAACTTCAGAGTGTTCTTTTACTGGTAAGCATTTTGGAAAGCTGGTGAAGGCCTCACAATTTTTATTATGATTTTATCTCCTTATGTCTGCCCCTTTTCCCCCATCCCCATAGTTATCAGTGGCTACAGCTACAGCCTTCTTCTTGCCAAGATGGTGGGTGAGCAGCTGCCTTTACAGTCTGTGAAGTCTGACATCTTTCAGTGCCACTTATTGGTCATCTTCCAACACAGGTGAGGTGCTGCCAGACCAAAACTAACTCAGGACAAGCAGCTTTCAAAGTGGGGAAGAAATGGAGTGAGCAAGAATCAAGTACTCATTCAGATGCGGAGTCGATTTTAAGATCAGCATACCGGTGTGGACACTGCAAATAGAACCTCAGCTCTTTAAGCAGCCTTATTAATTATTTATTTGCTTTTGTTTACCAGGTAAGCACACTAGACAGCCAAGTGCCTATTTTCAGGTGTGACCTGGGAGAATTACAGAGGTACATTCAGGTACAACAGGCAGAGACAGTTACAGGGTACAATCAAGAGCAACAACAAAGCAAGGTAATACATTACAGTCAGGAGGACGATAAACAGCAAGGTAAAGGCAGTAATCAACATACCAGTGCAACTACACCCCTAACAATAGAGCAGTGGATAGAACAGTAAACGTATACAACAATTAGTGAGTAGTAGGGCCAGGGTGGACCCATCACAATCAATTCAGCTAGTAGCAGCATGCTTCACTGGTGGATAGGAGTAGGGACCTGCAACCTTAATCAAGGAGTTCGGTAACGACTCAGCCACACAACGTGGAGTGGTCAAGGAGGTTCAATCAAGTGCAGTGGCAGGAGAAGGCCAGTTTGAGGAAGCCCCAGAAGGAGGCTTTAAAGCAGGAATGGGAGGAGGAGAAGGAGGAGTGAGTGCTAGCTGGAAGGGAGTTCCATAACCTGGGTGTATACGTAGCGAAGGCCTGGTCGCCCATTAGGGTGTGGGTTTTTGGGACCAGGAGGACATGAGAACCACTGGATCTTAGATGGTAGGAGGGGGCAGTGGGTACAAGGGATGCAGCGAGGGCAGAAGGGGTGGCAGTTCTGACCACATTGTCAATGAAGGTGACTAATACAAAGGTGCAGTGCTTTTCTGGTGGAAGCCACTCAAGCCGGGAGTAGAGCTCACAGTGGTGGGTGAGGCGGGGAGCTGAGAGTGCAAAGCGACATACACTGTTGTACGCCTTGTCCCATTTTGAGAGACTGGTTTTGGTGGTGTTGGCGAAGGTGACAAACCCATAGCAGAGCGTGGGTTGGAAGACCACCCTGGCTAGGGCGAGACAGGCAGCCGGGGTGAGGCAGTTTTTTTGTCTGTATGCAAGGCCTAACTTACAGTTTGAGGCCTTACATGCGTTGCGAATGTGCAGAGAGAGAGAGATCCAGCTGAGGATCAAGTGTCACCCCCAGGTACTTGATAGTATCTGCAACTTGTAGCAGGGACCCATCGGCACATGAGATCTTTAGAGGGCCAGGGACAGCTTTTGTCTTGACTGTAGAGCCAAAGAGCATGGTCTGAGTCTTCTGTAGGTTCATAGTGAGCTTGTGGTCCTTCAGTCAGGTTTGAATATGGTCAAAATTAGAGTTTAACTTAGCGTTGATAACAGAGATGTTCTGGGAGTTGGTCAGGATGACTAGGTCATCTGCGTACAGAGTACAGTGCCCAAGAGCCGTGACCAAGGGCATCTCATTTATGAATAGGGAAAACAGGAAGGGCCCAAGGACAGAACCCTGGGGGACTCCACAGTTAACCATAAAGGGCTCAGACAGGGCCTTGTTGAACTTGATGTACTGCTGTCTACCTGTGAGGTAGTTATTGAACCAGGCAAAGGCTGGGGAGGAGAAGCCAAGGGTCCAGAGGGAGGAATACAGGAGTGAGTGGTCAACCCGGTCAAAGGCTTTTGAGAGATCTACGAAGATGGCTGCAGTCAGTTTGCCTAGGTAAGCAGCAGACCTGATCTCAGAGGTGACGACGGCTAGGGCAGTGGAGGTACTGTGCCCTTTTCCGAAGCCATGTTGCGCAGGGGAGATTAGGTCATGGACCTGCAGGTAGTGGGTGACCTGTGAGGCAACCACCTTTTCAGGAAGCTTGCTGATCACAGATAGGATCGCTATGGGGCGGTAGTTCTTGAGATCTTTAGGGTCACCTTGTTTGTGAACAGGGACGACTTTGGCCACTTTCCAGATGTCCAGGATGGTACCCGACATTAGCGATTTGTTAAAGATGTGGGTGATAGGTCGGGCTAGGATGGAAGCCCCTAGACTGAGTAGTTTGGGCTCAAGACAGTCATGCCTGGCCCCAGTGTGAGGGGAGAGACCAGCAAGGAGCTTCTGGGTCTCCAGAACAGAGATCACCCTGAGGTAGAAGGGAGGTCGGGAGGTTACACCATTGGAGGAGTTGTGGTCCTTGGGGTCAAGGGGATGGCAGGGGAGAGTTGGCAGGTCATTGAACAAGGAGTTAAAGGCACTGGTAATTGTGAGGGGGTTGTTGCAGTTTACCCCGCCAATGTGCATGTCAGTGACCTGAGCTCTGGCAGACCCTCCAACCATGTTTTTGATGTTCTGCCAGAAGCTCCTCGGGTTTCTGGTGGAGGAGAGTAGGGCAGATTGACAAAACTCACTCTTGGCAGAGCGGATGGCTCTTTGGCAGGAGTTCCTCAGCTGTCTGTACTGAAGGAGGTCTGTGCCAGAGCGGGAGGCCTTGTATTTCACCCAGCACTTGCCCCTTTGTTTCATGAGGGAGAGAAGGCCACTATGAAGCCACTTTGTGACGGTGCTCCTCACCCCCCTTTTTGTGAGGGAAGCATGCTTGTTTTGCAGTGGCATGAAGACAGTGAGAAAGTTGTCAAGGGCCCTGGAGGAGTCAAATTTCAGCAGTGACCTGGGACCACTCAGATTGTCGCAGGTCAGCGAGGTAGTCTCCAACATTAAGTTTGGAGTAGTCCCTCATCTGGATCACTTTGCAGGGAATTTTCGGAGGGAAGATGCCCGATATCCAGTAGGTGGAAGAGTGATCCAAGATAACGTCATGGAGAATACCACAGGAGATAATTCTATCCGGCCGGTTGCTCAGCACCCAGTCGATGAGGGAGCCCTTGTCTCCATGTGAGGAGAGCCTTGTGGGTTCAGTAATGAGTTGACTGTGGGAGAGACCAGCCAGTAGGGGTTCATATAGCTGGACCTTGCAGCCCATCCATTTAAGGTTGAAATCACCTAGGACTAGTAGCTCATTCGAGCCAACCATGGAACGGAGACTGTCGAGGAGGGAGGAGAGCCCTAGCACACCTCTCTTAGGAGGACTGTAGGCACAGATCAGGTGAACCTTTTTGATGTTGCCTAGCAGGAGGAGGGCATGCAAGAACTCACAGGTATGGGATGGATGTGGGGTGTGACTTATGACAGATACATTGAAGTGTACCTTATAGTATAGGAGCACCCCACCTCCTCTCTTTTCCCCTACTCTGTCTTGTCTAACAAGGTTGTAGCCTGGAAGGGCACATGCAGAATCAGGAATGTGGGGCTTCAGCCAAGTTTCTGAGACCCCCCAAGATATCAGGGTTATAATGTGCCTCCCAGGCTGTTAGCTGTGCTAGGTTAGGGAGCAAGCTATGTACGTTCAGGTGCACCAATTTCATGCCTTTGTCAGATAGCCAGGCAGGAGGGGACTTCAGAGAGGGCCTGACAGCCTGTGGACCAGGGTTTTGGGCTGAGACCCCAACCAGACCATGAGGCCAAGAGTAGTCAGTCACAGGCAGCATCCTCTGTGGTCATGGGGGGCCCCCGAGAGAGTGGATTTGTTCTGGGGTAGTACCCTAGCAGGAGATGTAGGGTGATTAGGTAATGCACCCTAGCTCAGTCTTCCCAGGGCTACAATACAGGGCCAGGCGGCTCAGAAAGGTGATTAGAGGATAACAGGTAAACATCACTCTTGTACAGGAAGCTCTAGTAGGTAACCTAATACTAATTTAAATAAACTGAAGGTTGCTGCTTCAGGCTCCAGAGTTACAACACATGCCCAGGTGAATTAACTAGCCCTAAGTTTTTAAGACAGTAGGATGCTGTACCTGGCTCGGACTTGCAAACATATATACAGACAGTAATTAGTCAATGCGAGCTCTAGTAAAGACAGGGTGAAGCTTCACATGCAGACTCAATAGGGTACATTCAGTGTACCAGTGTGCCTGGCGCTGAGCCAACCAAGGAGGAGACTGCAATAGGCTCCTCCAGACTAGTGAGAGGGAATAGAGAGCATTTTTTTTTGTATTATTTCTTTTCTTGCCTCGTGCCCCACAACCCACCACTCCTTCAGGCTGCCTAGGTCCCAGCCGCTCCGCCTGTCCCTTCCCGAGCCCTCCAACCTCATATCGCAGATGATCCTAGGGTAACCCAGATGTAACCCTTCACCGGGCGTGTCCCCCTCCTCTGAGGGGGAAGGCACCAGGATGGGCAACTAGCACATATTTGGCCCCAGGGTGCCGCTGAGGTGAAGGGACTCCTTGAGAGCATTGACGGCAGCGGTGGACCGGCAGCTGTCATCCGGTCAGTCGCGAGGTGGCTTTTCTGCTTTTCTACGTTGTTTCCTCCTGCGTACATCTGCAGAACTCCCGGTTTCCACCAGAGGTCACTGTAGCACAACGCCGGCCCACTACCCACCCCAGGAGAGGAGAGCAGTCCTGTTGATGCTCAATCCTCTCCTTCCCCTGCCAGCCCCTGGCATCCCGAGTTTGTTCCCGAACCCGGGTCACCGGTGTGGTTTGAGATAAGGCACCAGCGCCTCAACCCTCTGCGCCACCGGGCCAGCAGAAAGCATTTAAGGGGAAGAGGGAACAGGGCAGGTGGGTGGGTGGGAAAAATACCCCCATCATCAGCCGCAGGACAGCAACAACATAAGGCAGTACAGGTAAAGCAAAAATTAATTTTTAAAGTCCCCAAATCACTCTCTTTTTCTCCATTTTTCAATGTCCACCAGGGGAGGTCCAGCCTACTGCTGCAACCAACTGGCACCTCAGACCCCAGGTCCCAATGAGAACAGGCAGGCAGTCCAGGTAGCAGTTGGGGGGACCCATTGCAGAAGAATCTCCCTCACCTCTCTTGTTCCCTCGCAGCAAGTAGGAATAAGCTGCAGGGCTCAAGAAACAGTAAACACTGCTGGGCAAAATGTCACTGCAGGCTGAGGCGCCAATCAGGTGCAGGAGCTGACTTTTTGAATTTAGCATCCAAAGTTCCTCTGTCTCCATTTCTTTGGTTCCATGCAGTGGTCAGGAAAATACCCCCCTCAGCAGCCACAGTTCAGCAACAACACAAGGCAGTACAGGTAAAGCAAAATAAATTTTTAAAGTCCACAAATCGCTCTCTTTTCCTCTGTTTTTCAATGTCCGCCAGGGGAGGTCCGCCCGACCGCTGCAACCAGCCAGCACCTCAGACCCCGGGTCCCGACAAGAACAGGCAGGCAGTCCAGCTCACAGGAAGGGGGACCCACTGCAGAAGGGTCTCCCTCACCTCCCTTGTTCCCTCGCAGCAAGTAGAGTAAAGGCTTCTCGAAGCACTGGGGTTCTGTTTATTGTACTGTAAGTGGGCTGCATCTAATTCGGTAATTTCCTCTACTATACATCTGGATGCATGGTAGGCCCAACTTTAAATAAACACTGCATCTGAATGAACACATGATGCCATAGAAACATAGAATTTGTCAGCAGAAAAGCACCACTCAGCCCACCTAGTCTGCCCAAGTGTTCTCTACCTATTTGTAACTCCTGCCTATATATGTTACTGTATGTCTTCTTCTGCCTCCGTCCATCAGGACCTCCTTGTGAATGAGCTTGCTCAATGAATTTTTCCTGCAATGAACTTGAACCTATTCCACCTCCATAGTCCTATTGATCTCCACTGACCCCTTCATTCCCCTTTTTCTAATATACACCTATGTTTATCCCATGCATGCTTCATGCCCTCCATCATTTTAGACTGCACCACTTCTCCTGGCAGTCTGTTCAAAGCATCTACTATCCTTTCAGTAAAGAAATATTTCTTCACATCTATCCTGAACTCCCCCCCCCCCAGCTGCATTGTATGTCCCTTGGTTTGGGTGCTCATCCTCATTTGAAGGAAACTCCCAACTGTACCCTCTTTACCCCAGTGAGGCACTTTGTAGGTCTTGATCACATCACCTCTTGCCCTCCTCTCTTCCAGTGTGGACATGTTGAGATTCTTCAGCCTTTCCTTGTAGGGATTCCTGTGAAAATCCTAAATCATTTTAGTTGCCCTCCTCTGGAAAACCTCCACCCTATGTCCTTTCTGAAGTGTGGACTCTAAAACTGGACACAGTACTGCAGCTGAGGGTATACCAGGGAGTGATACAATGGCATCCAACATCCCTCCTCCTCCTACTAGAGATGCCACTCCTTATGCACCCCAGAATCCAATTTGCCCTGCCCATAGCCTTGTGATACTGTACTGCCACATTGAGGTCCTCTGATATAATAACCTCAAGGACCCTTTCACGTCTAGTGAGTATCAGTACCTCCCCCATCCTATACCCATCATCAGGTTCCTATGCCTTAGGTACATGATTTTACACTTGTTGGCACTGAACACCAACTAAGTAAGTTAATGGAATTGATTTGAATGAATTGCAGGCTTTTAAGCAGCTTTTCGGGGAGTGTGTATGTGTGTGTGCGTGGGAGGGGGGGGGTCTCTGCTACTAAAACTATTTGCTTTTGATTTTGGCCTCAAATCAGCTGCACTCCTGTAAACAGATAAAACATGTTTAAGAAAGACTCATAACAAATGTGATAACGTCTTTGTACATTAGCCAGGGCTGAGCTTGCTGAACCCTTAACACTGCATTGCAGACAGGAGAGATGCAGCCTGTTCCAAATTAATGAGCTTCCCACTGGTCACCTGTGAGCCTCTTATGGGCCAGAGCTCACTACACAAGCATTTGTCAATGTTGAATGGTTGCTTGCTGGCATTAGCAGTGGAAGTGCAGGAGTTAAACAGGTGGGGCCCAATTCTCAAAGCCCTGCGTCGGACAGATACGATGCAAGGTGCACCTTGCATCCATGACTGCCCTCCGTGTGATCCACAAAGGTGGCCTGCGTTGACCACAGGGCACCTGCCCCAAACAGGGCTTCTACCTGCCCTGTGCCCTGCAATGCACTGTGGCACAGCGGTAGGGGGACTATGGCCAATGCAAGCTGCATCCTGCGACTCACAGACATCACCCAGTGGGAGAAATTCTAAGTGGTATTAGACCAGAAAGGGCAGGTGTAAGGGGACTTAAACATTCTCCCCAGAGTGACATGCCTGTGTGCAGCACACCATGGGTGATGGTCCACCCACCATACACTCCAAGTGTGGCCTCGTATCTGTGGTCCCCATCCTAGTGGTCCAATGGCACCCGACACAGCTTCCTGATGCCACCTATGTACTATGTCAGTACCCCCCTCCTGATGCTGCCCATACTGGGAGCAGCTCCCCCAATCCCCAATGCCCGCCCCATCGGCTCTACTGCAGTACCAACTTATGATGGTACAGTGCCCACCCATGCCCCAGCAGGTGGTGCCCACCCACTCTGTACACCAGTCCCGACTGCTCCCCAGCGCCAGACACATCCCACCACTCACCTCCATGGCCAGGCACCAATTGCACTGAACATGGTGGGGGAACACCGGCCCACCAGGTTGAGTCCACTTGCCCATTACCTGGTGGAACGGGGGTCCCGTGTTAGTCTCTGGTGGCCTGCGACAGACCCATGCAGTGTGCCAGGGGGTTCCCACAGGGTTCCGGTTGGTACAAGCATGGGGACTTATCTGCTGGGACCCCTCCTGTACCTGAATCAGGTGCAGGGTTCCTGGAGCACCGTGCATTGGTGCAAGCTACTGTTTGCTGCAGCTTGCACTAGACGCAGGCCCCTATGAGAATCAGGCCCACGCAGTATAGGAATGGCAGTGAAGCATTGAACTGATGCTAACCCCACCCCCACCCTGCAGAGATGGACAGGCATTGGGGTGTACCTTTGGTTTGTCACCCATAATGGTCATGACATTTCACCTCACCCTACCCTGCAGACACTGACAAGTGTCGAGGTGTGCCTTGGGTGTTCGGGCTTTACTCACCTCATTCCATGAGGAAATATGCTGAAATGGGTGCAGTATAGGAGAATGGGGGTGAACTCTGGAGTCAAAGAATCCAAGCTGCACCTCAATGCCTGTCACTGGCTGCATGGCAGGGGTTGGGGTGGAATGGCATGAGCATTACTGTCGACAATCCCAAGTGACACCCCTGATGTCTGTCAGTCTCTACAGGGTAGGGTGTTATGGTTAAAAACCCTAAAGCCCTGGGCATTTCTTGGTATTTTTACTCCAAGTTTTCATGGACTTTTTGTGATCCCACTGCATGAACAGTGACTCTATCAGTTCATTAGCCAAAAGGTGATTTTGCATAGCGACTGACCATTTGGCACCACAGGTGCGATAACACATTTTGAACAGCACGTGAAAAATGACAGCTTTACTGTTCATGGTGCGGTGTAAAAAAATGGCAATGTTGAAAATCTGGAATGAAAATATAAAAAAACTGGTAAGGTCACAAGTGTGCATAAAAACTGCACAACGCACACCCGTAATGCAATTAGTTTTGGGATTTTTTACAGCAGGTTTTCAACATAGGCATTTTGGGACCTCTGCTCATGAACAGTGTCACTGTGTTTTTCTTAATCTATCCTGAACTCTGATTTCCCACAGCGACCATGCTATTCTGCAACAGAAATGTGAAAACACATTTTGGCCAGGGTGTGAAAAATGACAGCTGTACTGTTCATAACAAGGTCTGGAAAAATGCCAATGTTGAAAATCTGGACTGAAAAGATTACCAATTTGTGAACTTACGAAGGTGCATGGAAACTGCACAATGCACGCTCATAACACAGTCATTTTATGGACTTTTGTCACTAAATTGTCAACATAGCCAGTTTAAGACCTCTGCTCATGAACAGTGTGATTTTCTTAATCTGTACCGAACATTGATTTCGCACACCGACCACGCCACTGTGCACTACATGTGTGAAAATACATTTCGGGTGACATGTGAAAATGACGGTTGTACTGTTCATAAGGAGTGTGATAAAATGGCAATGCTGGAAATCTGGAATGAAAATATTAAAATGCTCGGAAATTCTGACGTCACGTAGGAACTATTACAGCAACACTCATAAAACAGTCATTTTGGGGAATTTTTCACCAAATTTTCAACATAGGATTTTTGGGCCTACCTCATGAACAGTGTCACTGTGATATTCTTAATTTGTCCTGAACATTGATTTCGTACACTGACCGCATCATTGTGAGCTACATGTGCGAAAACACATTTCAGGCAAGATGTGAAAAATGACAGCTGTACTGTTCTTAAGAAGGTGTGGTAAAATGGCAATGTTGAAGGTCTGGAGTGAAAATATTAAAAATGCTCGAAGTTACGAGCATGCATAGGAGCTGTGCAATGCACTTTTGTAAAACAGTCATTCTGGGGAATTTTTTCACCAAATTTTTAACATAGGGTTTTTGGGGGCCTACCTCATGAACTGTGACTCTGTTGTTTCGTTAATCGGTCCCGAAAGGTGGTTCCATGCAGTGACCGCAAAATCATGTTTTGGGACCGAATAACAAAACAACAGTGACTGAGTTCATGAGGTGGGGTTCCAAGAACCCCATGTTGAAAATTTGTTGAAAAAATTTCCCAAAATGGCTGAGATATACACGAAAGTTGAAAAAAAAAACATTTATGCCATTATACAGCTTACCAGCATTTCTTCAGTTCGCGGTCGGCTTTGAAGAGTGCAGACGTGTTCCTGGTCCACCGAAGATCATTGCACCAGGCTCCGGAGGTAAGTATGGGGTGAGGGGGGGTGTGTGGGGAGGCAGGGTGTGCAGAGGGTGAGCACGGGTTGGTGGAGGGGCCACGGACTCAATGAGGGACCTTTTTCTGTTTTACAGGGTTAAAAAAAACAACAACTCGCAGGAAGGTTTTCTTTTTTTATAGAGAGATGTAGTTTTGGCATGCTGAGGTGGGCTCCCAGCATGCCACTTGAGTGTTTGGGGGGGTGCTGTAGCCAATTGGGGACTGGGTACCCCCATCAGCACATACCGAGTGCTGGTGGGGAAACAAGAACAGAAGGGGATTGGGCACCCCCCTCGGCAGACAAGAAATTGGGGGGGAGCATTATGCCAACGGGAATGGGTTCCCTGGTCTGCAAAATTACCAGGCAGGGGGCATGCCGACAGGGGGATTGGGCACCCCTGTCGGCACATATAAGTGTGGGGGGGTGGCAAGAGCTGAGGGGGATTGAGCACCCCGGTCGGCTTTCTTATTTTTTAATTTATTGAAATGTTTCACCAGTAAGGCATACTGAGGGCCGTGCGGGGGGTTTCTGTCAGCTTTGTGGGGACTGAGAGGCTGACAGAGGAGCAGTCGCCATGGCAACACAGCACAATTGTGCTGTGTAATTGGCTGCTGCAATCAGGGAGGCTCGCCATACAAAAAGCTGATTGTGTAGTGACAGGGCGCTCCTTGATTGCAGTGGCTCATCCACTTTGATCTAGTGGCCTGCTCATTAACTGCCAGTGATCGACAGCAGGCTCATTTATTGGCCGAGGCAGAGACCAGCCCCTGAATGGGCTGCTGCCATTCGGCACAATACTACCGCGCCTTCACAACCTGCTTGTGAAGAAAACGTGACGCAATGTGTTTCTTGCACATGCGTGCAAGCAACACAACAAATACACAGCTCACCCTTGCCTGCAGACAGATGTCATTGCTGCAATCTGAACTGCAGAATTATACTGCCTGATGAAAACGGATCAGTTAAATTGTGCAGCACAGTGACGCATACCCACATACTCGCATTCGTTTACTCAGGATCTCTTGCCAAAAGATTGGCTTTACTGCATGAAACACAATTGTAAAAAAAATAAAACTATCTCATACAAAATACTGAAAGATTCTACACACAGCCCAATTAAAATCAGCAATGTTGCTGACACAGAGACAGCTTTGAATACCGGTGTAAATGTTATCAAATAGAGTGGATCAGATCGGGGGCAATAATGACGTCAAAGTGTTAGGGTGTCTGAGTGCGACTGTATGAAAAAACTTTGGGAGCGAGCATGCTTCAGGTCAGACTGAGTGGAACATGAAAATGCTGAAGTTATGATTCCTTTTGGGGACTAAAAGGGACTGAATACACTTTGGGCAAAATTCTCAAAGGACTTGTGCTCGGCGCATCTTGGATGCCCCAGCGCAAATGAGATGTGCTGAGCACTAATTGTGGTATTCATAGAAGATGCACTGGGGGATGCTCCCAGCACATCCCCCTCTCTGAATACCACAGTTGCGCCCAGCCCTGGATTCGCTGGCGCAACCCCCGTCAGGCTGGAAAACCAGTGGGGCAGTGTATCTTATGATGCGCTGTGCCCAAATATGCCATTCAGAGTCAACAACATGCAAATGGGGCCATTAGGCATGCAAGGTGCAATGGGGCCATTTGCATGCCACTAAGGCCCCATTTGCATGCTCCATGCAGGGATGCCCATGCGGAATGTGCCGGGTGCCCTGTATGTGTGGCAGTACAGGTACACACAGAGCACACCCCTGTCTAGTTCCTGCCACCCCCCACCCTGCCTGAGTCCCCTGTATGAAGCCACTCAATGCGGAGGACAGGTACTGCACTGAACCCACCCACCCTGCCCGCATCCCCATTGTCATGTTGCTTAGTGAGGCAGTACTGTACAGAGCACAGACACCCCCACCCAGTCCATATCCCTGATGCATACACTTGCAAGTTGTAGAGATGAGGTGCTACAGCCCCCGTCCCTGAACCACATCCATGTGGGCCCAACATAGGGTACACCCTGGTAGTCTAGTGGTGCCCCTCACCCCCTGAGGCACCCCCAACTCTCCCCGCTCCTCCCATCCCAGCAAGCCTCAATGAACAGCGGGCAGCATGACTCACCCACATTCCACCATGGCTGCCCGCTGACAGAGCCGTCTGAGACTTACAGCTACAGTACTACTGAAAGCCCATTGGTGGACTCTGTTGACCAATGGGGTTGCAGTGTGTATTGTACCCTGTCATTCACAAAGATGTGTATGATAGAGAACAGTACACATTGCAAGTCCATTGGTTGACAGAGTCCACCAATGGGCATTCAGCAGTACTGTAGCTGTCAGTCCCAGACAGCTCAATCAGTGGGCAGCCGTGGTGGAATTAAGGTGGGTTGTGCTGTCTGCCAACCATAGGGACCTGCAGGGACAGGGGGAATGGGGTGGGGTGAGGGTACCTGAGTGGGCATGGGGTAGGAGTCTGCTGGCCTACAGGGGTGGCATCTGGAGTGCCGTCGGCAGTGCGTGTGGGTTGGAGTGGGGAGGGGGGGTTCAGTGTATGATTATTTACTGCCACCCAGGGTGGCATGGAATTGGGTTGCGGGCAGGGTGGGGGTTTTCCTAGGACACCCTGCTACTGCTGCATTGTCCGGCATTTCTCTAGGACACGGGCAAGGAGGGGTGCACACTGGACTGCCATGGTGGGCAGGCTGCTGTGCGCTGTCTGCAGTATGGCAGCCTGCCTGTGGGTGGCAATACACATAAGTCTACTTGTTTTAGACTTATCTGTGAGAGGCGCATCTCCAAACGTGCCCCGGGTATGTACCGCCAGGTTGAACTGTGAATGGGGCTGCACACCGTATGCATGGGCACGCCCCTTTCACAACCCAGATGTGCCACATATCATTATGGGCAGTATGCAGTGCATCTGCAATGCTTTGTCACATTGGGGTTCCATTGGTGCATCAGCCCCCTGCCAGAATCGTGCCAGTGTGCAAGTAGAGGATGCGCCGGCGCATCTCAGATGCATTGGGCACATCCCCTTTGTGAATCCTGCCCCTTGTGTTTTGTGCAAAACCCGATTTTACAAGTCGTATAATTCTGCAGCTCAGATAGCAGCAAGGACATCTGTCTGCAGGCAAGTGTGAGCTGTCTCCCCTCCTCCCCCATAATCTTATTAGTTAGTGAACATGGCAGAACCCAATCAGCTGTAAAAGCAAGAATAAGATGGCTGATCGGGATGCAGTTAAAAAAAACACTCATAAAATTGTGCTTCCTTTTCAAATGAGGGAGCTAGGCTACAAACAAAAATGAATACCTCCTTAACAATCTGTCACTTTCATCAAGCTTTTTATTCTTGTGTCAACCTTGAGCATCATGTCACTCCTGCAATGATGCAACTAGCTGAGTGAAACCAAGTGACATGGCTGGAAAGAAAACACTGTTGGATTTCATTCGGTAAATATGTGGGGGCTTGAAATTTACATTTTATTAAAAAAATGACAGGAGACAAACATTTATTGTCAGGGATAAGATTTTAATATACAGGCTTAACAGAAGTACAAAAAACCAAAACTGCATTTTTACACTTGCCAATGATCTTTAACCTAACTTTACGGAATGTAAGTGTAGTATATGCAGTACATATAGGCATCTATGTATATAGTAGTAGGAAGTACAGGGGACACCATTAGGGTTGTAGTTCATGCATATAAATATTTGTAGTCCTATCTATGGATAGTTCCGGAAAATTTTGAAAACAAAGGTTGAAAATGGTGCATTTTGGGGGGGTTTCCTTACCATTTTCTGATTTTTTTTCTACTGTAAAAAGTGACATTTTATACTGGAAAATTATTTGTCACTGACTCGGATCATAAGTTCTATGTTTCCATATTCACATATCTGTATAGTGCAAATTTGTATGTACTTTCAAGATCTGAATATGTAAACATATGTAACTCCCATACAAATGGGGGTTCCTGAAAAGTCTTCCGTGAGCTTGCCTAAATGCTCACTGCCAGGTTGGTGTCCTGTGCTCCAGCCGTTTAAATGTTAATGCTAGAGACTGCCTGAAAAGCCTCTGTGTACTGTCTCTTTAAGAGCTGCCTGGTTGCAGTTATAATTGAACTGGGATTGGGGCTGAGTGTTCCCATGCTCGAGTCCCGCCCGGGCTGCCTGATAATCGCTCCGTTTCTGCCATCACTAATTGCACAGAGGGAGCTCTGTTAGAAGATGTGCTTGTTTACTGATTATCTATTAGAGTAATAATGATATTGTAGTTTGTTCTAACCTGCCTTTTTTGCAGCAAGGACTTTTCTGGCTATCTCCTCCATCTTGGTCCTGAACTGCCAAACTGGACCAATCAGTACTGTGAGACCTAAAATGGAGTCTGCCTACAGGGGCTCTGTGGCGGCAAGACTTACAGGAATTGTAGTTTTGAGACTTTGGTGCCTAAACAGCCCTAGAAGGGGAGCCTTGCTGTGACTTGACAGATGAAACAACCAACCAAACTTTTTTGATCTTGGGGAAATTCCCGAGCTGCCTGTTGTCTGGGGCAGATCTAAGTTGGAAGCTGAAGAAGCAATAGCTCGAGACAGTCGAGCAGCCGTCTGCGTAGTTTCGCACAGGAGAACTATGGAAAGGCCTGGGTTTTGGCCTGCATGTCTGCCTTCTTCTCTGAGGGGGGGAAGAGAGTCATTTGAGGACTAAATCTGAGAAGTGAGACCAAAGAAAGCCACTGACCATGTGACCAGGCACATACCCGAGGAAGACCGAAGATTTTGCTGAATGCGATTGGCCTGTCAGGATTTCCAGCTACCTCTGAACTCCCGGTTTGAGCAGAGACCTTGCAATAATGACAGGAGAGCGGTTTGCCTGGTACTGTAGAATCCTTTACATGTAAATGTACTGTGTATTGATAGTGGGTCGTGATTTGGTTCCCCACTGTGCAAACTGTGTTCTGCTTGCTGGAAGCTGTATCCAGCCTAATCAGACTGAATCGGCGTTCATCTCCATTCGGCTTGGGCCATGCCAGGCTAGTCCTGCCAGACTATCCCACTGCACTGAGAAAGCAGTCGACGAGAGGCCTGATTGGGGATCAGCTGTCTGCTCTACGCTTGAACAGGAACGATGCCTCAGCGAATCGTGTGGACCCTGCTTCTCTTGGCACCCCAGATCAACTACTTGCTATCTCTATTTTCGTCCAGCCTGTGTCCAAGTCTTGGGTAGTGAGTAATGACCAGGCTAGCTCCCTGCAACAACAGCTTAATCTGAGTGTGTCATCTGATTGTCTTGTTGTTTCTTTTCCTTCACGAACTGAGCCCTCTGGCTCCGGATTACAAATAGTGTGTATTGTGCATGTTGTTTTTCCATCATAGGGCCCCAACCAACTGCAACACCGGCCTACCATGGGCAATGGTCCTGGCTAGCCCATCTCTTCTCCACCTGGGTACCCAGAGGGTGCGACTGTTTAGGGACTCTGAAGTGCATGCATAACTGTTTGATTGATAGAGCCTTTAAGCAAATCAACCTGATTACGCCCTCCCTTGTTCAAGACCCCTAAATAAATCAGATCTAACTTTTTCTGCATTTAACCTGACTGTGGCTCCAGTTTATGCCAAGAGTACTATACTGTTGCTATTTTCTGTGCATAACCTTGTTTTATGGGGGTCGAGCCAGAGGAACCAGCACTGGTGGTAAGTGCAAACAGTGTGGGTACTTGTAAGGTGTATCAGGGGTATTGTGAAAGTGATTATTGTGTATTGTTCTGGTCACTGGCAGGGAAAGAGGGGGTTACAGTGTCCCAGAGGGTTGTGCCCAGGCTAGCTTGACCACTACCAGCCCTGACTTCCGGGTGGAGGCACCCATTTCAGAACTCAGGCCCCTTAACCTGCTACTAGCCAAGCAGGCAGGGGTAGTAGCACTTTGGATAGCACCACCTAGGGGTTACATCTTGAAGGCACCGCTAGAATTAGCGTCCTCTAGTGGACAAAGGAGGGAATTACCCCATTATGTTCAGAATTGGTGAGAAAATGGAGGCGCTTGCTACGCCTAAGCTCAAAATCACCCCCATAAGCTTTTAGTGCACTGAATGATGGGGTGGAGCGAGGCTGAGGGGTCAGATCCACGACAGACTCTCCTGTTACTGGATGTCCCATTAGGGAACACAAATGCTGTTATTGTAGAAGCTGTGGAACATGTCAAAGGTTTAGAAAAAGTTGAAGTGAAGGGGAGGGATTCAGACCTGTTTGAGCAGACCGTGGTAGTCTTACGCTCCTGCAGTTTTCCCATAGATTCGGAGAAGGTACCTCCTGTTATTCTGCCAGAAGGGGCCCAGAAGGGGTGGAGGATCATTCATTTGCATAGTGATCCAGCTACTCCAGGTGGGTCTCCCAGTGTAGAGGGGTTCCAGGACAAGCTGCTCAAGCTATTAGCTTCTGAGGGGCTAACCACCCAAGAGTAAGTGAAGGTGCTAGACCTTTCTGAGGAACCTACACCATTGCAGTCCCTGGCAACGTCTCCTGCTTCTCCTAAGAGATCCCGCGTGGTCATCTCCCCCATAATAATTCCCTCTGCACAACTGGACTCTTATCGTAGACTTAGACTTTTCTTGGGCACAGTCCCAGTGCCTACGGGGAGGATGACCTCGAAATCTGGATGGACTATGCGAACCCCTTGGTACAGGAGTGGCAGTGCTCTGAGGGGGGGGGGAAAGAAAGAGACTCATGGAAAGCTTGAGAGGCCCTGCACTGGAGGCCATCCACTTCCTACAAGCCAATAGCCCAGTGGCTACTGCAGCTGAATACCTCTGTGCATTGGAAGGAGTATTTGGGAGCACTGAGTTTGGGGACGATTTGCTGTGGAAATTCAAGTCTGCCAAGCAATGGAAGAACGAGAAGTTGTCTATGTCACTAGAATTGAGAGGGCTCTGCAGAAGGCCCACAGAAAAGGAGGGGCGCCGGCTAAGGAACTGAACCGGATCAGATAGAACTATATTCTCAAGTCGGCCAGATACTCCAGTGTGTTGATGCTGAAACTTAAGTTGCAAGACCAGAAGGCTAACCCTCCCAAGTACTATCACCTCATGAAACAGATTCATGAGGCAGAGAATGATGAAGAGGGCTGGGAGCCCTGTGCTGGGGTTGTTCATACATGCCAGACCCCTGAGAGAAGTGATGAAGATGAGGTCCAGCAGCTGAGAGAGTTGATTAAAGAATTGACAGAGTTGAGGGTGAGCCAACCCGCCGCCCAGGCGGCCAGAGATACTAACCCCTACCAGGCACCCCCTGAGCCAAAAAGTGAGGTCCTGCCTGGTGGAGTAGGAGTGCATGTTGTCTCTTCAGAAACCCGGACTGAGGGTAACCTACTAGAAGTAGTACGAGATTTGAGAGCCCTGGTGGGGGACCTACTATGAGCCACACAAACCCCCAAACTTGGTGGAAGTCCAGAGGAGTATGAACACAAGTCACCAGTCAAAGATGAACTGCGAAGTGACCCTGATGTACCGAAACCAGGAGATGGCCTGCAACCCCTCCAAAACCTGAGAGAACCCACATTTTGTTACCACTGCAGGGAGGACGGACACACCCATTTCTTTTGTCATTCACCAGAGAATCTAAGAAAGGTTACCACTAGATTATTAGCCTTGATTCGACGGAACAACAACCAGCTGCCAGGTGGAGCTGCTTGAAAAAGTTACTCTTCAAAGACTGCTGCCAGATCGACATCTAAGTCTGCGCTACCCGAATGGTCCGAGGCGGTGGGTCCTTCAATGGAAACAACAATAATCAATCAATCAATCAATCAATCAAGTCTTTATTTAACCAGGCGCTCATCGTTGAGCAGAACCTCATTTGCAAGATGGACCTGGGTGGAGCATGAACAATTGTATATACAGGTCAACACAGGTATTTACAAGGCAATACAGATAATACTCTTTACAGAGAGGAAGAAAAAGAAGTTCATATGTACATAGAATTATACAGATATTGTACAGATTACATGGTATTTACATACATAGAAGTGTCTATAGGAAGATAAAGCAGGTTATCTAAGTTTTCAGGAGGAAGTAACGGAAGAAAAAAATAAAAATAGAAATATACACCAGGTAGGGGGGAAGTGAGGAGGTAGGGGAAGAAAGGCTAGGAAGGCAGGGTGCACAGAGAGGAGTTGGTAAAACAGGATGTAGAGAAGGTGGATGGAGAAAAGGAGTATGTGTGAGCCCCAGGATAGAATGCTATAAAGTATGGGGCATGGTAGGATGTCACAACCCAGAGTAGTGAGCTCCTATCCGAGGTTCGGAAAGGAAGAATAAGGGGATGGACAGGCCTAGTGTTGATAAGACAGGGGGATAAGAGAGAGAAAAATTAGGCTGGTGAGGAGCAAGCTGGGGGGTCAGTACTTAAAATTGGGTCTAGGCGTGGCTATATTCCAGTGCAGACACCGGTACTGGGTCTGAGTGGGTGAAGCAGTTACATACTTCTCTGATTGTATGGAAATAAAGCGTCTTGAAGGTATTTATACCGATTAGAGTGTTTAATTTGAGGTTTTTTTGTAGATTGTTCCATAGGGTAGGTAGCACGAAGCTTATGACTGCCCTGCCGAAGAGGGATTTTGCTTTGGGTACTGTAAGTGTAATAGCTGAGTAACTTCTTAACGCGTATTTCCCAATTATACTCATGGGAAGACAGCAGGAGATATAGTAAGGCAGCTTATTAGAGATGGCTCTATAGGTCCAGAGAGCGGCGTTTCTGTGGCACCTGAAGTTTAGTGATGTTCACCCCACTGCCACATATAGGGTGCAATGATGCATGTCGAAGGGGAGTCCCATTATAAACCTCAGTGATCGATGGTAGAGTGTGTCCAGTTTAGCCATGTAAGAGTTGGGGCATTGGCTGTAGAGGAAATCAGCGTAATCAACCAATGATAGGAAAATGGATTGGACCAGTTGTTTCTTGGCATCTCTGGTGAGAAATTGGTTGATTCTAAAAAACAGTCCAAGCCTTTGCCGAAGTCGTTTTAGCAAGTCCTCGACATGTTCAATGAAGGAGAGTCTTTGGTCTATCCAAACTCCCAGATACTTGAATTTTGTGACAAATTCTAGTTTTTCACCTAGAACTGTGGTAATTGGGGAACTGTCCCACTGGACACAGGGTTAGCTGTATGGATAAAAGGGAAGAGGACCATCGCTATAGTTTTTTTGGCATTAAGGAGTAGCTTTTTTTGGAGGAGTTGGCTTTGCTAAAGGTTGAATTCTGACTGTAGGTCATTGCAGGCAGCTTCAGGTGTTGGGCGACTCATGTAGAGAACTGTATCATCTGCAAACAGATGGATGTTGGCCTTTTATACAGTAGTCGATGTTATTAATGCAGATTGCAAAAAGTAAGGGCTCTAATAGAACCTTGAGGTACCCTTTGCAGAGTTTTAAGGGGACAGGCCTTCTGGTTTTAACTTGTTGAAGGCGCCTGTAAGATAGTCAGTAAACCAACGAGAGAGAGGGTCCACACCTATGGTTTGAAGGGAGGAGAGGAGCAGACTATGGTCGACAGTGTCAAAAGCCTTGCTTAGATCAAGGAAAACAGCACAAATAAAGTTTTGCTCTCAAGATTACACTGCCAGTTGTTAGTAACTTGCTGAGGGCTGAGATAGTGCTATGTTTAGCTCTGAATCTGGACTGCATAGGATTTAGCAGTCTCAGACTCAAGGTGAGTCCTCAGATGTGCATTTACAATTTTTCTAGGAGCTTGGACAGGACCGGAAGGAGAGAAATTGGCCTGTAGTTATTGAGATCAAGGGTCACCTGATTTGAACAGTGGTATGACATGTGCTGTCTTCCATATAGGTGGTAGGTGCCCTGAGACAGGGATAAGTTAAAAGGTGGGTGATGGGTATTGCTAGTTCGTGGTAGGCAATTTTAGGAAGTAAGAGTCAAGGGTGTCGGCCCCAGCACTTTTCTAGTATCCAACTGATGCAAAGGTCCTACTTCTTTCAGTGGGGCAGGTTGGAAGTGAGAAAGAGGTATGAAGCATTGAGTTTGAGGCAATTGGCTGGCAGTCTGGGAGCGAGCTATGTTTGCAGGGAGTTATCAAATGCCATGCCTGCAATAGCAAAGTGGTTATTGAAGTGCCAAGTATATCCATCTTTTCGGTTATAGTCAAGTTGCCTGAGGTAATCTTGGTCCGGAGGAATTTCCTGGGAGTGGCCTAGCAGATCATTGATTGTGTTCCAGAGCTTGACTGGCCTCTTTGTGGCAGAGTCGAGTTCGGATTTGAAGAAGGTGGCCTTCGATTCTCTGATTGTTTTGGTACATAAATTTCATAGTTTCCTGAACTGGTTCCAGTCCTCTGCAGTGTTCAGTCTGCACACTTTTTTCCAGAGCTTACCTCTTTCAAGAAGCAAGGACTTGATCTGAGGGGTGAACCATTTACAGGTTTTGGTCTTAGTTCGAACTTTAATCAGGGGAGCATACTTATTAAGGGCCCTTGATAGAATGTTGTGGAAGATATTGTAAGCTGACGTAATCATTTTGGCCAGATAGAAATCTTGCCACTGAGGGGAGTACTTAAGCTCATTTAGGTAGGCATGTTCATTGAAGTTGCACCTGGATCTCTTCATAGAGAACTTGCTGATGGGTGCTGGGTTGTTGGTGGATCTTACTCCCGCAATAAAACAACGGTCGCTGGCATCTGAGAAGAAGACATCAGCGTGGGAGAAGAGAGGAGGTTTGCTCACCATTAGCACATCCAAAAGTGTACTTTTACTGGGGTTCTTCATGTTTGGGTGTGTTGGTTCAGTAATAAGTTGCATCAGCCCATGTTCATCACAGAAGGATGCAAGAGGGGCAGCTGTGTTAGAGAGCCAGTCAAAGTTGAGGTCTCCTAAAATAATAGTTTCTGGCAGCCCCTGTCCCAACTTGTCACTTAGATATGACACAAGCTGTAGGCCAGCAGACTGTGGTCTGTAGCATCCTATTATGCAGAGTGCAGTAGTCTATGTAATTTCCACTTTGAGAATTAGGCATTTGAATTCACTGGCGACAGATGCTGAGGATAAGCAGAAGGCAGAAAATTTGTCTTTAACGTAGATAGCTACCCCTCCTGTTCTGGCATGCCTATCAGCTCTGAACAAGGCATAGTTGGATATGTTTACTTCTCTATCAGTGGTGCTGGGTCTAAGCCAAGTTTCAGAAATCACAAGTATGTCAGGAGAGGTATGATTTACCCAGGTTTGTATTAAGGTTATCTTTTTAAGGAGGCTACATACGTTAATATGCAAGAAGCTTATTCCTTTTAAATTTGCTAGTTCTGCTGGCAAAGCAATAGCTTCTGGGGGGCCAGGGTTGAGTTCTACGTTGCCTGAACATAGCAGGAGGATAAGTAGGAATTTTATAAGAGCGCTAATTATAAGCTTGTAATTCCTGCCTTTCTCCCATCTAATAGATCTGATGTTTTTAGGGACTGGAAAGTAGCCACCATAGAAGAGCTGATCTGTTGTAGCAAGAGCTAGTACCCCTACCACAATAGGCGGAGAGGAGATAGAAGTCATGCGGTGGGAGGGCCTTGTGGTGGGGAGTGTTATAAGTACTACTGGTATGTGTGGTCCAAGAGCAGGGTTCGAGGTATTGGTACTTGGAATCACGGAGGCAATTAAAGGATAAGTTGCCATGTGGTATACAGCACAAGGTGCCATTGTAGACCAAACAGGATGGCAGTTCAGGTGTCTGATGCTAGGCAGCTGGTATCAGCAGAAAAAGGGGTAGTATAAGGAGCCATATAGGGCCCGACATGATGGTACCTCAAAAAAGGAGCCACTCAATTAGCCCAGGGGCCAGTGGGGTTGCTGGATTAATGCAGCTTATCAGTAGCTTTCCAATCCAGGTTGACCCAAATTTGATAGCATTTAAAAAATATTTAGTGGTGAAGGCACAGCCAAGGAGAGCCTATGCATTTTAGTAAGGCAAGACCCTGAGAGTTGGATCCCATAGGCTGGACAGAGAAGAGGGGGATCATGAGCTAAGTCTCTATTGGTGGGGCACTGCACCAGGGGACATGGACTAATATTTTGGCAGGAGCTACTGTATTTAAAAATCAGCGGAGGTGGGGGGGACGGTCGAAAAAGTTGTGGAAGTTGCTGTACCTTGTAGGGCCTTGGGTCCATGTCTGCGGTCAATAAAGGTGAAAGGTGTGTCCACCCGGGCCATGCTTAACAGTGGGTCTCAAGTGACTATAATGTTCCAATACTGGCATCGGAGGCACCTGCCTGATTTGCCCCTACAACCCTTGGAAGGCTTGCATGTCTGGGGGTTGAGTGAGAAGTCTTATCCATACTCAGGGTATATTCAGATCTGGCTATCTTTCCCTACCTCGGTGGCTGGAGTGGATGAACAAGTCATGACCCTGGTCTTAGTGTGTCCCCCTACTGGACTGTATGATGGGGTTCCCCTGTTAATTGGGACCAATACCCATATGTTTGGGAGGTTGGCGCAACTTTGCTATGAGAAACGGGGACAACAGACTGGCAGGGCTCTAAGAATTCCAGCTCTGATCAAGAGGGTCTATGATCTGCAACAGAATCCCAAGGAAGTAGATCAGGATGAACCAGTAGGGGTCGTGTGGAAGAAGGATCCCGATTCAATGGTACTGGCCCCTAACACTCAGTGTACCATTGAAGGGGAGGTCCACCTCCGGAAAGATGTCAAGAACAAAATACTGATGTTGGATGCGCCAGGCGATGGCAAATTGCCAGAAGAATTATTGGTCAAGCTCAGCATCTTGCCAGCTGATGCTCATGCCTATGCATGACGAGTGATGTTCCAGATTCACAATGTGTCAGTCAGATCGGGACATCAGAGTGAGCAAAGGATGCACCCTAGCTATGGTACACTGTGCAGACACTGCAGTGTTGCTCAGCAACAAGCACCCAAGAAAGACAGATAGAGTGACTCCAGATTTGTTTGACTTTGGTGACTCCCCATTGCCAGCTGAATGGAAGACTAGAATTAGCAAGAAACTTGCCCAGAGAGATCAAGTGTTTTCATTGAAGGAATGGGACGTGGGATGTATCCAGGGTGTGGAGCATCACATACACCTGCACAATGAGCGGCCATTTCGAGAGAGGTCTCGACGCCTAGCCCCAGCAAACATAGATGATGTGAGAAGACACCTGCAGGAAATGCTTGCGGCTGGTGTGATACAAGAATCCAGGGGCCCATATGCTTCTCCCATTTTGGTTGTGCATAAGAAGAATAGGTCTGTGAAAATGTATGTTGATTATCGAATTCTGAACCGGCAAACCATCCCCGATCAATACGCCATGCCCCGTATACAAGATGCGCTGGATTGTTTGAATGGGAGCAAATGGTTCTCGGCGTTGGATCTTCGCAGTGGATATTACCAAATTCCGATGTCCCTGGAGGGCCATGAGAAGACAGCCTTCATCTGTCCTTTAGGGTTCTATGCATTTCTGAGAATGCCACAGGGGATATCAGGCACCCCGGCCACCTTTCAGCGACTGACAGAACATGTGGTGGGAGATATGAATTTGCTGGAATGCCTGGTGTATTTAGATGACGTCATTGTGTTTGGGAGCTCCTTAGAGGAGCATGAGAGCCAATTGTTCTAAGTCCTAGACCGACTGGAAGATTCTGGCCTCAAGCTGTCCATTGACAAGTGCCAGTTTTTGCAAACCTCAGTGAAGTATGTGGGGCACATTGTATCTACAGAGGGGATAGAGACTGATCCCAGTAAAGTTAAAGTACTGACTACTTGGCCCCAGCCCCACAATTTGAAAGAGCTACAATGTTTCTTGGGGTTCTGTGGCTACTACCGCAGGTTTATAAAAGACTATTCCAAGGTGATCCACCCACTGTTGAATCTTACCCAGGGTTACCCTCCTACCAATCATAAAAACAAAAAAGGGGCCGCTCAAGGACCAGGAAAAGTATACTTCCATCCAGGTGAACTGTTCGGGCTCTGCTGGATGCTGGACTGTGAAGCAGCCTTCCACAAAATTATATACCAGCTCACCCATGCCCTCATCCTCGCCTATGCTGATCCCACCAAACCCTATGTGTTACATACTGATGCTAGTTTGCAGGGTTTGGGAGCTGTGCTGTATCAAGACCATGAGGATGGTTTGAGACCAGTGGCTTTCACCAGTAGGAGTTTGACTCAATCAGAGTAAAACTACCCTGTGCATAAGTTGGAGTTCCTCACGGCTAAAATGGGCCATTGTTGACCAGTTTCATGAATACCTCTATGGGGCAAAGATACTGGTGAAGACTGACAATGACCCATTGACCTATGTGCAGACTTCAGCTAAGTTAGACACCACAGGGCATTGGTAGCTTTCTGCGTTATCCACCTATGATTATGCTGTTGAATACAGGTCAGGCCTGAATCATATTGATGCTGACACCCTATTCCAAAGGCCCACTTTCAAGAGTGACTGGGTCAGGCTGTCTGAACCTGACATCCGAGCATTGTGCCAAACGTTTGATAGAGATGAACAGATGTCTGCGGACACAGTGGACTGCTTAGTAGATTGCCTGGGCCCTTCTGACACCTGCATACCAGCTGTGTACTGCCACTTCTCTGCTCTAGATATTAGTGCACTACCTCAATTTGACAATGACAGCATTCAGTGGGCTCAATCCTAAGATCCAATGATTCAGCCAGCACTTGATGCCCTTTGTGCAGGAAAAGATGTGTCCAAGTTGCTTTCCTCTGACCTGCGAACTGCTTTATAGTTTAAAGAAGGCTCCAGGTTGAAGTTGCTCAATCAGTTGTTGCATAGAGAGACAGTAGATCAGGGTGGCCAAGTAGACAAGCAGCAATTGGTCCTGCCCATGGCCTTCAAAGATTTGGTACTGAAGTCCCTCCATAATCATATGGGCCACCTCACTATTAACAGGACCCTTGACCTGGTACAATCTTGATTCTACTGGCCCAAAATGGGGGCCGATGTTGAGCACCATGTAAGGACTTGTAGTCGCTACCTGCAGAGAAAAGTCCTGCCTCAGAGGGCTGCCCCCCCCCTTGTCAACATTACTACCAGCACCCCCAAGGAACTAGTCTGCATAGACTTCTTGTGTTTAGAGCCTGATCAGCGAAACATTGGCAATGTGTTAGTGGTTACAGATCATTTCACACGGTATGTACAAGCTTTTCCCACCAAAGATCAAAAGGCATCTACCGTGGCCAAGGTGCTAGTGGAAAATTTCTTCGTTCACTATGGTGCCCCCAGTGAATTCACTCTGATCAAGACAGAGACTTTGAGAGTCTGCTAATCAAAGAAATTCTCTCCCTCTCCCTCTCCCTCTCCCTCTCCCTCTCTCTGGTGCGAAAGTCAAGAACCACCCCCTATCACCCGCAGGGAGACCTTCAACCAGAACGCTTTAACCGTACCCTGCTAGACATGTTGGGCACCCTCCACCCAAAAGACAAGCATAAATGGAGCCAGCAGATTAGCACCTTGGTACACGCATACAATTGCATGAAAAATTATGCTACCGGGTTCTCTCCCTATCACCTCATGTTCGGGAGAGAGGCACAGCTGACAGTTGATATCTGTTTTGGGGTCTCTTCAGATGGGGTCCGAGCTGAAAATTACCTGCAATATGTACAAAAACTGAAAGCTCGATTGAACCATGCCTATCAACTGGCCCAGAGAATGGCCACCAAGAGAAATCTAGCCGACAAAGAGAGGCATGATAGAAAAGTAAAAGCTCAAGAGCTTCAGCCTGGAGACCGTGTGTTGTTACAAAATTTGGGACTGCATGGTAAACATAAAATTGCTGATCGATGGCACCATGTTCCCCATGTTGTAGTTGGAAAGTTGGATGATTTACCATTGCACAAAGTGCACCCAGAGAACAACTCCAATGCCATCAAGACCCTGTACCATAACCACTGGCTACCTATCGGCCAAGTCATAATTGAGGCTGAACCCTCAGAGGTTGATTCTCATGGGCCAGTGACTCGTGCTGCTGCAAGAAAGAGACAAAGTCAACCTACCCCAGTAGTCACAGATTTAAGGTTTCCTCCACAGCAGGCCCAGAATGATAGTGACTGTCAGTTCACTTCTGATGAAAGTGAGTGCGACTCTACCTATTACCCCTCTTATGAACTGAGTCAGCTGTTTCAAGGTAACCCCATGATTAATTGTGGGGATGAAGCTGGGTCTTCTGGACTGCCTAACCCCCCAGCTTTGTTCTTGGAGCCAATGCTCCCTGAAAGTGAAGTGCAAAGTATCACATCTGAAGATGCTGAGTCTCTGTGTACTGGGGAACTGTATGATTTGCCTGAAGGGGCTGATGGTATGAGTCTTTCTGGTGACATGCCAGTACTTGAAGAACACTATGAGAGTGCTGACAACCCCCTTCAGTGCCAGAGCATCTTCAAAATGAAAAAAAGTGTTGTAGAAACAGCCTACAGAGCAAGGACCTGAGAGTGCTCCAAGTTTGGACATTCCTACCCAGACAGAGGCACCCCTCACAAATGATGAAAATCCCAGGACCAGTGTTGAGAGTACAGAGACTGTGGTTGCCTACCCCCCAGAAGGACTGGCCGAGCTGTCAAGCCAGTAGTCTGCTTCAGTTATGATTCTACCGGGAGGCCAGTGGATTTGCCTCTCAATGTGGTGCACAAAGGGGTTTATGTTTCTCAGAGCTCACTGCCAAAACTGAGCCTAAGTGCCAATTCTAGGTTGATTGTTCTGTCTTCTAGGTATGGTGCCCCTGCCCCATCTAGCCCCAAGTTAGCCAATAGGGAAGGGACCCCTCTTACATTGTTTAATGTGCAAGAAGTTATTACATGATTCTGCATAGTAATGTGTAAATTACCTGTATGAAAAATGCATGATGTGTTGTCAGAAAGGATATAGTATTGTGAAGTGTAGAGAATATGTATAGTAGTGGTATAAATTTACGTTGATTGACGCATCAGATGTTACTTGCATAGCATGCTAATGGTATAAATGTATCATGTATTTTGCATTTGCAATATTGTAATGGTACAGACTTGACATGGACGCTAAGTTTTCTCCAGGTAGGGAGGGGTGCAAACCCCCTACAAATGGGGGGTTCCTGAAAAGTCTTCAGTGAGCTTGCCTAAATGCTCACTGTCAGGTTGGCGTCCTGCGCTCCAGCCGTTTAAATGTTAATGCTAGAGACTGCCTGTAAAGTCTCTGTGTACTGTCTCTTTAAGAGCTGCCTGGTTGCAGTTATAATTGAACTGGGAAGGTTGCTGTGTGTTCCCATACTCGAGTCCCGCCCGGGCTCCGTTACAATCGCTCTGTTTCTGCCATCGCTAATTGTGCAGAGGGAGCTCTGTTAGAAGATGTGCTTGTTTACTGATTATCTATTAGAGTAATAATGATATTGTAGTTTGTTCTAACCTGTCTTCTTTGCAGCAAGGACTTTTCTGACTATCTCTACCATCTTGGTCCTGAACTGCCAAACTGGACCAATCAGCACTGTGGGACCTAAAATGGAGCCTGCCTACAGGGGCTCTGTGGAGGTAAGACTTGTAGGAATTGTAGTTTTGAGACTTTGGTACCTAAACAGCCCTAGAAGGGGAGCCTTGCTGTGACTAACAGCTGAAACAACCAACCAAAGTTTTTTGATCTTGGGGAAATTCCCGAGCTGCCTGTTGTCTGGGGCAGATCTAAGTTGGAAGCTGAAGAAGCAACAGCTCGAGACATTCGAGCAGCTGTCTGTGTAGTTTCACATGGGAGAACTATGGAAAGGCCTAAGTTTTGGCCTGCATGTCTGCCTGCTGCCCTGAGGAGGAAAAGAGAGTAATTTGTGGACTAAATCCGAGAAGTGAGACCGAAGAAAGCCTCTGACGTGTGACCAGGCACATACCTGAGGAAGACCGAAGATTTTGCTGAATGCGATCGGCCTGTCAGGATTTCCAGCTACTGCTGAACTCCCGGTTTGAGCAGAGACCTTGCGATCATGACCGGAGAGCAGTTTGCCTGGTACTGTAGAATCCTTTACATGTAAATGTGCTATGTATTGATAGTGGGTCATGATTTGGTTCCCCACTGTGTGAACTGTGTTCTGCTTGCTGGAAGCTGTATCCAGCCTAATCAAACTGAATCCGTTTTCATCTCCATTCGGCCTAGGCCAGGCCATGCTAGCCCTGCCAGGCTACCCCACTGCACGGAGAAAGCCATCGATGAGAGATCTGCCTGGGGATCAGCCCCCTGCTCCAGGAACAGGAATGATGCCTCGGCGAATCGTGTGGGCCCTGCTTCTCCTGGCACCCCAGATCAACCACCTGCTGTCCCGATTTTCGTCTAGCCTGTGTCCAGTCTTGGGTACCGTGAGTAATGACCAGGGTAGCTCCCTACAACAACAGCTTAATACGAGTGTGTCATCTGATTGTCTTGTTGTTTCTTTTCCTTCACGAACTGAGCCCTCTGGCTCCGGATTACAAATAGTGTGTATTGTGCATGTTGTTTTTCCACCACAGGGCCCCAACCAGCTGCAATGCCGGCCTACCTCAGGCAACGGTCCTGGCTAGCCCATCTCTTCTCCACCTAGGTAACCAGAGGGTGTGACTGTTTAGGGACTCTGAAGTGCATGCATAACTGTTTGATTGATAGAGCCTTTAAGCAAATCAACCTGATTACGCCCTCCCTTGTTCAAGTCCCTTGAATAAATCAGATCTAACTTTTTCTGCATTTAACCTGACTGTGGCTCCAGTTCATACCAAGTGTACTGTACTATTGCTATTTTCTGTGCATAACCTTGTTTTACTGGGGGTCCCCAGGGTCGAGCCAGAGGAACCAGCCCTGGTGGTAAGTGCAAACAGTGTGGGTACTTGTAAGGTGTATCAGGGGTATTGTGAAAGTGATTATTGTGTATTGTTCCAGCAACTAGCAGGGAAAGAGGGGGTTACAGTGTTCTGGAGGGCTGTGCCCAGGCTGGCTTGACCGCTACCAACTCTGACCTCTGGATGGAGGCACCCATTTCAGAACTCAGGCCTTTTAACCTGCTACTAGCCAAGCAGGCAGGGATAGTAGCACTTGGGATAGCGCCACCTAGGGGTTATACATACATTGGTTATTAGTACAAATATGGCTAACCTATAGCTGCATGCTTACAGCAAAAAAAAAATAATTTTGATAATCACTTCCTGGTTAGGTAGTTCTGCTGCTTTAATTTCCTTGTGCTCCAACTTGCACCTGGAAATGAGCTTTGACTAGTGTGCCTCTCCTGGATAAACAATTTGTTTCCCCTGTTCCTTTACATAGTAGTCTCAACTTAGGACAATCGACTAGCAATACTGTCCACAGTAAGGTGATGCTGTACCACATATTTGTTGTGTATTTCTTTCTTTTTTCATAAAAAAAAGGAAAATGGTCACTGGTCTTATGTTACCCCCCTTGTCACTCCATTCCTTTTTAATTGTGATTCTTTAGTATCTATCAGCCACCCTTCCCTGCTCCCTCACCCACTCCTGCTCTACATCCACTCCTGATCAATGCATGAGCCTGGCCTCTTATTGTCCCCCACTCTCACCTCCCCAATCCCTATATCACTACTGCAATCCCCTGATTTCCACTGGCAAGTCCTACATCCCTTCCCCCAGATAGCCATAAGCACAGCACAGTCCTCTGCTCACCTTGTAGACTGGTTACTGTCACAAACCCACTCAGTAGGTCAGGCCTTCTACTCCCAAAGTGCCAACCTCCGAGCACAGTCTTGTGAACAGTTTAACAGAACAAGGTAACCCTCTTGTCTGTTTTGTGAGTTCAGATCAACCTTTGGCCTCAAGTCTTTGAGGGATTCAAACTGAGAACCTCTTGCTAGGGTACCCAATGCACAGGCTCAAATATTTCTGTCTTCGGGGGGCCAGATATCTTTGCCTATGGGCACCTAACCAGATATACAGAGATGAACCCTTAAAAACTTTAATAAAGACCTCAGATTTAAAACGCTTCTCTTTCCAGTTTGGTTTCACCATTCAAGCTTATGCCTAGTGTCTGCTATAACCATATATGCTTTTCTTACAAATGGAAGAAAATTCAAAGACAGAACAAGTATGCTCTAAAAATAATTTTACTAAAATAGATAAAAATATGTAAAACACAAAATACAGAACTGTTAAATCACAAAATATACACATCTTTTAAAAGAACAAGGTTTAAGCAGTGCAAATTCCTACAACAATATTGAGATTTTGTCTGTCTTTCTAAATACCTGTTTAAAAGTGCTCACAGATGTTTCCTTGTCAGAGTCTAGATAAAAGTGTCTCAGTGAAGTAAATCAGAATATTCCTTAAAGCAAACTGTATTTGCCAACCCCTTTTTGGGTGAGGTCACCTAGCTCCTCCTCTGTCAGAATATATAAAAAAAATACATATTTAATAAAAAAACAGGATGTCTTTTTCAAGAATTAAATTCTGCAACCTCAGCATACTCATATGTTCTTCAAATTACATCTCTTTGATCTTAATCAGTATTTTCTCTCACACAGGCATCAGAGGAACATTTACAATTCCACGCCAGTTTGCTAAACCTGGTTTCCCCTTCTAACGTCAATAACCTTTTTTTTATGATTTCCCTCTTAACAACAACATGTATAATTAACTTAGAAAAGTCTGTAAATAGCTTCTGGCCTGCCATGTAACACGTGGTATCTAAAACCGCTGTGTGTGTGATCTCACATGTTGTTTCAGCATTTTCTCATGGCTTTCATCTTTCAGCTGAAACCTGGGGGATGAGATCACTCCTAGAGCACCAGATTTCAGCATCTCTCATGACAGACTGTCCATAACCCATTTTGATATTACAAAAAAATGATACTACAGCACTCAAAACTGGCTGTCCACGTCACAGCTACAATCCAAATTCTTTACTATGATGAAATAATTTGCTTAGTGCATGTATTTCATAAATCCATATTATATGGCCACATTTTCATAATAACACACAATGACCTGGTATTTCATAAAGCACATTAGAGGATAAAGGATTACACTGTCATTTGTCGTATGACAAGCAGGACTGTGTTTATTTGTGTTTTTCTGTGCTGGTCACCACATCTGGGGAAGTTGGACTTGTCAATGGAAGCCAGGGGACTGACTGGGAGGGATATCAATCAATCAAGTCTTTATTTAACCAGGCGGTCATAATTGAGCAGAAGCTCATTTGCAAGATGGACCTGGGTAAATAGGGATGTACAAGGTAGCTGTAAGGGTAGGGTGCAACATGAGACAAAAGACATACAGTTTTTCAGTCGGGGGTGGTGAGGAAGGGAGCACTAAACACCTGGGAATAAGTTCAAAATGAGATAGGATGAAGGGGGAAACTAGTCACAGTGGAATATATTGTATCACACACTGTCTGGGATGGGCAGAGAAGGAGGGGGTTATTTATTGTTAGACACAACACAAGAGAATCAATTGAAAGGGCATGGGGTGAGGTAGGGGACCAGGACAAGCCAATAATAACTGACAAGTTATTTTTTTGAGAAACATCTTTTTTTTTTTTAATTTTGCTTACATTGAATGGTGGTGATTGGTGAATAAAGAATACATTAAATAAGTGACTGTTTATTCAGGCTGATTAAAATGCCGAGTGAGGATGATCATCACTGAGAGGCACACAAGAGGCTGCACAGTCAGACTAGCAACTGCAGTCCCACCTTCACTCAACTCAGCCAAGTTAAGTCCAGTAGCCCACTGTCCGACTCCGAATTCCAGCAGCCAAATATGTAGGCCAGGCCGTCCCATGCAGTCTGCCTTTCCTTTTCAACAGACAGGGTGACACTACCATCATGATCATTCTTCATTCATGCTGTTTTCATATAAAATCAATTAAATAAAATCAAAATGTGGCCGGGGCAGAGCAGACTGTGATGAGAGAGACTACTACACTGTCACTCATTCAGTCAAGCCTGCTGCCTGGCACCACAGTAGTCCCAGAACAGATATTGGTTTCTAGGGGTGGGTGTGACAACTGAATTTTAATTAAAACTGACTCATTACATTTTTATGTTTGCTTGCACGCATGTGCAAAAAACATAGTGCCACCACACGAGTTTTTGTAGGTGTGCCTTCCCCACTTCCAATGCCCTGCTCCTTTCTGCAGGTGTGGCTGCACTACACCAATGAATGTCCGAGCTGTCTATGACAACCATTCAGATGCAGTGGCGTACAGTTCTGAGAAAACCACTGCTACAATCAGTGGTGGTAACTTGTAGGCAATTTGCATACTGCCGTCGGCAATATGCAAATTGCCTATGTCAGCACTGCATCTGAACTGTCATAGACAGTTCATTTCTGATTCCCCCCCAGAAACACCTAGGTAGCATGCTGGAAGCCCACCCCAGCGTGCTCATGCGCTCCCCCTCCACCCCCGCACACTGTATGAATGACAGGGGTGCCCAATCCCACATTGGCTCTACTGCCCCCCAAAGCAAATTTCCAGGTGCCATGCTGGGAGCCCACCCCAGTGTACTCATGTGCTCCCCTCTACCCCCGCACACTGTATGACCGAAGGGGGTGTCCAATTCCCCATTGGCTCCACTACCCCCCAAAAGCAAACTTCCTGGTGCCACCCTGGGAGCCCACCCCAGCATGGCAGAAGTCTGTGGCCCACAGGGGTGCCCAATTTCATCTTGGCTCCACTGGCCCCCAACAAACTTGCAGGTGCCACGCTGGGAACCTACCCCAGTGTGGCAAAAGTCCCACATTGTCTTTAAAGAAAACAAAACACCTAGAACAAAAGAAAATGGTGCCTTGTTGACTCTCTTGCCCCTTCCCAATCCACGCCCACCCTCTGCGTAACCCACCTCCCCATACCATACTTACCTCTGGAGGCTGGCGCGATGATAATTCGGTGGAATGGGAACACGTCTGCACTCTTCAAAGCCGACCGCAAACTGAAGAAATGCCAGTAAGCTGTATAATGACATAAATCGGTTTTGTTTTTCAACTTTGGTGCATATCTCAGCCATTTTAGGGAATTTTTGCACCACATTTTCAACACGAGGTTCTTGGGATCCCACCTTATCAACTCAGCCACTGTCATTTTGTTATTCGGTCGCAAAAGGTGATTTTGCAGTCACTGCGCGGAGCCACTTTTCAGGACCAAGTAACAAAATGGCAGTGTCACAGTTCATGAGGTAGGCCCCCAAAACCCTATGTTGAAAATTTGGTGAAAAAATTCCCCCAAAATGACTGTTTTACAAGCATGCATTGCGCAGTTCCTACGCACGCTCATAACTTCGAGAATGTTTACTATTTTCACTCCAGATTTTCAACATTGCCATTTTACCACACCTCCTTATGAGCAGTACAGCTGTCATTTTTCACATCTTGCCCAAAATGTGTTTTCGCACATGTAGCGCACAATGGCGCAGTCGGTGTGCGAAATCAATGTTTTGGACAGATCAAGAAAATCACAGTGACACTGTTCATGAGCAGAGGTCTTAAAATTGCTATGTCAAAAATTTGATGACAAAAGTCCATAAAATGACTGTGTTACGAACGTGCATTGCGCAGCTTGCATGCACCCTCGTAAGTTCACGAATTTGTAATATTTTCCAGTCCAGATTTTCAACACTGCCATTTTTCCACACCTCCATATGAACAGTACAGGTGTCATTTTTCACACCCTGGCTGAAATGTGTTTTCTCACTTCCAGCGCAGAAATGCATGGTTGCTATGGTAAATCAGTGTTTGGGACAGATTAAGAAAATCACAGTGACAATGTTCAGGAGCAGAGGTCCCAAAATGCCTATGTTGACAATCTGCTGTAAAAAATCCCCACACTAATTACATTATGGGTGTGCATTGTGCAGTTTCTATGCACACTCGTGACTTCACCATTTTATTAATATTTCACTCCAGATTTTCAACATTGCCATTTTTTACACCTCCCCAAGAACAGTACAGCTGTCATTTTTCACATCCTGTTCAAAATGTGTTTTCGCACTTGTGGTGCCAAATGACAGTCACTGTGCAAAATCAGCTTTCAGCTAATGAACTGATAATGCCACTGTTCATGAGGTGGGGGTCTCAAAAAACCCATGTTGAAAATTTGAAGTGAAAATACGAACGAACGCCTGGGGGGTTTGGGTTTCCAACCATAACGCCCCACCCTGAAGAGACTGACAAGCATCGGGGTGTGACTTGGGATTGTCACCTGTACTGCTCATGCCATTCCACCCCCACAAACACCCTGCAGCCAGTGACAGGCATCAAGGTGTACCTTGGACTCTTCAGCCCAAAAGTTCACCCCTTTCTCCTATACTGCACCCATCTCACCATATTTCCTTATGGAATGGGGTGAGCATAAGGTCAAAAGACCCCTAGGCACACCGTGACACTTGTCGGTGTCTGCAGGGTAGGGTGTGGTGAAATGGCGTGGTGTTATGCCCGATGTCCCAAAGGCACACCCCAATGCCTGTCAGTCTCTGCAGGGCGGTGGTGGGGTTGGCTTCAGTTCAATATTTCATTGCTATTCCTATTATGCATCTCTCTCTAACTCCTACACTACCAATGACAATGCCAGCAAGCAAACATTCGGCAATGATAAATGCTTGTTAATTGTAGCAGCAGTCCAGGTATAGCAGAGACAGAGAGGGAGAAGAGTAGATCCTACAACAAAGTGTCGGGTCTGTGCTGTGCCTTCTTTGATTTCTCAATCTCAGTGGCAGTTAAACTGCATGCATGGGCCATTTATGTTAGGTCTGCTGCTTTTCCAAGCCAGATCAAGGTGTCTTAATTTTTTTTTAATCTCTGCAGACACACTGGGCAAAGCTGCTCACTGCATACACGGTAAGAGCTGCTAGCTGAGCAGTCTGCTTTGACTTACTTCCTACTGTTCAGCTCAGACTGATGACCCAACTGGCAACTGCACACTCTGCGCTGCTTTATTTGACAGCTGACACTCGGCTCAGCAGCTGCTCAGCCTGAGCATTAAGCAGCAGCCTAGACATTTTTAAATTAAATGATTTATTTAAATCAAAAGCAGTGTAGCAGGCTAAGTTGTATAACTGCCACTAGGGAGCCTTGGGAGGATGAACAAGGGACTGGGAGGGGAGTATGGAACAACATGCAGCTTTGGAAGGAACTGCTCAGCAGACTGTGCTGCAGTCAAACTCGACTGGCCAGTCACTGACTGCACCGCCAACACACCACACCACATGCAGCTGAGTCAGGCATCAGCTCGCTTAGTCATCAAGCCATCAGGAGAGTGAGGACTCGCCTCCTCGGCTCAAGACTTGACTCACACCTGCCCTTACCACAGTCTCCAGTCCCCATACAACCACAGGCTGCCTCACAAAAGAACGAAAAGTATTTTATTAAAAAAAAGAATTTCTGTGAGGCAGCTGGCCCAGAGCAGACACAGAGAGGGGAGAGATGAGACCCTGAGAATCAGGCCTGCTGCCTGCTGTTGCAAAGTTCAGCCCACCACACACCAGCCCGCGGCCCACTGTCTGTGGCCCGTCTGCGCCATTTCCTTCAGCTGCTGCTCAACACCACACCACCAGTTCAAATCCTCATTCAATAATTGTCTGGTGTCTACTAGGGTCCCTAGTGACTTCCTGCTATATTCCCCCTGCACTGCCTTCCTTTCTAACCTGGCTAAGCCTGTGCGCGGGGATCAAATAGAAAAATTAAAAGCAGGACGAGTGAGTGAGCTGGCTTTCCAATCTGTCTTCAACTCTCCACCACACAGTCTCAGAACATCTGAGATGGGGGTGGGCTCGCAGTCCAGACATGCACATTCAGTGCAACATCACCTGATTCCCCTATCAGCAGAATCAGTGACCATATGACATTCCAAAGGTTCAACACCCCCCCCCCCCGCAAAAAGCTAGCTGAGCTGGTATGTTTTTTTTGGGGGGGGCTTGCGCTCAAAGTTTTGCAGTAGTCTGGAAGGACTCGGGACTCAGACAAAAGCGTTTGGGAGCTATGAGCAACGCAAGTAGCGCATGAGTGGCAGGAGAACTGAAGGGCCCCCTTTTGGTGGGGGGCCTGGGGCATTTGGCCCCTATTAATCCGGGCCTACAGGAAATCATTTCTAACTGGCAGCTGTTTTTAAAGTTCTTATTCTCAAAAATGATATGCATTCACCTAAATTATTCATATTTAACTGTACCTGAATAAAAAGTGATATAAAAAGCTGTATTTTACATTGTCTTGTTTTTATGGGCAGCATTCTGTTACAGTTCTCTTCATGGAACCAATAATTTGGAGTTTTAACTATGTCTCATAGTTTGTGCACAGAACTCTAAACAGGGTTCTGATAGGTCAGCAGCTCATAATTAGCATTCTGTACACAAATCGTGACATAGTAATAACTCCACATAAGTGATTCCATGAAGTGTAACAGAATGCTGCCCACAAAAATACAACAATGCAAACTACAGTTTTACCGATCACTTTTTATTCAGATACAGTTAAATATAGATAATTTAGGGGAATGCATATAATTTCTGAGAATAAGAACTTTATAAAAGCTGCTAATTAGTACAAATTTCCTGTCCCCTTTAAGCACTCTTATCCTGCCAGCTGCCGTCCCTTGCTTAAACCACAGACATATAGCAAGTGTTACCAACTACAGCACTCTGTTCTACCTGTTATTTTAACCTGCTGAGCACTCAAATAAACAAACTTCCAGCTGTGTTTCTCTGAGACTGCAATCCAGGCAGCCCACCACCACACATTCTCTGGCAATCCAGCCTCTGGGGGACATCAGTGTATATCTAAAGATCAAGTTACATCTGTACTTTGATGTAACATTATTTTATTTAGTTTTTGTTGACCAGGGAAGTGCACTAGACAAATCCTGCCTATTTTCAGGCACGACCCAGGGGAGGGGGATATAGATGAATGCCAACTGATCTTGAACGAGATTAAGCTGTTGGTGATATTTTTAGTGAATGAGGGAAATTTGGCCAGGACACCAGGGAAATTCCCCTACTCTTTTCAATAAGTGCCATGGGATCTTTAACATCCACCTGAACTACCACCAATCCAGGCAGATGGGACCTCGGTTTAACGTCTCATCCAAACATGCTGAAGAACAATAGAATTCCAGGCATTTTGAAACTAAGGGAGCCATAAATCTCCCACCAGCTACAACACTCCAATGAGTGGTGAAAATAGCAAGACAGCACAGCCACAGAATAGTTTTCTGCCCACAGCACCATCTAGACTGGAGGACTGGAACGACACCTCTTCAGCACCAAGCATCACAACATCAGCACCCAGTGGCTTATCCCACATTCCCAGTGTGGGGCTAGAACCCATCACTTTCTGATCTTCCGGCCTCAGAGGCGAGTATGCTACCTGCTGAACCACCAGCACTTATTTTTACTTGGAGTGTTTACAACGCTGGCTTGGTGGTGATGGTGGTGGGGGTGATAGATTTCACCTGAAAACATTCATATGATTCAACTGTACGTGCTTTTATAAACTTCATGTATCTGAGCAGTTTGGGTCTGCCTCTGTAGCTGTGTTTTCCCACCTTTTCTCTTTGTTTATGAAGTATTATTGGCTTTCTTCATTCTGTTTTTATTTTCTCTGTCTTTTCCCACATTCAAGATATGGAATGTCTACCACAGAATGTCTGCCATTGATAAGACATGACGAGGTGTGGATTATATAGAGAATAATGGATAGGCAAGTGTGTGTTATGGATTTTTTTTTACACACCCGAGGTGTGTGATGACCCATAAACCTCGAGAGTGAAGCTCGAGAGGTTTATACAGTCATCACACAACGAGGGTTTGTAAAATAAATCCATAAAAACACACTTGCCTATCTTTTATTTTTTATAATTGCTGTTTTTTTGCGCGACTTAGCGCAGCTTAGCACGGTGTATTAAATGATGAGAATGCCGTAATAACCCGATTTCAGGTTATTATGGCATTTGACAGTACTCATAATCCGGTTATTAAACAGGGTCACCAGTTATTATAGCCTGATAAGAGCACACCCCAGGTGCTTTATGAGACACGAGGCGCTTGCACTGAGTGCCTTTAGCACCAGGAAAGTGCTCTTATCAGTAATAAGACACGAGGTGTGGGTTATGGCCTGATAAGAGCAAGCCCCAGGTGTGTTATGAGGCATGAGGCACTTGCGCTGAGTGCCTTTAGCACCTGGGGCATGCTGTTATCAGTCAATAACCTACACCTTGGAGTGTTGTATTGCGCTTATAAAATGGGCAACAAATTTCCAACATTAGTTCTGAAGAGGTTACAGTAGTTTTAAAAGAAAAATATAATTTGTTGTTCTTTTTTATGTTGAATTTTTGTAGTTTTGAAGAAATGAGTCCCTGTAACAGGACAAGTGTAGTAACTATGTCTAATTTTAGGGAGATTTTCAAGGAGGTGATGATGTGCTCCCTCACCCCCGCAGTCAAGCCCCCCCCCCATCCTCAAACAAAGTGTTTGCAATGCTTTTACTTTTTCTCTTTTGTTTTACAGCGAGCAACGGGGGGGGTCTTGACTGAGAGTGAGCATTGAACTTGGCAGTCTCCACTGTAAATGCTTCTATCTATGGGGCTGCCGTATTCAAGGAGGTGATGATGTGTGTGTCTGAATCCTCATACATACAAAGTGTTGACAATGTGATTTTTTTTTGTTTCTGTTCTGTGGATCATGTTTTTAAAGTAAACAGCTGGTCTGGGAGCGAGCGTGTCCCTCTGCCGTTCTCCATAGTTGGCGCATTGTAATTTGCACTTCTACCAATGGGGCTGCTGTATGAGTAAGCGGGTTTCTGATTTTTCTTTACTGTTTCACCCTGCTCATGCTACATTACAGTTTAACAACTCTAGCAGGAAGGGGGAAGGGAAGGACCTGACACCCTACTGAATGAAGATAGCAGAAATGGCAAGGGTGAAACAGTGAGTCATTCGTAGAAATGACTTATGTGCAAAAGAAAAGGAGAGGTAAATTATAACATTTTATTGTTTATCATACAGTTTTGTTGCCTGAAATTTTTGGCATTTCATAAATTTTGCCATTTCAGCATAACTGTTTGAAGCACACTGGTGAGTAACTGGACCGTTAAAGATCAACTTCCGGTTTTCAGTCGGCTTCGGCTTTGCAGATCGCGGTCAGCTTTTCATTGTGAAAGTTGTGACTGGGGAATAGTGAGGCAGTGATACTTCATGTTATGGGGCTTTCCTTGGGGTATGTAGTGCCGGCTGGCAAGTTATGGGCCGGTAAGGGCATGGCTACTATAGGCATTTAGTCAATCAGATTACAGGAACTGTTTTGCCAGTTTATAAAGGGATTCAAAATTCTGCTCGGTTCCACTGGCAGAATGTTCCTCTTATAATATACTGTACACATGCACAACAACGGCCTCTTCTAGAGCCAGAGACTTAATTATCTCACTGTCAGGGCAAGCAGAAAAGAGTTCCCTGATGAACACGTTAAGACAGAAGGAGGATTTTTCATAGTCAGAAAAGAAATAGTTGTAATGAAAAGTATGAACAATACTTAATGTTTCTAATTTATGTGTGCAAGGATAGTGTGATGATCAAGGAAACAATATTTAATTAATTTGTTTTATTTTTTATTTAAGCTAGTTTTATTTTTGGGGCCTAGTTGAAGGTTTTTACAGTGTAAAGGTAGCATCCATGTTTGTGATGGAAGATCAATTTTGCTTTTAGGAGGACTGATAGAAGATAGTTCTGGCTGTAGGAGGACTGATTTGTTCATTGTGTGAAGTGGTTTAGGACCAGGATAACTGTGCATTATGCTCTAATAATGCACGGTCACCTGACTGGTTTTAACCAATTAAAGTTCTTTGACTTTTAGACCCATTTTATAAGTGGAGGTAACCACCAGCAAAGCACATGTTGATTTTGACATGAGAAATGCCACAGCTGTGAAAAACTGGATCACATACAGAAAGGGTGCAAGACTGCAGCAAGGACTGCTTGTGCACAGTATAACACAGATGCCACTCTAGCCACTGAAATGGAAGATGAGACATTGCCACTGTTCGTGATCTATGCAACACAAGTCAATGGAGAGGAAATTTGCCTCCAAATTGAGTTAGCAGGAAAACCGGTTAGCGTGTAGCCTGTAACTCTTGTGCCAGAGTACATCGACAGAGAGAAACTTTAGCAGTGCCCTTTGTAACCATTGCATATTCAGTTCTTGTCTTACACTGGAGACTGAATCCCTGTGCTAGGGGAGATTCAGATACCAGTCACCTACGAGGGAGGAACATGGACCTTGCCTTTGGTGATAGTGCAAGGGGAAAGACCTGCATTATTAGGAGAGGAAACTAGCTCAGGAAGATCAAGTTGAACTGGGAAAAGATCTTCAGCTCAAATACTGTGACCAAAGCACCACGAGATGCACTGAAGAAAGTATTGGAAAAACATGGTCCTGTTTTCCAGGATGGCTACAGCACAATTCAAGATTTCAAGTCAAAGATCCAAGTGCAATCCGGAGTCACTCCAATTTTCCACAAGCCTGGACCAGTACCCTAAACCTAAGGGAAGTGGTGGAGAAGGAACTGGATCATCTTGAAAGCCATGGTATCATGTCTCAAGTAGAGAGGAGCAACTGGACTGCCCCTATCATTGTGGTGCTGAAGCTAGACAAAGCAGTGAGGCTATGTGGTGACTATAAGATTATAGTGAACCATTTTATAGAGCCAGACCCATACCCATTACCTAATGCAGAGGACTAGTTTGCTACTCTAGCAGATGGAAAGTTTTTTAGCATGTTAGACTTATCTTTTGCATACCAGTAGTTGGAACTGGAACCAGAGTCAGAACCGTATCTAACCATCAACACCCACAAGGGACTTTACCGATATCATCACTTGGCCTATGGAGTTTACGTAGCACCAGCAATTTTCCAAAAAATACAAGGGACCAGAAACTGCATGGACTGGAGCATGTAGTCTGCTTCATGGATGATATCTTGGTAACAGCGTCCACAGTGGAAGTGCATCTGACAATCCTGGACCAAGTTCTGTCCAGACTGCAGGGGTATGGACTGAGAGTGAAGCTAGCCAAATACCAATTTCTGCAAAATTCTGTTGAGTACCTAGGCTACCGAATTAACACCCAAGGCCTACACCCAACAGACAGCAAGGTGGATGTTGTAGTCAAGGCACCTGCACCAACAAATGTGACAGAGTTAAGATCATTCTTAGGCCTCTTGAACTACTATGGATGGTTCCTAGCCCATTTGTCCACATTGTTGCAAGCACTCTATGACTTGCTACAGAAAGAAGCTCAATGGAACTGGTCTCCACAGTGTGAGGAAGCAATCCAGGCTTGCAAGCAACATCTTCTAAACAGCAAGTGGTTAGCACACTATGACCCAGCCAAACCTCTGAGGCTGACATGCTATGCATCCCCATATGGAGTGTGGGCTGTCATCTCTCACGTGTTACCTTCTGGGGAGGAACACCCAATCACTTTTGCTATCAGGACCTTGTCCCCAAGTGAAAGAAACTATGCTCAGATCGAACAAGAAGCCTTGAAAATAATTTTTGGTGCCAAGAAGTTCCATAAGTACTTGTATGGAGGGAGATTCACTCTGCTAACAGATCACAAGCCTCTACTGGCAATTCTGGGGCCAAAGGCCACAATACCAACTCTCACAACACTCAGGATGCAGTAATGGGCCCTGATTTTGTTGGCTTATGACTATGACATCTAATATACAGTAGATGTTCTCAGGATCATGCAAATGTGGAAGCATTATCGAGGCTGCCATGCAAAGATGCTACAATGAAGGAAGATGATGGGGCAGTATTCCATCTTTCACATCTTGAGGCATCACCGTTGCTTCACAGGATGTCATAGCAGAGACACAATGAGATCTTGTCCTCTCTAAAGTCCTAGATGTCACCCCAAATGGCTGGCCCAACTTCATGAGAGACCAGACTCTCCAACCCTTCTTGGACAAGAAGGACCAGGTGTCCATAGAGCAAGGCTGTGTTCTGTGGGGAGCTCAAGTTGTTACAGGCTACTTTCTGACTTACATGACAGTCATCCTGGAATCTCTAAGATGAAGGCATTGGCCAGAGGATACCTCTGGTGGCCAGGACATACTCAAGATATCCAACATCTTGTCAGCCAATGTGCACCAATGTGTAGCTGTCCACAACCAAGCTGCAGCCACATCCCTGCATCCCTGGTCCTGGGCTACCACACCGTGGGAGTGCATCCATGTAGACTACGCTGAAGTGGGCAAACATTTCTTAGTAGTAATTGACATCCACTCCAAATGGCTGGAAGTGTTTCCTACACCAGTCACAACCACTGAAAAGACTATAAACTTTGTGAGATAACGTTTTGCTTCATATAGACTATCACGGGAGTTAGTGTTGGGCAAAGATCCCCAGTTTTCTTCTCATGACTTTAAATTGTTCCAAAAGCAGAATACGGTCCAACATATTTTGACTCCACCTTACCATCCAGCATCCAATGGTACAGCTGAACAAGCTGTACAGACATTCAAAAAAGCTTGGAGTACACTAGATTCACAGAATGTACCTACAACTCAAAGGATGTCTTGTTTCCTGTTCGCTTACAGAACACCCTTCACACAGCCACAGAGCGAACACCTGCCGAATGGTTCCTAAAACGTCAGCCTCATACCCATTTGTCATTGATCAAGCCAGACTTGGCTAATACTGTCACAAAACATCAACTACAACAGCAAAAGCATCTTGACAAGTCAACCAAGCCAGTACAGATTTTCCATCTTGGGGAGAGGGTGATGGTTTGAGACTGTTGACATCCCAAGGTTTCTTTGATTCCTAGGGTGGTGACTGAAACACGTGGACCTTCATCCTATGCAGTTTGTGTGTGACATTGACTTGTTCACATATGTGTGGATCACCTGCTGCATTCTGAGGTTCCAGTGCATGCAGCAGAAGATGTCACTCCAGATGAGGACAATGACACAAAGTACTGCTCCTGCCTATGAAGTTCCACTGGGCCAGTGCCAAATAATAACAGAACACCTCTTTTTTCAGCAGTGGTTGTTCCAGGTATTCCATGAGGCACCAAAGACCACCACAAAGACTTGTCATAGAAACAGACTTTGACAGCAGATAAGGACAGCTTGGCCCACACAGTCTGCCCATTTTCCTACCTATTAGATGAGCTGCAGATCCCAGTTAATCAACAGCCTACTTCCTTCTACCCCTCACTATAATTGCCTTATGCCTGTCCCATGCATTCTTGAATTCCCCCACTGTTTTTGATCTCACAACCTCCTCAGGAAGGCTGTTCCATGTATCCACCACCCTCTCTGTGAAAAAATACTTCCTCATGTTGCCCCTGAGCCATCCCCACTCTATCTTCAAATGTGCCCCATTGTTCTTGCACATCTCTTTTTCTGAAAGATGCTATCCTCTTGGACTTTGTTGATTCCCTTGAGGTACTTGAAAGTTTCTATCATGTCCCCCCATACCTTCTTTCCTCGAGGGTATACATATTAAGCTCTTTTAGTCTCTCTTCATATGGCTTCTTGTGCAGACTATACACCATTTTAGCAGCCCTCCTCTGGACTGCCTCCATCCTGTCTAAGTCCTTGCAGAGATGGGGTCTTCAGAACTGCACGCAGTACTCCAGATGGGGTCTCATCAACTGTCTGTACAAAGATAACAACTTCCTGTTTCCCACTGGTGATGCCTCTCCCTATGCATCCTAGTATCCCCCCAGCCCTCCTTACTGCCTTCTCCCATTGCTTGCCTACCTTAAGGTCACCTGATATGACTACCCCCAGGTCCCTTTCCATTTTTGTTGTTGTTAGTATTCCCCATTGTGTACTCTTCCCTTGATTTTTATTTTCAGGTGCATTACTTTGTACTTCTTTGCATTGAATCTAAGCTGCCATACTTTTGACCATTCCTCCAACCTTACCAAGTCCCTTCTCATCCTTTCCACACACCCCTTGTGTATCAACCCTGTTGTAGATCTTTGTGTCATCTGCAAAGAGGCATACTTTTTACTTCCAGACCCTCCGCAATGTCACCTATAAAGACATTCAAGAGGACCAGTCCCAGTACTGAACCCTGTGGTACCCCACTAATAACTCTCCTTTCTTCAGAATGTACTCCATTTACTCTTATCCTCTGTGTCCTGTTGTCCAGCCAGTTTGTTACCCAGGCTACCACCCTGGGACCCATTCCCAGGCTAGCTAACTTGTTTATTAATCTTTTGTGTGGGACTGTGTGAAATGCCTTGCTAAAGTCTAGGTAGTCCATGTCCACTGCCCCTCCCGGGTCTACTACTTTGGTCACCTAGTCAAAGAAATCTATTGACTTTCCCATTGTGAATCCATGCTGCCTTGGGTCTTATGCCCCACTGGCCTCTAGGTACTCAACAATTCTTTCTTTCAGAAGTGATTCCATAATTTTCCCTACCACTGAGGTCAAACTAATAGGTCTGTAATTTCCTGCCTCTACCTTGCTCCCACTTTTGTGAAGAGGAATCACATCCGCCCTCCTCCATTCCTCAGGTACCACCCCATCCTCCCATGATTTGTTAAAAAGGGTAGTCAGTGGTGTCACTAGGTCTTCCCTTAGTTCTTTTAGAATTCTGTGGTGAATCCTGTTGGGCCACATTGTTGTGTCCACCTTGAGTTTTAGGAGTTCTTTCAGAACCCTTTCTTCTGTGAATGGGCTAGTATCGACCCCCTGTCCAAAGTGCTTCTATTGTTTGGTTTAGGTACCTCCCTCTCTTCTTCTTTTGTGAATACTGAGCAAAAATATTCGTTCGGTATCTCTGCCTTTTCACTGTCACCCTTTGCCCACCTCCCCTCCCTTTTATTACACCTCACTATCCCTTCCTTGGTCTTTCTTCGCTCCCTAATGTACCTATAAAAGGTTTTATCTCTCTTCTTAACTGAGTTAGCTATCTTTTCCTTGATGTGAGCCTTCTCTATTCTGACTGCCTCTCCCACTTCCCTCTGCTTTAGCTGATACAGTTTTCTGTCCTGCTACTTCTGTGATTCCTTATACTTCCTGAATGCTATCTTTTTCTCCCTAACCTTCCTCACCACCTCTTTTAAGAACCATAGTGGTTTTTTACTTTGTTTTGTTTTGTTTATTTGATTCACACAAAAGCTTGTTGCCTCTGTGATGGCAGATTTGATCTTTCCCCATTGTTCTTCCACCCCTCCTTCCTGCCCATTTGCTAGTGCATTCCTTAGGCACTCACCCATTTTGCCAAAGTCAGCCCTCCTAAAGTCCAATACCCTCACTTTTGTATGGCTTGACTCTACGGCTGTGTTTATCATGAACCACACTGTTTGGTGGTCGCTTGTTCACAGATGACTACCCACTTCTAAATCTGTGATCCTCTCTCCATCCCCGTGTGAGAGTACTAGGTCTAAGACTGCTCTCTCCCGAGTGGATTCCAACACTAACTGTCTGATGTACATCCCCTGTACAGCATTGAGAATGACCCTGCTCTTGGATGTGGCTGCAGCAATTGTGCTCCAGTTAACATCTGGCATATTAAGATCCCCATCAGCAATATCTCCCCTTTTTCTGCTATTCTAAGGATGCCTTCTATCATTTCCTTGTCAATTTCCTCTCCCTGAGATGGGGGGTCTGTATACAACCCCCATGCAGATTGTGGTTCCATTTCCTGTCTCTATGGTGGCCCACATGCTTCCTCTCCTTCCCATTTACCCTTTAGTTCCGTTGCTTTGATCCCTTCCTCTAAGTAAAGAGCTCCTCCTCCTCCTCTTTTTCCCTACCTGTCCTTCCTATAGATTGTGTACCCTGGTATGTTGACATCTCAGTCATGGTTCTCCATGTACCATGTTTATGTGACTGCCACGATATCCAGGTGTCCCTTTTCCATCAAGGCCACCAGTTCAGGAAGTTTGTTACCCAGACTATGGGCATTGGTATTTATCACCCTCCATTTTGTGACGACCTTACTCCTTTTAGCCCCATCCCTGCCCTTACTGCCTTTGCCTTTTTCTCCATTTACCCCTGTCCTGCTCCCTATTGACCTCTCTACCCTGGTGTTTGCCTTGCCAACTACCATGTTTTATGGAGGGAGGCTGGGAATTCCTTGCTTCTTATCAGTGCCTTCCCCCCCTTGGCTAGTTTAAAAGCTTTCCAATAAAGCATTTAAACCTATCACCTAGAAGCCTGGCTCCCCTCCTGGACAGATGCAGACCATCCTGTCAGGATAGGCCTGTATCCCTCCAGGAGGATCCCCAGTCCCCAGTGAAGCCAAAACCATGTGCTCTTCACCAGTTTTTCAACCATTCATTGAATCACATGGTGCAGAGTACCCTAGCCTCACCCATGCCATAGACAGGCAGCACCTCCAAGAAGGTTACAGTGCATTCTACTTGTCTATGGCCACTCCCCAACTCCACAAACTCCTCCTGCACTTCACTGCTCTGATCCCATGCCCAGCTAGGTCATTTGTCCCAAGGTGGACAATGATGTCCAGCTCCCTCTCCCGTGCAGCTGCTCCCACGATTCTGAGGATTCACTTCCCGTCTCTCCAGGTCATGGCACTGAGCAGGCACCCCTACCTCTCCTCTCTCTCCTCCCTCCCTCCCTTTAAGTCATACACTGAACCTGTACCTCTATGCAGTTGGACTCATACATGTACTGCTAGTTAATGACAAGTTCTACCCAATGGGCTGAATAATGCCCCAAACTTGCTTCTTGGTACCAATAGTCTAGTTTGGCCAGGAAATTAGGAAATGTTACTGCTAAGTATTTTAGACTAGTTTCTGTCTAAAGGGGAGGAGTGCAGTATTCACATACAGGCATCTGTGTATATGGTAGTAGGAAGTACAGGGAACATCATTAGGGCTGTAGTTCATGCATATAGATATTTGTAGTCCTGTCTACTTATGGTTCCTGTCATGCTCAGTGGGCATTCCTTTGTCTGTGTCCAGCAGAGTGTGACCAGCATCTCCTGTGTAGGAATAAAGATGGCCACTGAACCAATGTGCTGTGTCTGAGTCTGTCTGTTAGTCTGTCTGTCTTCTGTCTGGGGCACCAAAATATCACACTAAGGACCTCATTTTATATTTTATTAGCCTGTGAAAAAGACAGATATAACAGATCATTATGTTTTAGAGCATATGACCAACAGATCATGGGAGGGATATAAAAGAGAGAGTTTTTTGGGGTTATAGTCTTGTGTCCTAACTTGTGGGGGCAAGATCCAGCTCCTGCGGCCTTGAAAGAAGAGTAGCCTTGGCACATTTGCAAAATCTCTGCTTACGCCAGAGCCAGAGAAGTAATAGTTTTTTTTGTGCAAGAAGATCCACACTGGTGGGGATAAAGTCAAAAGCTTTCCCATACATTTGGCACTTGAAGATTTGGTCTTGGTCTACTGAATGTCATTTTACACAGCTTGTAACTGACAGTCTGGTTTTAATCTTTATTATTTTTCTGCACTGGAAAACATTTGTTAAGCTGACAGCATTTAGCTGCATCTCACGCGTCTGTCTCTCTGTGACTTGCTCTATTTCTACAGTATGAAGAATGATATGGGGAGAAGGAAGAGCAGTGGGTGGGACAATAAGTGCAATATATTTTTTTATGCGGCCGTGGGCTTTCTCTAATGCCATGATCAGTGGCATCTCAGTTGCCTGCTGAGTAGGCATTCACCAATGCCTCCATCAACAGCTCCTCAGTTGTCTGTCAAGTGAACTTTCACCAATGCCACCATTGGTGGCTCCTTATTTGCCCACCAAGGAGCCTTCCAACAATTCTGCAATTGGTGGCTCCTTAGTTTTCCACCAAGTGGAGTTTCTCCAGTGCTGCCATTGGCAACTGCTTAGTTGCCTGCTAAGCAGGCTTATGCCAATGCCACTGTCAGTGGCTCCTTAGTTTCCCACCAAGTGGCTTTCACTAATACTGCCACCAGCAGCTCCTCAGTTGTTGGCCAAGTGGGCATTGTTTAGTGCTGTCATTGGTTGCTCCTCCATTGGCTGCCATACAAGCTTTTTTTTCAATGCTACCACCAGTAGCTGCACAGATGACCACCGAGTGAGCTTTCACCAATGCTGTTATTGGCAGCTCCTCAATTTCCCACTGAGTGGGCTTTCCCAGTGCCACAGTTGACAGCTTCTCAGTTGGCCACCAAGTTGATTTTCTCCAGTGTTACCATTTGCAGCTCTTTAGTTCCCCACCAAGCAGGTTTTCTGTACCATAAGGGTTTCGTTGGGAATGACCTGTAAAGAAAAGGAAAAAAAGCATAGCATACTATTCATTTTTTTTTTTTTGCTTTAGCTCTTTATTGGCCCAATGCCCCAGCACCCTACTCCTTCATTGTCCCCCAAGGTGCACCCTGTTTTCCAACTTGACTCACTGTATGCTGTCAATCTCCACTACCTACTCCTCTGGGTCCACCACCTCGGCTGGTGATTACAGCTTATATCTGTAGGAGGAAGGGGAGAAAGTGAGGAAGGAGAAGACGCTTCCTGCTGTCACCACAGAGACACTATCAGCGAGAGAGAGAGAGAGAGAGACAGAACTGATCTCTGGTGTCTGAAATAATGGCATAAGGTAACAAAGCCAGCCCACTTGAGGGTTGGTAACATGGGAGGGGTTCTAGAGGGACTCTCATTCAGTTCTGCAAAGGGCCCTTTTTTGTCTCACCCACTTCCCCATTGCATGCTCACAGCAGTATCCTGGGGGATATCTAATGGTACAGTCACCCACACTGCAGAGGAAGACTGCAGTACACAACCTCAAGGGACCACTTCACTAGAGGTACAATGAATCTCACCCAAAGGATGCTCTGTAACCCTGATGAAGACCCATCTGGTGAAAGTGCCAGGGCACCTTGTCAGTTTTTACTCTGATGTACTGGGGTTTTCCCTGCTGATTTTGGAAGGAATGGAATACATTTCTGGCAACATGTTATGAATTTGAACTTGTGTTGCATGCAATATATGGTGGTAAGTGTGCTTCTTATGGACCTATTTGGTTAACTCTAGTGCTGCTTGCACCGAACCTGCACCAAGGATCTTGCACCACAGGGCATGAGCCCTTTCCTGAAACTGTTTGCTCTGTAACATAGTTTAACCCCCTTGTTACCCGGGGTTACTAGAATCCCAGTAAGACCTAGTGGTAGGCAGGGAAGGCAGCTTGTGAAACTCCAGTTAAATGGATTTCACACTGTCTCACTCTGTTCTCAGTCTCAGCTGAGACTGAGGGATGACATCACCAATAGAACTATCACAGCTGCATGAGCCACACTGGAATTTGCAGCAAAGGGAGTTAGTTAGAACATTGGGAGTTTTGGAGTGAGAGTCTTCAGTTTGTCTTCAGTGAGTGAGTGTGTGTGAAGTAGGGAGCTTGCTGTTAAAGCAGCTCAGTGAAGGCTCTAGGAGCCTCAGCCCTGACAGAGGGCTACTTTTAAGGAATAGGGTGTGTGTGTCTCCACCTTAAAGAGAAACACAGAAGATTACTGAAGTGGTGGAGACCGCTGTTTTCAGGTCTCAGTAGCCCCTCCCTCCAGGGGGGGATGAGAAGGATTCCCTGCAGATTCCTGGGGCAAACCCCCCCAGTTCTGCGTGTGGAGGAAAAGCTGCCTGTTCGTTCCAGTATTTATTTGTGAGAAAAGAAGATTTGTGAGTCGCCTGTGTGGCACCTGCAACGTAAGGGTGAATGTCTGCTCTGGCTAAAAGGGCCTATGTTTTCACCCTGGGACTTGTGTGACAATGTAGGGATTGAACTACTAAATATTGGGAAGCCTAGAGAAATGGGCTAAGCAAAGTAAAAGTAGTTTCAAGTTCCAGAGTTTGTTGGCATGCAAATAATATGTAGAGGTGATATGACAGACGTCTAGCCTTAATCTACATTTGAAAGTTCAGTAGAGGAATTGTTCAGTTTCCAGAGAAATGGCCGGGTATGGGCTGTGGGAGCTGGAGGTGGGTGGCCCCCCATCTTTAGTGACCAGGTCCACTTCTACGGATTTCTTCTGTGGATTTCTACTTTGCCTCAGGCACTTGGCCAGTGATGGGGGAAGTACCCAAATGTGGGATTGTAAGGAAAATTCTCTCTAGGAGTCGAAGACTCTAGTGTGGTTTGGGGAGCCACAACAGGATAATTGGTTCATTCCTCAAATGGACCGTGAATGGGATAATTGGTTCATTCCTCAAATGGACTGCGGATCAAGTGGACGATGGGGGAGCCGGGCCAGTGGGGGAAAACCCAAGTAGTGTACAAGTCGGGCTGTGTACCCAAAGCTGCATGCAAGTCTGGGCTGTGTGCCTGGTGGGTTTAGAGCCTGAGGGCTGGAAATAGTAATAAAGTGTTCTGTAGTCTCTAATCTGCATTACCAGGAAATGTTGCCCCGTGAAGTCCGTCTGTCTTTGTTTGTTCAGCTTGGATGTGAATAAAAGCCACACTGAAGAATCCTCATTCCTGGCTTTGGACATTACAGTTATTGCTTCCTGTGTTCGGATTTACTTGGGTGCCTCTGTGCACAGTAGCCAAACCTAGGTCCCCTGTGCCGAGTAACCTCATCCTCCCCGAACCCAGTCCCCATCAGGTACTGCTGTCAGCTTCAACAGCATGCCACCTGTTGTTTTGCTAAAAAGGCAGGGGTGAGGGGTTACAATAGAAACATAGAAGTTGACTGCAGATAGGGACTGCAGGGCCCATCCAGTCTGCCCATTTTTTCTACCTTATGAATGTGCCATAGGTCTTTACTCTGTCACTGGCCTATCTATTCATATTCATCTTTATTGCTCCCTTATGCCTATCCCATGCCTGTTTGAAGCCCTGCACTGTATTCATATCCACCACTTCCTGAGGTAGGCAGTTTCATGCATCCACCACCCTTTCTGTGAAAAAGAAACTTCCTCACATTACCCCTTGATTGGCCTCCCTCTAATTTCATGCGGTGTCCCCTTGTCCTACTGTTTTTCTTATACTGAAACATGTTAGACTGTTTCACCTTGTTAATGCCCTTAAGATGTTTGAATGTTTCGATCATGTCACCTATCTCCCTCCTGAGCTTTAGGGTATACATATTGAGCTCCGTTAATCTGTCCTCATAAGTTTTCTGATGCAGTCCCTGCACCGTTTTGGTTGCCCTTCTCTGGACTGCCCCCATTTTGTTAATGTCCTTGTGCAGGTGTGGCCTCCAGTACTGCATGCAGTACTCCAGATGGGGCCTAACCAGTGTCTTGTAAAGAGGGATTATTAACTCCCTCTTATGACTTGTGATACCCAGAGTAATACACCTCAACATCCCTCTAGTCTTACCTACTGCTTTAGTGGTCTGCTTGGATGATTTCAGGTCATTGGTGATGATGATGCCCAAGTCTCTCTTCCCTTGTGATCACCAGCAACTCCCCTCCCAACCTATAGGTGGCTTCAGGGTTTCTCTTCCCTATGTGCATGATCTTGCACTTCTTTGCATTAAACCCCAGTTTCCACTCATCAGACCATTTTGCCAGTTTATCCAGATCTCTTCTCATTCTGCCCACAACATCTGGATCATCTACTCTATTGTAGATATTGATGTCATCTGCAAACAGACATACGTTACCCTCCAGTCCATCTGCAATGTCACTGATGAAGATATTGAAGAGGACTGGCCCCAGGACTGATCCCTGAGATACCCCACTTGTGACTTGCATCTCTTCTGACTGTATACCATTTACTACCATGCTCTGTTTTCTGCCTGCCTACCAGTTTGCCACCCAGTTGACCATTTCTGACCCAGTCCAAGCCTGCCCAGCTTATTAATCAATATTCTATGTGGAACAGTATCGAAAGCTTAGCTGAAGTCACTGTGGGCAACATTAGCTGCATCCCCTTGGTCCACCACTCTGGTTACCCAGTCAAAGAAATCTATGAGATTAGTTTGACAGGACCTTCCTGTTGTAAACCCATGCTGTCTTGGATCCTGTGCTCCTATGAATTCCAGGTGTTGCACTATCCTTTCCTTAAGGACTGCCTCCATAATCTTTCCCACTACTGAGGTAAGATTGACTGGTCTGTAGTTCCCTGTCTCCTTCCTGCTACCACTCTTGTGGAGCAGTATCACATGAACCCTTCTCCAGTTTTCTGGGACCTCTCCTGTGCTCAGAGACTCACTAAACAATTCTGATAATGGATCTGCTAGTTTCTCTCTAGTAACCCACCCTGTTGACCTTCACTCCTGATATACCAGGCTCATGGTGTGAACCCGAGTTACCTGCATAGCACAGCAATGCCTCACAGCTTGGCTCCATGGAGCCGACTCTTACTTTTCTTTTGCAAACAACTATGTTTAAAAAATATGACCCAGCCACCTGTGGTCATATAGATGGAGGGCCAGTGAGAGTAGAAGGATCAAGCATCCCCTAGGATATGCTCCTTTTCTGGGAAGTAAGAGATCCCAAGCCCACTGCAATACCACAACCTGCATAGATAGTGGTGACACAGCAGGGTACTGCACTCCAGTGCCCTGATTCAGCATCATGGGGGGTGGGATACATTAGTCTTCTTCAGGAGTTCATTTATCAGTAGACTCTCATTAGCTTGTTTTTTATGGTCTGTGCTTTTTGTCTGATGGCGGGCTTTGTTTGCACGCCTTTTGAACCTGGCTTAAGTTGTAGCCATAGCATGTCCTTCTAGTATGATGCAGGGCCTTCCTCCTTCTAGTCTGCAGCCAGCTGGCTGACTGGTTTCGTTGACTGCACACTAGAAGGAGGAATGCATTGCTTCATACTAGAAGGACATGCTATGGCTTAAACTTAAAAAAAGCTCAAAAGACATGTGACCACAGCCTGCCGTCAGACAAAAAGCACTGTCATAAAAGCACAGACCATTAAAAAAACAAGCTGATGAAAGTCTGTTGATAAGCAAACTCCCGAAGAAGCCTTAAATATCTGGGGGAAACGTTGGGATGGATGATGCCCCCTTGAATCAGAATAAAAGAATTATGAAATGGAAGTTTGCAAGAGAGTGTGTTCATGTGCCCCCCCGTCCAACTTGGCTTTGTATAATACATCTGGGGGCTGGCTGCATATGTGAGTCTGCTTTGAAGAGTAACACCATTACCTGGAGTGTCTCTTATTTAGTACTGGACTAGTGAGAAAAGAGAAAACCAAGAAAAAGTTCAAGGAGGGTTACCAGATAAAGCCAGGCCTCCCTCAGGCTGTACCATCCAGACCACCTTCTCCACCAAGGATGATTCCTGAGGCCCTACTGTGGGGAACAAGTTACGGGGAAATGTAGGTAAGAGGTGGAGAAGGGATCAAGCACGGCTGGGAGCTGACCATGAGGTAGTGGATGAGGGCAACTCCATTGCAGCAGGACACAAAGTATAAATGATAGAAGATATATCGTTTATTTTCATACAAACATTTAGTGCATGATAACATCAATCAAGTCCCTCTCCCCATATCATCAGTATGCTCCCATAAGTACTGTGCGCTGCCTCTAAATGGCAATCAGAAATCAGAGTTTTCTGACCTACAGATAATATCAAGCATCATCCCCATCTTTTTAACCTGCAAGCCCAGATTCTCTATAGAAGCTGTGTTTCAGACACTGGTTTGCATTCTGTTATTGTTGCATATTCACTGGCCTTTTAGTAAACTCAGTGAGTGCTTCTGACTTGCATACAGCTCCTAAAGGCCATTTCAGAATGGAATAACATAGATTATGTCCTCCTTAAACTCTTACATTATTGTAACAATGCATATATTTGGTACTATGGAACTCTTGTCAAAATGGACCTATAAACTGTGAAATAACATAGAAAAATAGAAATTGATGGCAGATAAGGACCACTAGGCCCAGACAGTCTGCTCATAACTCCTACCCTTGTTTGTGGCCTCTGACCCTACTTGATCAACAGCTTTCTCTTCTCCTTCCCACTTCTAGGGTTGCCTTATGCCTGTCCCATGCATGTTGAAATCCCTCCACTGTGCTTGCTCCTACCACCTACTGTGGCAGACTATTCCATGTGTCTACCACCCTTTCTGTAAAAAAAATCTTCCTCACATTTCCCATTATCCAGCCACCTTCCAATTTCATATCATGCCCCCTTGTTCTTGTACTCCTCGTATATTGGAAGATGTCGCCCCCCCCCGCACCTTGTTTAGGCCTTTAAGGTACTTGAACATTTCTATCATGTCTTCCCACTCCCTCCTATCGTCTCCTCCAGCAAGTACCTAGCGAGGTCCTTTAGTCTCTCCTCATATGTTTTCTGGTGCAAGCCCTGTACCATCTTGTCACCCTTCTCTGGACAGCCTCCACCCTGTCAATGTCCTTACAAAGATGCAGCCTCCAGAATTGTACACACTACTCTAGGTGATGACTCATTCGTGTTTTATACAATGGAATTACCACCTCCCTTAGCTTAGTAATTAAAGAAATGTAATTGGTCTATACCATTAGTTCCCACACCTTGTGATAGTGAGCCTCCCCCAAGTCCTGGAAAACATTTCAAGTCTCCCTCAAATTTGGGAAACATCTTGGGTATCCCCATAGAAAAATATACTTTACATAGTACACCAGGAATATAGTGAGTCTAGTCAAGTTGACTGAGTATATTCTCTTTTTATTCAACTTATTGTTCTCCCCCTACCCTACACCCCAGGTTATCTTTGTCACTCCACTTTTCTGACTCTTGGACCTTTATTACTCTGTTTCCCTTCTATCTGGAACAACCTCCTTAGCCACCTCTATCTCCCCCTCTTACCCTGTTGCTAAAAAGCATTGTCTCAATGTACTGTTCCCAGTCACCAATTTGCATATAAATAAACACATACTGAAGAAACAAGCCTTGATTTACTGTGCCTTTCAAAGTCACTAATTTACATATAAATACACACCCTAAAACAAGCATTGGCTCAAAGGGTTTTCCTGGTCACCATTCCATGCATAAGTAAAGAAATTCACATGCCGTTGTCCATAGTTAGTTTGCTTCAGCTTTTCACACATAACATCCAAAACTTAAAATTGAAATACTGTACATTCTCAGACTTGACTGGGCCTAACCAGGAACAGTTTGGGCTTCCCTTGGAAGGCTGGCCTCACAATTTGAGAGCCACTGGTCTATACATCTCACCTGACATTCATTAATTCCTAGTAAATGCACAGCATGGTCCCTTACTAAACTCACATATTGCACCTACTAACTGCCTTATTGTTGTCATTTTTCATATGGCAACCTTTCCCCCATTTTATAAGGGCAACAACCCATTCCATGGCATGGTTTCCTGAGAATTAATGTACTTACCATGTGGGTTGAAAGGCAACTAGCATATGCATTAAAGATCATATGAACTGTTTTTTCCATATTTTTAATAAAAGCATGAATTCAAGTCCCTGTGTCATGATTAGTGTTTCCTGAAAATTTCATGCGGTTTAGTTTTGTGGTTTTCTTTAAATCAGCATCTGTTAATGTGATCTGTAGTAACAGAAAACAGTGAAGATTTTTCTGTCCCTACCACTGAGGTCTGCAGAGCGATGACATAATTTTGGTCTAGCCTGCTACTTCAGCACTTAAGTCCCTGATTGACTGAAGAAGCTGTTGCACTTCCCAGTCAGAGCAGTCTGTAGAGCTAATTGTCTTCACTCCAGATTTGTTACTAACCCATCTGGTTTGTGTTTAGATAGATTAGCTTAAAATCTACTATTCTGTTCTCATAACAAGCTGATCATTTGAGCTTCAGTGCTGAATTGAACTGGTATGAATGTTTGTGAGAAATCACTTTGTATCACAGCTGACAGTTCTTTCTCATCAAAACTCTGCATTGTTTTCTGGCTATATAACAATGGCTATAACATAAATCTAAATGTTGCTAATTAATAGAAATAGTGTGTCTTTGATGTAGCCTCCATAGATACAGTAGGTTCATGTGAAAACAATTTTGGTTTTATGTCAGATTGACAATCAGGCATCTGCCACACTCTGCTCTTTCAGGAACATGTACTATATGAACTCACAAAATTCAGTTCTTTGAGGGTGTTTGTGTGAAAATACATCATGTAATTGTATAACTAGAAATAGTACATGGCATCCTGATGTCCCTGTCTCCTACCCGACAGTTAAGGCAGCAACACTCTGCTGCCCACTTTCCCGTGCCCCACAACCCCCCATCTTCTGATCCCATTTGAGGCTGCTGCACCCCACTGCCCACTGTCTTCTCCACACAGTTGAGGCTGCTGCACCCTGCTTCCCTCTGTCCCCCAACCCCATAGTCAGAGCCAATGCACTCTGTTACCCCTGTTCCTGTCTCCACAGTTGAGGCTGCTGTGCACTGCTAAGCCCTAGAATCCCAGGTCCCCTGCCTTCACAGTTGGGGCTGCTGTACAGTGCTGCCACCAGCCAACAGAGATGGGGGTATTTACTGAACCTGCTCTTATACAGTGCTCTTCCATTGCCCCAACTGGGCAAGGCTGCTGCACTGCAAACACCCTGTCCTACAGTCAGGGCTGCCATACCCTGATGCCGTCCTGTGTCCTACCATACAGTCAAGGCTTCTGCACCATTCTGTACATGGGGCACAATGTCAAAAAATGATAAAGTTATGAACAAACATTGATGTTTTTCAAGGTTTACTCATCATAATGTTGCTATTTTTACAGATTTTGACCCTAAATTGTCAACATAGCCATTTTGTACCCTGCCTCATGAACATGACTGGTGTCATTTTTAAATCCTGCTCAAAACATCTTTTCATACAAATGCCAAAACAATTATGTCAGGATTTTTCAAATGATAAGAAACACAAATGGACCCATGCTCATAGTATGAGTGAGTGTTATCCCGACAAAGAGAAACACTGAGAAGACACAAAGGGGAAGCTAGACCCTGGAGTCAGTTGAAAAAACAATTATGACTGACTTACCACACATTATGACTGATTTTTTCAACTAGTTTAAAATTTATGACATCGACTCACCAAAGAAAATCCAACCAATTTTTCCAACTTCCACCACTGTTGAATTTTATATATGTACAAGCTGTGACACTTGGCCAGCTGGTTATGATTATTGTATGATATTGGTAGTATAAATAAATGGTCAGTGTATGAAATGTCAGTCTGTCAGATTTGGCCCTTTTAAATTACAAGGTGTCAGCAGCTAAAATCACATGATGTATTACACTGACCAGAAGAGCTCTGTAATGTAATTAACTTCCTTGAGAAATTGCATTTTATGGCCTTTTTATGACCTCATGCTTTTGAAGTTGAAAACCAGATGTGACTTTATGAGTCTGCCAGAGGATGAGCCTAATAAACTTTTATGATGTCTTAAGAGGAACAGGCCATTTGATATCAATATAGTGTGAAAAGTTGTAACCTCAAAGGAACTGGTTGATCAAAGACTCATAATTTGGGAAATGGGTTTTTGCTGATGGTCACATTATTAACATACCTCCTGGTAGGAAATCATTTTTTGTAATTTTAATTTTTTGTAATTCTAAAAGGAGGAGCTAGATGACTCACACAAGGGGTGTGGAGACACAGAGTTTAAAATGATACTTGTGTCTGAAATGTATGACATATCATTTTGGGACTCTAGAGAGAGACAGCTCTCTGATCTAACTTTAAAGGTACTTACAGAGGTAATATATTAGATAGAAAAAATATAAATGTATTGTGGTAGGAGTTTGTTCTGTAATTTTCCTTTTTTTTTCTTTTATGTGATTGTGATGCTCTTTGATATTTGTTCTGTATTTTATCTTACTGTTTTTATCCATTTTTAGTAAACATTTCCTTAAGATACTGTCTGGTCTCCTCAGTCATTTTTTTGCATTATTTGCTGAATGGATATTAAGTCTGACACTGTTCAAGGGCTTGATGGTGTTACTAATCTTGGTAAAAGGTAAGAATATACTTAAGGTCTCTTACAGAGTTTTAAGGGTTCATTTTGGATACCTGGTTAGGTGCTCTTAGGCAAAAGATATATTGCATCCCCCAAAGACAATATTATCTGAGCCTGTACATTTGGGTTCACTAGCATAAGGTTCACAGTTTGAATCCCCCCCCAGAACTTGAAACTAAAAGTGATTCAGACCCAAAAGCAGACAGAAGGGTTACCCTGTCTGTTACCTGTTCACACTATTGCACTCTGAGGTTGGCACTGTGGGAGCAGAGTGCCTGACCTGTGGAGTGCATTTGTGACACAAGCAACCATTTTTGTTCAGTTAAAATAAGGTGCTGCTGCTGCATCAGCATGTGTGTGTGTGAGTGGAAAAGAAAAGAAAAAAGGTAATAACCATGACACCCTTAAAGGATTAAAAACTAAAAAAAAATACAAATCAAGTACGCACACCACCAGCACCACAGCACCCCCCTTGTGAAATCTGGGATCCAACTCCAAGACTACAATAACACCTTAGCATTGCTGTGGTCAAAATTAAGTTTTGCAGCCACTAGCCAGCAGCAGGCCTAGTGACTAAGAAAATTAACTGGCCCCACAGACATTTCTGTTGGCCCAGTTGGTGTACATACTAAAGTGTTGCCTTCTCCAGTACAAGCCTGCAGGGCTAGTTAAATGAAAATCTTACTAGCCTGATACAAAATCAACCAGCACTTGGCTAGCGGCAGGGTTCAACCTTAACATTGTTTTACTAGCCCTGAACCTAGTGAAAATTGACCAAGGCTAGTGCAGCTAACCCTCTACTTGTCCGACTTGGCTAGTGCAGATTTTTCATGGCTGTTAATGAAGTTGCAAAAGTCCCTACTTTAGCAGGCTGTAGTTTTTTTTTGCTAATCTCCCTAAGTGTTCCAGGTGGCCTGGTGTGATTAGCAGCTCAATAAGAGCTGCAATTATCTGGCAGTTTAAAGAGGGGGATCCAACAAAAGACTCTATGTGAGTTATTATCACTCAAGTGTTAGGACAGTCAACTAGTGTGAGTGCTGTGATCAAGGGTAGAGTGGTTAAGTCACTAGCTTCCAGTTTGCTGAACTTGTCTTTGATTTGTCCCACAATATTAAGACCAGTGTGCCTCATTTCCCAACCTTCTGAGTGCCTGTGTCCAACACTGCAGTGACAGAATGTTATCATGTATACACTGTCTGCCCAGCCAGGTGGTGTGTCCACTCTATACTTTATCTGGACACCAGTGCAGACTAGGCTTTGAAGTGGCCCATCCACAGACTCATAGCTGCCATTACTGACTGGTGTAGGGGTTCACAGCTCCTCTTAATGGATCACATCAGTCAATGCCATCAATGCAGTACCACCCAGCATGTCATTTCATCCTAAAAACAATGCGTAGGAGCATGTATGATACAAAGCAAAACCTTAGTAAAACATATAATTTGAAAGGTTAAAAATAGGTATTCCTGGTGTGTTCAGATCATCCTATATAGAAAGAGAGGTAGTACAGCATCATGCCTGTATACTGCTCCCCTTTGACTGATGAAAGGACACTGTTATGAAAAATCTGTTTTTGTTAGGGCAGAGCATGTTAAATCAATATTTTTGTGCCTGGTATATATAAACAGATATGTCAAAGTTTCTTACATCCCAAGTCCCCTGTGTTTGTTTAACTCTCTCCAAAGAAATCCTAGAACTTTCCTGGCTCACTTCGTAGTGTAAGAAAACTTCCAGAAGTGCAGTTCTGGTTAATCACAGGGTGTGGGATGAGAGCGTCTTTCTCTGCCTGATTCTGTACATTGCCCTGCAGGTCAGGGTGTGACTGTGGTGACGTGCATGATGATGTTGGTTATTGTGTATGCAGAGCTAGAACTGCCTGATTCAACATTTGCTATTATGGTATTCTCTGGTTTGGCGAGGAGGGGTTGAAGAAAGAGGAAACAAGGGGCACATGGTGAAAAAACAATGGGGGTACACACTGCGTGTGATTGGACTGCAGCCTTTTTTTTCTGGTGCAGGAATCAATGTGGGAGCAGGATAAATGTGTAATAATCAGAGTATTTCTTGGCTTGCATTTTTCCTGTATAACTGATCAAAATTGACCATTATTAATGTGGGCTAACGCAACCATCTGCGGGCTAGTGCAATTTTTAATCAACTTGTCCGGCTGGCTAGTGCAAAAAAAAGTTAAGGTTGACCCATGGCTAGCGGGCCTGTGCCAATTTCAACCACTGAATTGATAATCCTTAAAACAGACATATGTTTTATGCTACATTCAGCAAAACATTCCACATTTAAATAGTACTTTACTGTTTCTCTGTATTTACTTTGAGAAATACGCCCTCCCCTCCAGCCTGTCCTTCCCAAACCTTTGCTAGCCAGAGGTGGTGGATTCTGCATGGTACATGGCAACTTCAATGTCTTTTAAATTAATGGTATGGCTCTGGCTACCCAGGAGATCCCTTGCAGGATGACATCAAATCAACAGAGACACTCTCTGGTCCTCTCAGAAAGAAAAACCTAACATTAAAATGACACCCACAGACTACGCTGCCAGTCCAGATTTGTAGTTCTAATGGACAGCTCTTTATCTAATAAAGGAAAGGACACAATATTTTAGAAAAATGTATTCCAGGTGTAACCCTCTTACAAATGGGGGTCACCAAAAAGCCTTCCTTAGGTAAGCCTAAATACCCTCTGCCAGGATGGTGTCCTATGTTTCAGCTGTTTAATAAGAACTTGCATGAGAGTGCTTAATTGCCTCTGTGTCTGTCCCTTTAACAGCTGCCTGTTTGATAGTAATAATTAATCTGAAGGGGGGGTCTAAGTCTTTCCCTGCTCAAGTCCCATCTGAGCTGCTGCATAATCGCTCCATTTCTGCTGTCGCTAGTGGCGTAGACAGAGCCCTGCTGAAAGATGTAACTAATTGCTGGTAATCATTTAGAGTAGTGATGAAAATGTAGTTTGTTCTAACCTACCTTTCTTGCAGCAAGGACTGTTCAGTTTAACTCCACCATTTTGATCCTGAACTGCCGAATTGGACCAATCTGTAACTGGGGACTCTAAAATGGAGCCTGCTGTACTGGGGATATGTGGAAAAGACTCTGGGAATTGTAGTTTAGGACTGTTGGCACCTTTTTACACCTATGGGGGAGCATGTTGTGACTGACTGACTGATAGACAGATCAGTCAGCCGAACTGTTTGGATCAGAGGGAAATTCCCCAGCTGCCTGAGCACAGGGTCAGGACTGAGATGGAGCTGGAAGAATGAGCAGCTTGTGGAGCTGCCTCCCCACGGGGTATCGTGGGGACTTGGCAGGAAGGCTGAGTCTGCCCTGCCTGCCTGCCTGCATCTCTCCTGCACTGGAGAAGAAAGGAGAGTTTTATTTCAGACCATGTCTCTGAATAATTTCGCTGTGCCCTGAGTTATGGGCATGATGAGCAGAGAAGAATAGAAGAGCCAGACCTGAGTTGGAAGCTGAGAGAGAAGGACCTCACATAGTTCGAGCAGTCGTGTTGCACAGTAGTTCACGTGGGAGAACCGTGGAAGGCCTGACTTCTTGCCTGCTTTCTGCACAGAGAAGAAGAGAGAGAGAGAGAGATAATTGTTTCGGACTAAATCCGAGTTGTGTGCCTTAAGCAAGCTGCTGAATTGGGACCAGGCTTAACCTGTAGAAGACCGAAGATTTTGTTAAAAGCGATCGGCCTGTCAGGAACTTTAGCTACCGTTGTGCTCCTGGGTTTTAGCAGTGATTTTGCAATTTAAATCAAGGAGCAGCCTGCCTGGTACAGTAAACATTCTTTACATATAAATGTGCTGTGAACTGGAGGGGGTCGCAATCTGGTTTTCCCCAGAGCTGTGTGCCTGAGGGCTGGAAGCTGTGTCCAGCTCGAGTCAGACTGAATCCGCCTGTAATTCAATGCAGTTGGGCCCTGCCATGAGGGCCTTGTATCACTACCCTGCTTCTTCTGGCAATCCAGAACATCCACCTGTCATCTCGACCATCGACAATCCTGTGTCCAGCTTTGGGTATCGTGAGTAACAAACAGGGTAGCTCTCTGCAACATATTTTTTGAATCACAAGTGTGTCAGCTGATTAATTTGTTGTGTTGATTCCACGAACTGAGCCCTCTGGCTCCAGATTACAATCAGTGGGTGTGCATGTTATTTCTTTTCCTCACAGGACCCCTACCAGCTGCAACACCAGCCTACCCCGGGCAACTGTCCTGGCTAGCCCCCTTCTCCATTCTGGGTACCCAGAGAGTGTGACTGATAGGGAGACTGAATGCATGCACAACTGTGATGTTTATAGTGTGTTTAAGCCAATTAACCTAATTGCCCCCATCCTTGTTATAGCCCCCTGAATAAATCAGATCTATTTTTCCTGCAATTTACATTGACTGTGGTGTCTGTTTATGCCTGAGGTACTGCACAGTTGCTTTTTGTCTTGCATCACCTTATTTTACAGGGGGTCCCTAGAGCCAAGCTGAAGGGACCCGTCTTGGGGGTAAGTGCTAAATCAAGGTGTATGTGTAAAGCTCATCGGGGTATTGGGAAGGTAAACATTGTGTGTTATATGTGCCACTAGCAGGAGACAAGGGGGGGTCACAGTGTCCCAAAAGGCTCTGGCCTGGTTAGTCAGACTAATACCAACCCTGACCTTTGGGTGGAGGCACCCGTCAATGAACCTAGGCCCCTTAACCTGCTACTAGCCAAGCAGGCAGGGGTAGTAGCCCCTGGGGATAGCGCCACCTGGGGGTTACATCTTGGAGGCACCGCTGGGATTAGCATCCTCTAGAGGCCAGGAGGACCAATGTCTGACGTCACTAAAAAATTGGGCGCCAAATGAGTTTCGCTCCATTGTCACGGGTCATAGGGATGGGCCCCCATTTGTAGGTAGACTGTAGGAAGCAATAATGCAAATAAGTGTAGTAATTCTAAGTGTATGAAAAATACATAACTGTTGTTACTATGGAAAATAGCTAGAGTATCCTAAATCAGTATAGTAATGTGATAAGTGACGTTCTGATGCATTAGCCATTATCTTTATCATGTGTAGCATTGATTAAGGCATCAGAAGCTACACACATTCTCTACGTTTCACAGTATTTCACACAGGTATATGAGAACTAATGTATTAGATAGTATGTGCATTGTATAGTAAGGGTTGGATATGTTGCTTAATGCCTTAAAAGCTATAGGCCTAGTCTGTTAATGGTATAAATGTGTAGTATAATTTGCAACTGCAATTATTATGATGGTACTAACTTGACGCGGACACCAAGTTTTCTCCAAGCAAGGAAGGGTGTAACTCCCCTACAAATAGGGGTCACCAAAAAGCCTTCCTTGAGTAAGCCTAAATACCCTCTGCCTGGATAGTGTCCTGTGTTTCAGCTGTTTAAAAAGAACTTGCATGAGAGTGCTTAATTGCCTCTGTGTCTGTCCCTTTAACAGCTGCCTGTTTGATAGTAATAATTAATCTGAAGGGGGGTCTAACTATTACCCTGCTCGAGTCCTGCCTGAGCTGCTGCATAATTGCTCCGTTTCTACCGTCGTTAGTGGCGCAGACAGAGCCCTGCTGAAAGATGTAACTAATTGCTGGTAATCATTTAGAGTAGTGATGAAAATGTAGTTTATTCTAACCTGTCTTTCTTGCAGCAAGGACTGTTCAGTTTAGCTCCACCATTTTGGTCCTGAACTGCCGAATTAGACCAATCAGTAACTGGGGACTCTAAAATGGAGCCTGCTGTATTGGGGATATGTGGAGAAGACTCTGTGAGTTGTAGTTTTAGACTGTTGGAGCCTTTTTGCACCTATAGAAGGGAGCATGTTGTGACTGACAGACAGATCAGCCAATCGAACTGTTTGGATCAGAGGGAAATTCCCCAGCTACCTGAGCACAGGGTCAGAACTGAGATGGAGCTGGAAGAATGAGCAGCTCGTGGATCTGCTGCCCCATGGGGTAGCGTGAGGAATTGGTGGGAAGTCTGAGTCTGGCCTGTCTGCCTGCAGCTCTCCTGCATTGGAGAGAAAAGCACAGTTTTAATTCGGACCATGTCTCTGAATAATTTCGTTGTGTTCCAAGTTATGGGCATGATGAGCAGAGAAAAACAGAAGAGCCAGATCTGAGTTGGAAGCTGAGAGAGAAGGAGCTCGCATAGTTTGAGCGGTCGTGTTGTGCAGTAGTTCACGCGGGAGAACTGTGGAAGGCCTAACTTCTGGCCTGCTTGCCTGTTTTCTGCACTGAGAAGAGAGTGGGAGAGAGAGAGAGAGAGAGAGAGAGAATTGTTTTGGACTAAATCCTAGCTGTGTGCTTTAAGCAAGCTGCTGAATTGGGACCAGGCTTAACCTGTAGAAGACAGAAGATTTTGCTAAAAGCGATCGGTCTGTCAGGAACTTTAGCTACCATTGTGCTCCCGGGTTTTAGCAGTGATTTTGCGATTGGAATCGAGGAGCAGCCTGCCTGGTACAGTAAACTTTCTTTACATATAAATGTGCTGTGAACTGAAGGGGGTTGCAATCTGGTTTTCCCCCTGAGCTGAGTTGTGTGCTGAGGGCTGGAAGCTGTGTCCAGCTCGAGTCGGACTGAATCCGCCTGCTACTTAATGCAGTTGGACCCTGCCACAAGGGCCTTGTCTCACTATCCTGCTTCTTCTGGCAATCCAGAACATCCATCTGTCGTCTCAACCATTGTCCATCCTGTGTCCAGCTTTGGGTATCGTGAGTAACAAACAGGGTAGCTCCCTGCAACATATCTTTTGAATCACAAGTGTGTCAGCTGATTCATTTGTTGTGTTGATTCCACAAACTGAGCCCTCCAGCTCCGGATTACAATCAGTGGGTGTGCATGTTATTTCTTTTCCTCACAGGGCCCCTACCAGCTGCAACGCCGGCCTACCCCGGGCAACCATCCTGGCTAGCCCCCTTCTCCATCCTGAGTACCCAGAGAGTGTGACTGATAGGGAGACTGAATGCATGCACAACTGTGATGTTTATAGTGTGTTTAAGCCAATTAACCTAATTGCCCCCATCCTTGTTATAGCCCCCTGAATAAATCAGATCTATTTTTCCTGCAATTTACATAGACTACAGTGTCTGTTTATGCCTGAGGTATTGCATAGTTGCTTTTTGTCTTGCATCACCTTATTTTACAGGGGGTCCCTAGAGCCAGGCTGAAGTGACCAGTCCTGGGTGTAAGTGCTAAATCGAGGTGTATGTCTAAAGCTCATCGGGGTATTGGAAAGGTAACCATTGTGTAGTGTGTGGGCCACTAGCAGGAGACAAGGGGGGGGTCACAGTGTCCCAGAGGGCTGAGGCCTGGTTAGTCAGACCAATGCCAACCCTGACCTTTGGGTGGAGGCACCCTTCACTGAATCTAGGCCACTTAACCTGCTACTAGCCAAGCAGGCAGGGGTCATAGTCCCTGGGGATAGCACCACCTGGGAGTTACACAGGCAATGCACACATCATCAGGCCAGGCCACTATCGAGGGTCAGCCGCCCCACCAACCCTTATATTTCTTGTTGCACTGATACTGGTACTTACAAAAACAGTTCAATATACTGTAACAAATATATTGATCTTTACAAACATTTTTATGTTAGAAAGACTGCAGTTAGTGGGTCAGCCAATATGGTGGGCACATTTTTTCCTTAGGGTTTAGCAGGGGCCTCCGCCCCACCCCACCCTAGTGACATATCAGGACTGCCATATTTGTGACTGAGGAACGCAGCCAAGCCTTTATGTCGTGTTAAAGTAGTTGGTTTAAAAAATAGAACAATAGATAGGTTCTGGTGTATTACAAGGCAGCAATTCCATTGAGAGTTTCTTGTGTCCCCAGAACCTCGAGATGGAATTTCTGCCTTGAAACACCAGAACCTATTTGTTATTTTTTGTGAAATACAGATGCGAGGAATTTTTAAGTTCTTACTTGTGCGTGCTGTATGGCGCTGTGGTCTGCAGAGGTAGTAAGACTCCCGAGTGTTGTTCCTCGCTCGCACGTTGGACAATGCCATCACCCCGCAGGGAGGTTAAAATTAAAACTTTTAGGACCTTCCCAGCCATGACTGTAGCTGAATTTTCACTTGCCCCAATTCATTTCAATGAATTAGCTCTCTCTGTACTTGCCCTTTGAGGAAATTTACTTGCCCAGGACAGGGAGCAATGGTATTTGCTCACCCATGTCAGCCCATCAACAATTCTAGGTCCTTCACTTTACAGCATCATACTGACTGCCCTAATTTCTGCACACCCATGAAGCTGGGGGTATCCCCAGCAGTACGTCCACAAAAAAACACAACCTGTACCTGTTGCATATGCACACATGCCAGTTAACGATATCAGTGCACTTTCACTGGAACAATTAACAAAGGCATATAAATATGCAACATTCTTACTGGTTTCAGACAGACAGTAGTCAGCCTAAGTATGCAAAATACAAGCTTTAACAAATACTGAGGAATTAAGAAGCCAGAATAAATCAATAAGCTAGAGCAGAGGGCAGTGATGCATAATAACATGACATGAGCAGCTGCCTTACTTAGGCTAGGCTGTGGCAAGGCAACATGGAAATAAATATGCACAAAGGGAGGAGAGCAAGATCTATCCTGCTGGAAATGTTGAAATATTATAATTTTAGCAGCCCATATGACTTTCCTCCCGGGGGTTTTAGCTTTTGGCAGCTAAAACTGGATGAAGCAAGCTGCTAATGTACTTTGTCATCAGCATCAGCAACTTCAACATGTATAGGTAAAGTTTTAAGCCAAGTTTAAGATGGAGAAGTAGATGAGGGGAGGTGAGGGGTGGGTTGAGGGTTATCCCTGGCAAATTGGGAAAATCAGTCACAGTTTGGCTGCACCTGCCCACTACTCTAGACTCACAAACCAAATAAATCTTTCCCAATATAGCACCAACAGGGAGGGTCTTTAACCTAGATGGGAAGTAGGGAACAGATTGCAGAAACAGTGGGGTACTGACTGACTTATTTTTTAATTACCTGCTTATGATGTAGAGGAGGGGCTTGGGTTCATTTCAATCTTTGTTATTTAACTAAGCTAATCTTACATATGAATTGCTCAATAGACACACAAGCTAATTAACAAAGAATTTGTTGCAATAATGAGCCAATATTTGGCTCCTCCCCCCAGTATTCCCTCACTCTGAGATATCTCCCTCTGGATACTTCTTCCATCTGTATTGCTCTTTCACCCATGGGAGTAACATCATATTACCTTTACCAGACTTATTCTTTTCCGTCCCATTTTCCTACTAATCTCAAACACTCACTAAAGTACCCCCTACACCTAATCCTCCTTTGTCTCTGAATTCAGTGCCATCTCTTCGCTGCTACTCCCTCCTCCACTGTTATCCTCACTGGCAAGCAAGTTTAAAATCAATGTTGGTAATTTCCCCTGTTCCTGTGCCTCCAACATTCCCTCTTTGACTCCCTTTCCTACTATCTGTATATCTCCACATGCAGCCACCTCACCACCAGCCATGTATTTAACAGATTCAGTGGCTGCCTGGCAGTGGCAGTGCCACCAACCAGTCTTGACTCCCGAGCATCAGTGACAGTCAACCACCTCACTGCAGCAGGCCATGGCCATTCACTCCTCCTCCGTATCAGCCGTGTTCCACTCCAGGCACTCAGTCCTCCTCAGGCCCCGCTTCACACTGCTGTCTGCCACCCCCAACCCTGAGTGTTCCCCAGTCTTTTCTCCCTTTTCCTTTTCGTCTCTTGGCTCATGCTGTCACTGGTGGGTCAAGAGACTCAAGAAAAGTGGTCAGTCAGTGGACTATGGGACCCCGCCCAGGCATCGCACAAAACAATCACCATCACATTAACTTGCATTCTTCCATTTCCGTCCAGTTCCTTCATTCTCTACTACACCACTCACCAACTGAGTAGCTCTTGGATGGCCTCATGTTCAGCGTGTGCACAACTCCCTGGCTCCTCCCTCTCTCATGCTCTATTGGAGGACTGTCAAGGAGCCAGGGCCAGGGCACATTTTGGTTGGTGCATGGGGATGCTTGCCGAACCTGTACGCTCAAATAAAAATTAAAAAAAAAAAATCAATGCCTGCCTGGCTCGAGCAACTGGTGCGATTCTGATGGCAGCTCCGGGATCTAGGGGAAGCACTCTGCCAAATGGATATATGAAAATGCCAAATACAGGCTTTAGTGGAACATAGAGTCCGCAGCACACTACACCAGCATTTTGTGCCCTCTTCAGGACACTTCATCAGGGGCCTCCTTTCACAAACGATACCGGTCATGTTCATAAGGTGATGACATAAAAATCACTAATGTCACTAATCTCCATAATCCATGACAAGGCTTATCTCAAGCTACTCCTTCTCCCCTACCTGCCCGCACCATCTTGTCCTGGCTAGCTGCCCCAGCTATACCAGTCTGTCTTCCCCTGACTTACTTACTTACGCCTATTACCTCTTGCTCCTACCTCAAACCAAAGTGATACCACATTGTTGATATTCTTAGCACAATGTCAATTATTTTACACATTCTGCAACCAAGAGTAATTACCTTGAATGCGAAAGCTATGTTCACTGTTTAACTTGTATCTTCTTTTTTGTTATTTGTGTTTAATGTTTTACCTGTTTGTATCCTGATGCAGAACCTATGTAAAAGAGCCTCTAGCTCATAGGTTGCATAATCCTAGAATCAATAAAATAAAAAAGAAATAAAAACACTATGTTAAAAAAATTGGGGGTCCAAATCTCAGGAAACAACAAAGTTCTGAACAAATGTTGGCATTTTTCAATGTTTACTCATAACATTGCAATTTGTTTTACATTTTGAACCGATATATTCAACATAGCTATATATTTTTAACCCATCTCATGACAGGGGTTGAAATTGGCACTGGCCCGCTAGCCAAATGCTGGTAGATTTTTTATCAGGCTAGTAAGATTTTCCTTTAACTAGCTCTGCAGGCTTGTGCTGGAGAAGGTAACATTTTAGTAAGTACACGAGCTGGGCCAGTGGAAATGTCTGTGGGGCTAGTTGATTTTCCCAGTCACTAGCCCTGCTGGCTAGTGGCTGCAAAACTTAATTTCAACCCCTGTCATGAATATGGCTGGTGTCCTTTTCTGGTGTCATTTTCAAATCGTTCTCTAAAACCTGTTTTTGCAGTTGTTCTGCAAAGTCACATTTCAGGTGGCATTTGATAAATGACTCCTGTCATGTTCATATACTGGAGGTAATGAAAATACTGCCTTGAAAATTCAAGGTGACAGTCTAAGAAAACAATACTGCTATGTGTGAACCTCTTCATTTCCCAAGCATGAGAATGTCATTGTTATAACAAGTGTCATTCATTTGTTAATTTTAACTGCTGTGTTATCTGTGCTCAACAACTGCGCAGCAAATACAAGCAAATGCCCATGGTTGGTGCTGGCCAATACTTGCTAAAGTTTGCTTGCAAACTGCAAAGTAAACTTGTTAGGATGATGATTGAGGGCCCCGTACAGTAGGTGTGTTATGGTGGTAGCCAGTAATAGATGCAAAAACGAGCCTCTCCCCCTAAAGCACCAATGGTGCTGTTGGTCTGTGGGTTCATTTGCATGTGACCATTTGGGCCAGCAGCTGTAACACATAGCAAAATCCTCCATATCACTGCTTGCTAATATTTTTTGGATTTGTATGATAATGGCGATCGCCATTATCACGAAGCCAGAGTGCCGAAAATCTATTTCAACACTCCGACTCCCTGGCACACAGCAAAACAGTGCTGGGGACTTGTGTTTTACATGTTTTATGCGGGGGGCTGTGCCCCCACACCCATCCCCGAGGGGGACTTCTCCTCCCGCACCCCCTAACTTAAGGATATAAGGTAGTGGGAACAGCAGAATCAACCAGATAAATACTGTATAAAGAAAACAGAAACACAAGGTAAGAATTTCATGTAACAACGCCTTCCTTAGAGTAGGGGAAGTGGTTGTTCACCAGATGTGAAACAAATGGGAAGTTATGCTCTGGCATCATCCTCGGAGGGTACTGACAGTGGTAGGAGTTCTTAGGCACATAAATGTAGGGTGCCCTCATGGTGTCAAGTCAGTGAGGGGAGTAGTTGTTTTAGTAGAGTGTGTTCTTTTAAAGAGAATTTCAATGTTTCTGAGGCCCTTACCTAGCACTTTCCCACAGGGTGTATGTGAGGGACAAGTTGGGTCATCTGTGGCATGGGTCCAGCCTGGGGACCATGCAGGCTTGGCCAGCAGGGAATTCTGGTAATACCCAGGTGCCCTTGGGAATTGGGGAGGGAATCATCTAGTTTGCCTGGAGTCATGGCCAGTCACTGGTGCCCACAGTGTCACCGACTGCAGGACTGAAGCCAGGGAGTACAGGTGGAATCCATAGGGAAAGCTGCTACTCAACAGCATGGCAGGAGCTGTATGCCAGCAGCTCCTAGGGCACCAAGAATGGCAGAGGTCCTGGTCACCTTAAAGTTTCAAGATCATTGATAAAGACATTGAGTGGGACCCTGGTGGATACCAGAGAATGTCCTAGGACGTCAGGGACGGATCCCAAGCTGCTGGGATCTGGAGGTTAAGTCACATAGTGGTTGCCCATGGTGATGAATATAGCTGGACCACTGGGAAAGTGTGGGAATCCCAGAGGAGTATTACATCAAGGAATGCCTCCAAGTGGCTTTAAGGCCTATGATGGGTTTCCACCAAAGATACTGAGGGACATCCTGTTGGGGTGTGACCTCAGAGACTTGCCCATGCTAAGACATCTAAAGACAGCAGGTGAGAGTTGATACTGAGTACAACAACTGCAGAGTAGGTAGGAGATTTGTCTCCATGCAATATGGGAGTAAGGAACTCTTTGTGAGATGGTGCCCATGATCTGACCTGCTGAGGAAGTGATATCTGTAGGTGGATTGGTGGGTTCACCAGGTGACACACATGGCTGCATGCAGGATGGGATCAGGTGGACTTGTGCTGGGATTTGGTATTAGCAAGGTTAGACAGTTTTGTAGGGGAAGGTGCTGACCCCCTTGTCTTTGGTTAAGGAGCTCACACTGTGTAAATGGATACCCTGTAAGCATGCAGCAAACTGCAAAATTAGTCATGCGGCAAAGCAGAGCCCCTTGGCTCACGTTCCCAGGGAGATATAAGGAGTCCCTTGGCAGAGTCATGATCTGACCAGTTACCGAGGGGCTCTCCATAATGCACCCTTGGTGTGCAGCAGAAAAGAAATAGAGAGTGTCATAAATTCAGACTGAGGAATGGAAACAAAACTACTGGGGATGAGACAGGGTTAACATTTGTCACAGCAGGAAGCTGAAGAATTAGCAGGGCTTACCCATGATAACCTAGAAAAAGGAGCTGTGCGGCTACCCAAGACCCTGAAAATGTCTATGGAAAATGTGCTGAAGCTGATTATAAACAGATGAATTGGGGTCTCTGGACCTGAAGCAGTGTGCACTAATGAATTTTTACCAACTCCAACAGTAAAAGTCAAGTGCTTGAACTTTTAAAAATCAATGTCATTTGTTACCTCCAAGCTAAGTTAAGAATGCAACAAATTCCTAAAGCCCTAAGAATCCATGAAAGCAACCCAAGTGATTGAGTGCAAAGGAGTTCCTGATAAGTGAAAGATGCCCCTAGACATGAGAGTTATTCTGGGCCATGCCTACCCCATGCCAGGGCAACAATGGAGACTGGTGTCTGTACTGCCTGGGTCAGGGGGCTGCAATTCATTTGCACTAAAAGTGTAATCAGGGTCAACCCCACACTATAGTGTGGGGCTTTTAGTGACAGGGGTTTCTATTTAATAAGGTGATATATATTAGTCCGTAAGAGGAATTTGGCTCAGCCTGGACATTTTTTTCATGGTGATTGATAACATACTCAGGGACTAAACCAGGCCAACCACATTTTATTTCCATGTCCCCAGGCCTGGTAGCTTCACACCTCTCTCAGCACAAGCCCCTCCAACTTTACAAAAGCTAACATCCTCCCTCCCCCAGCTTTACAATGCTCAGTAAGTCTTCATGCCTGGTCAGAAACTAACCTACTACATGCTTCACTTTCATATAAGTTCATTTTTATGTTTGCTTGCACGCATGTGCAAGAAACATAGTGCCATCATCGGAGATTTCGGAGGTGTGTCACCTCCTCCTCCAATTCAGGCACTGTCCTGGCAGGCGCGGCCCCTGTAAGCCAATGCATTTTGGAGCTGTCTATGACACACTCCAAAATGCAGTGGCATACAGTTGAAAGGGGGAGCTACGCTTGAGTGAGCAGCGATAAGAAGCTGCTCACGCGCAGCCTCCCAGCCGCAGGCGTCGTGCGCTTCTGCGACGCAGCGTATACGACGGGTGCCCAATCCCTGTCGGCTGAGCTGCATCGCTCCTTCCCCTCTTAGAAGTTGATGCCACGCGGAGCCCACCTAGCGTGGCAATCAGTCATTTTGTCGACGGGGTGCCCAATCCCATCGACTGAATGCCCCCCAAAGTCCTTGTGCCACGCTGGGAGCTCCCCAGCGTGGCAAACGCCCCACGGTTTTTTATATTTTTTTGCCGACTGGTGCCCAACTCGTCAGCTGAATGCCTCCCCAAAGTCCTTGTGCAAGCGGTCCCATCAAGTCTTTTTGTTTGTTTTACCCTGTAAAATAAAAATGGTCCCCACGCGTCTCCCGAAGCCCCTCCCACAACCCGCACCCACCCACTGCGCGCAGCCTCCCACACACCCCTCACCCATACTTACCTCTGGACTCCGGGCGACGATCTTGGTGGACCGGGAACATCGCCTGCACTCTTCAAAGCCGACCGCGAACTGAGGAAATGCGGTAAGCTGATAATGGGCTAGATAGGAGGGTTCAACTTTATTGCATATCTCAGGCATTTTTGGGAATTTTTGCAGCAAATTTTCAACATGGGGTTTTTGGGACCCCTTCTCATGAATGATGTCACTGTCATGGCGTTATTCGGGCTTGAAGGGTGATTTCGCGCAGTGACTGTGCGGTGACTGCGAAATCACCCGCGGGACAAATACCGCCATGACGACATCATTCATGAAGAGACTAAACTGTGATGAGGTGATCGTCAAAAATGATGTTTTATGCTGTTGCGTTGCACAGTTCCTACGCAGGCTCGTAAGTTTGCGAAATTTCAATATTTTCACTCCAAATTTTCAACATTGCCATTTCACCACACTGTCTTATGAGTAGTACAGCTGTCATTTTTCACATCTCACCCAAAATGTGTTTCTGCCCTTGTAGCATAGAATGGCACAGTCGGTGTGCGAAATCAATGTACGGGACAAATTAAGAAAATCACAGTGACACTGTTCATGAGCAGAGGTCTTGAAATGGCTATGTTGAAAATTTGGTGAAAAAATTCTAAAATGACTGTTTTTATAGCGTGTGTTGCGCAGTTCATAAGCTCCTTAGGTTCTAATTTTCAATATTTCCTCCAGATTTTCAACATTGCCATTTTTCCACACCTTCTTATGAGTAGTACAGCTGTCATTTTCACATCTCACCCAAAACGTGTTTCGCCCATGTAGCGCACAATGGCGCAGTCGTTTAGCGAACTCAGTGTATGGGACACATTAAGAAAATCACAGTGTCACTGTTCATGAGCAGAGATCTTAAAATGGCAATGTTGAAACTTTGGTGACAGAATTCCTTAAAATGACTGTTTTACGAGTGTGCGTTGCACAGTTCCCACGCACGCTCATAGGTTTGCGAATTTTCAATATTTCCACTCCAGATTTTTAACATTGCCATTTTTACACACCTCCTTATGAGCAGTACAGCTGTCATTTTTCACATCCTGCCCAAAACGTGTTTCCACCCATGTAGCGCACAATGGCGCATCGGTGCAAACTCAATGTATGGGACACATTAACAAAACCACAGTGACACTGTTCATGAGCAGAGGTCTTAAAATGGCTATGTTGAAAATTTGGTGAAAAAATGCCTAAAAGTGACTTTTACGAGTCGTTGCACAGTTCTATGCATGCTCGTAAGTTTGCAAATTAATATTTTCACTCTAGATTTTCAAATGTCCATTTTATTAAACTTCTTTATGAACAGTACAGCTGCAATTTTTCATATGTCACCCAAATGTGTTATCGTACATGTAGCGTACAATGGTGCTGTGACAGCAAATATTTAGGACAGATTAAGAAAATCACAGTTACACTGTTCATGAGCAGAGGTCTTAAAATGGCTATGTTGAAAATTTGCAGGACAAAGTCCATAAATGACTGTGTTACGAGTGAGCATTGTGCAGTTTCCATGCATCCTCGTTAGTTCATGACTTTGTAATATTTTCAGTCAGATTTTCACTAGTGGCATTTTCAACACTTCTTATGAACAGTACAGCTGCCATTTTTCACAACATGGCGGTGTGTTTTCACACTTTCAGTGCAGAGATGCGTGGTTGCTGTGGGAGATCATTGTTCGGCACAGATAAAGAAAATCACAGTGACACTGTTCATGATCGGAGGCACCAAAATGCCTGAGTTGACAATCTGCTATAAAATATCCCCAACCTACTTATACAACGGGTGTGCGTTGCACAGTTTCTATGTACGCTCGTGACTTCACCATTTTTTTAAATATTTTTACTACACATTTGCAGCATAGCCATTTTTACACCTCCCCATGAAAGAGTACAGCTGTCATTTTTTACATCCTGTTCGGAATATTTTTGCACCTGTGGTGCTAAATCCCGTAGTTGGCAGCTTTCGGCTACCAAACTGATATTACCCCTGTTCATGAGGTGGGGTCACAAAACAAACATGTTGAAAATTTGGAGTTAAAATACCAACGAATGTCTGAGGTATTAGGCTTTTCAACTAAATCACCCAACCCTATAGAGAATGACAGGAATCAGGGGTGTGACTTGGGATTCTTGCCTGTGATGCTCATACCATTCCACACCCTGCAGTCATTGAGAGGCATCGAGGTATGCCTTGGACTCTTCGGCCCCAAACTTCACCCCATTCTCCTATATCGCACCCATCTCACCATATTTCCTAATGAAATGGGGTGCGCATAAGGGCCAAAGACCCCAAGGAACATGTGACACTTGTCAGTCTCTGCAGAGTGGGGTGTGATGAAATGGCGTGGCCGTTATGCCTGACGACCCAAATGCACACCCCAATGCCTGTCACTCTCTGCAGGGTGGTGGTGGGGTTGGCTTCAGTTCAATACTTCACTGCCATTCCTATTACGCAGCTCTGTAACTTCTACACTACCACTGCCAATGCCAGTAAGCAAACATTCGGCATTGACAAATGCTTATTAAGTTTGCCATGCCTGCACTCTGCAAACTTATTGCTATGAGTGGTCAGTGTGAAAATATGAAATGAAAAACCCGCCAAACAGCTGATCACTGTTCGGTCATGAAAGCAATATGTGTGGAACGTAGTCGATTCAACACATGCACAGTACCAACACTGCATCTGCGGATGTGCAGAAATGAACAGCGCGAGGATGTGCTGCATAGAGTTTAATGGGGCACTTTTTAAAAGCTTGTTTTTTCAGTGTGCCTTTTCTGGTGAACCATTTCAATAAATAAATAAACGAACCGCGGCACGGCTTCCCACATTGGCGGCTCCTGCCACTCACCACACACTCCCCAGAAAGCCAAGATTGGGGTGCACAATCCCCGTATTGGCATGTATCTCCCTCTCCCCTATTAATGTGGCACATTGGGAGCCCACCCCAGTGTGCCAAAATAATTTTTTATGTTTACGACATTGAGATGCCCACTCCCGGTGTTGGATGCGCCCTCTCCCCACAAAACCCGTCTATATTATTTGCCAACATCGGGGGTGCCCAATCCCCATGTCGGCATGTATCCTCCTTTCCACTTCACTGTGGCACACTGGGAGCTCGCCCCAGTGTACCAAACTAATTTTTATTAATTTATGTTTTTCTGACACCGGAATGCCCACTCCCAGTATCAGATGACCACCCACCCGCCCAAATATTTCAAGTGTCGACATCAGGGTGCCTAAGCCCCATGTCGGCATGCCCCCTACACACACACACACACACACACACACACACACACACTATTGTGGCATACTGTGAGCCCACCCAGTGTGATTAAATGTATTTCATTTTGGTAACCTGTAAAATAAATAAAAAATCCCCCAAATTTTTTTTCCCCTGCAAACAAGAAAACAGGCCCTTGTCGCTCTCCATGCCCTCATCCCCACCCTCCCTCTGCAGACCCACCCTCCGACCCCGCCCTTACCACATACTTGCAAATTTGGTGAAAAAATTTACAAAAATGACTGCGTTACGAGTGTGCATTGAGCAGTTTCTATACACACTTGTAACGTCAGCAATTTTTACTTTTTTCACTCCAAATTTTCAACATTGCCATTTTATCATGCCTCCTTATGAACAGTATAGCTGTCATTTTTCACATCCTGCCCAAAATGTGTTTTTGCTCCTGTGGTGCAGAATGGCTCAGTTGCTGTGAGAAATCAACTTTTGGGAGAGAGTAACAAAATCACAGTGATACTATTCATGAGGGGAGGTCCCAAAATGCTCATGTTGAAAATTTGGTGAAAAAATTCCAAAATATTATTGCGTTACGGGCATGCATTGCGCAGTTTCTACGCACACTCATAACTTCGACAATTTTTCATATTTACATTCCGGATATTCAGCATTCTCATTTTTTCACACTTCCTCATGAACAGTACAGCTGTCATTTTTCACATCCTACCTGATATGTGTTTTCACACTTGAGGTACCGAATGGCGTAGTAGCTGTGCAAAATCACCTTTCGGGATTGAGTGATGAAATGGTAGTGCCACTGTTCATGACGTGGGGTCTCATAAAGCCAATGTTGAAAATTTGGAGCAAAAATACCAACAAACACCTGGGACATTAGGGTTTCCAACTGCAGCGCCCCTTCCTGTAGAGACTGACAGGTGTGGGGATGTGACTTGGGGTCATTGATCATAATGCTCATGTCATTCCACCCCAACCCCACCTAGCAGCCAGTGACAGGCATTGAGGTGTGCCTTGGGGTCTTTGGCCCTAATGTTCACCCCATTCTCCTCTACTGCACCCATCTCAGCTTATTTCTTTATGGAATGGGGTGAGCATAAAGACCGAAGACCCCAAGGCACACCGCAACACCTGTTGGTGTCTGCAGGGTGGAGTGAGGTGGAATGGCGTGAGCATTATGGCCGATGACCCAAAGGCACACCACTAAACACCTGTCAGTCTCTGCAGGGTGGGGGTGGTGGTTGGCATTAGTTTAATACTTCACTAAAATTCCTATTATGCATCTCTCTAACTCCTGCACTACCAAATGCCAATACCAGCAAGCAAACATTCGGCATTGACAAATGCCTGTTATACTTTCCATTGATGATTTTGTCAAAGAAAGGCAGTCGTTTACCTAGCAAGGCCCTTGTTAGTTAAGCGACTGTCTTTCTTTGACAAAATCATCACTGGAAAATATAAAAACATCCTTTTAAACATTGCCCCCATTAAACTCTATGGAGCGTGTCCCCACACTGTTCATTTAGAAACTCAGCAAACTTTTGGCATTGACAAATACTTGCTAAGTTTGGTTGCATAGCAAGGAAACACTTTGGTAGCAAAGAGGAATTTGTAGGTGTCTGTCTTTTCAGTCAGTAAGAGTGATGAAGAAAACAACCACTCCCATTTATCAGATAGTAGTGTTGTGTGTGCCTGTCTTAATTTGAATACCAACATGTGACCCTTTTTGCACGTTGCCACTTACCAACCTTTTCCTGTTGAGTTACTTCAATGTTATTTGCGTGCTTATGAGAGTCTGTCATTTTGACTGTATGCATTACTTGCTTTAGCGTGCATGTGCCTAATACCTTATAATACTATGATAAATCATGACATTATTTTTAGTCAGTCAGGGTTGTTTATTTGTAAATATTCCAGGTACTCTTAACCATAAGAGGGTGTCTCTTGCATATAGTTCTAAAATGCTGAAGTTCTAAGTTTGGTTGGCACAGTCATCCTCACACAGGAGGATTCCACGGTCGCAACATTTCTTTCTCGCTACAATTTCTAATATTCTGCAAAGTAAAACATTTAAATTTTAACTTCAAATTCCATATTTTAAACAAAGGTCTTTAACATGATTTATAATATGTTTATATGTACAGTTTGTGTGTGTCTCTTATGATTGCAAGAGTTTATTTTCAAGTCCTTTGTGTGCCCAAACTGCTGAGTTTCACTTTGCAGTTCTCCCACCCAAAGAACATGAGACTGCACTCTTATAACCAAAAGAGACACAGTAACTGTACTTAAAATGTATGCTACAGCTTTCCCTTAAAAATGTGTCAGTAGATACATACACTGTAGTGCAAGGAGAGTTATGATCAGGGATGGTACTTTGGAACACTAGCAATCCAAGAGTTTTGAGAGAGAGAGAGAGAGAGAAACAGAGAGAGAGAGAGAAAGAGATATCATATTCTCATTTAAAGACACTACCCCAAAGAAATGTCACTTTCTGTTCTGCTTTAGTTGTTATAGTAGTGGTAGCTCAGAGTGTTGTGTTTGCGGCTGATAAGAATTCTTTCTAATTGCTGATGATAAGTTGCTTTGGGTTAGCTGTAATATGTTCCATTTAAGAATCTTTCATGTCAATGGAATGTAACATGCGGGATAAAAGGTGTCTAGTTCAGTCAGCAAGCCCAGGCAGAAACAGCTTCCAAAAAGTCCAAGAAATCAAGCCAGTGGCAGCAGCATAGGACTTCATTTGCTCTATCTCTCTCACCCTGTCTTTCTACCTCTTCCACATCTCACCCTGCCTGCTATGCTCATGGCCCTCAACCGGGCCCAATCACCTGCCCCCCACTATGGCACACTTTCTCACTCCATGTACTGCAAGATACAATTTTTAACATATGCGTCTTTACCCCACTATACCTGCCTATTGGGTTCTATGTTATAATGGTGATCGGGGCAAGACGATCGCCAGTAGGGCAAGTGTACATGGCCGAAAATCATTTTTCACCAGTAGTACACTACTGGTGCATGGCAAAAGGGCACCGTAGACTTAGGTTTTTGCATTTATGCAGGGGGGCTGTGTCCCCTGCACCACCCTACTTAAGGATTCTCAACTCCCAAGGGGTGCATGTCGGGGGGGGGTGCAAAACCCTCAAAAAAATGTAATCCCGGACCAGCGCACAAAAACACACCACACCTAGAACTGAACCTAGCACCCTCCCAACCCTAGCCTGCCACCAACCTACCATGCCACATGGCCAGCTCAGCAGCCGACCGTCGCATTACACTCCACAAACCCTCCCTCCCCTTCCACCTGTCACACAGTCTGCTTGCCCCCCACATGCATTTACATATAGCGACATCCTGTCGCTATATTCGTGGACCCCCCTTCCAGTCGCCCTCCCTGCCCGGTAGCCCTGTGCACAGGAGTTGTGATTGAGTCACCCTTTTTGAAAGTGCTCAGTCGCGGTCACCATTGTCACAGGCTACCACCTATTGCACTACTTACACATGTAGGCAAACACTAAGGCATTGACCAATGTTTGCTAAGTTAATTCACCCTTACTCACTGACTATGTTTATAAAATAGTGTCTGGTCAGTTATGACTCCTCACTGGTCAGCACTCCTACATGTGGTACTGCATCAGCCTAGCATATACTCATGCTCAGAAGACATGATACAGGTGCAATAATTGAAAGAACAACCACTCGAGGTATAAAAGGTCAATATGCTAATTACATATCCTCAGGGTCAAAAAGGTCACAATGCAGACCAAACAACACAGCAACATCAAAAAGAAATCATGCAAATTAAAAAAAATTCCCTCCATAGCAGTATGCCCCAAGAATCACAAACCAGCAAGGAAATCCATCCAACAGTTTTGAAAAAAACATTACAGTGCTTCTTACTCACAAATCCAAACACCAAAAGTCTCAGCGCTGCTCACACAAGAAATAAACATTTTAAACACCTAATAAAAACATCAAATGTATTTCAGAACTATAATTCTACACAACAGAAACATGCATACATACATACATGCATCACTAAACCATAAGAAAAACTTCTGCAAACATTCCTCTAAAAGCTACTAAAATATCTACATACCTGGAAAGAAAGGACAGCTCAAACACTCTGCCTGCTTGAATCTCAGTTGCCCAGCAGTACATCTGAATGCGGTCACATGACATCTAATCAACAGCTTGTGCTTCCAGATCCAACTCTGATCACATGGAAACTACAGGAAGTTACAGCCCAGGCTTCCACTTAGCCTTTCAGATCACATGGGAAGTACAGGAGTTAAATGTCAGGAATACCTATTTGAAGCAACAAAATAACACACTCCCTTGCAGTGCAACCACACACGACTAGTGCACTGTACCAGCCGCAACCTAACCCCTGCTGCATATCTAATTATGCAAATATCCTAAAGGTAGCCATTTAAAGATACAGTACTAAATTGCAACACTACTACACTGCTAAAAAACTAACATTACTAAACATTTTATAGGTGGAATAAGGCAATTCCATCGGGGGTTGTGCTATGTTAATGTCCCTCGTGTTGGTTGAAGTCCCTCACCCTTCAGGATCAGGACTCCAACCCACCACGCAGTACATTATCATAGTACAATCCCCCTCTGTAACACCTTATTCCTTACATAACAGTTTCATTAACAAAACTTACAACCAAACATTAAAGTATTGAGCAATGCTTGCTGAATACTAGCACCATGTGTGTGGTTCTCCAGTCATCAGGGACTTCATAGGAATCATAGGAAAAAACAAGCTTTTTTCAGACTTTTGTCCATTATGCTTGCCCTATCTGTAAGCTATGGGGTTTTCACCTAGACCTGTAGTAGGCATCTAAATTGTGTTTAAAGGTCTCCATGGATGGACTGCCCATTACCTCTAGTGATAGGGTATTCCAGATTAAGACGACTCTCTGGCTATACCAGCTTTTCCTTTTCCTTTTTAAGAGGTTCCATTTATTCGATTTTACTTGCAAATGATGGGCTCTGGTGTTGTAGGTTTGTTGTTTCAGTTCTAATCCCAGGTCATCCCATAGTGGTGTGTGATTGGTAAATGCCTTAAATAACAGACACATGTCACCTCTTAGTCTTCTATATTCTAAGGAGAAAATATTGAGGGCCCCCAGTCTGTTGTCATAGTCCATTTGTTCCATAACCTGGATTGATCTTGTGGCTCTTCTCTGTATTTTCTCTGTTTTGCTGATCTCACCCTATTTATAAGGAGCCCAGACCTGTGAGCAGTACTCAAGGTGCAGTCTCACCAGAGCCCCATAAAGCAGCATGAGCACCTCTCTCTTCCTACTCCCTACATGTCTGAGTATACAGTTTAGTGTACTATTGACTTTTTGAACTACTTTATCACAGTATGATTTAAATTGTAAGTCATTTTTGACTATAACTCCCAGGTCTCTTTCTTCTGTTGAACTAAATAGATAGTTGTTGTTTAACTGGTTTCTGAACCCTGTTTTTTTCCCATATGCATAATAATGCATTCATCTTTGTTTAATTGAAGTTTTTGGTGTTAGTCCAGTCCTGTATATGTTCTAACACCTGTTAGAGAACTACACTGTCCTTATGTGTGTTGACAACAGCTCCTATCCTGCAGTCATCTGTGAACTTGGTAATCCATAAATTCCTATGTGTAAATTATAATGATGATACATATATGTTATAAAGACATGGTCCCAGTATGGAGCCCTGAGGCACTCCACTAGCTACTTCAGCTGAGTTCAAGAGAACCCCATTCACCACCACCCTCTGCCTTCTCTCCTCCAGCCAAGTCAATATCCAATTTGCCACATTCCCTTCTAACCCAACATCATTGAATGAACAGGCCAGTTCCATGTGTGTCAGTTTATCAAAAGCTTTTGAAAAGTTTAAGAGTATTACATCCATTGACTGCCCCTGGTCCAATGACCTACTGATTTTCTTGTAGAATTGGAGCAAATGGTCTGATGTGACCTGTTTACGGTAAAGCCATGTTGTGTTGGGGGGTGCATATTACGTGCATCTAAATGTGCTGTTATGTGGTCTTTAGGAATTCCCTCAAGTATTTTACCCAGAATAGATGTTAGGCACTCCAGTCTGTAATTTTCAGGAGCAGTTCTCACTCCGTTTTTATAAATGGGGATGACGGTTGTCTTTCTCCAACTGGGCACTATTACGCTTGTATCGATTGATGTTTGAAATATGTGTGTTAAGGGAGGCACTATTTGCTCTGCCAGCTCGAGAATCACCCTGGGGTGCAGACTATCAGGTCCTGGAGGTTTGTTTTTGTTGATTTTCTTTAGTCTGTCAGCAATATCACTAAGTTTTATTAGTTACTGACCCTTAGTTGATTTTCCATCTATGTTTGCTTGAACAATTTTAGGTTTAGGATTGAAAACTGAGCTAAAGTATTGATTGAGTATATTTGCAGTTTGTTTGGGATCTGCAACCTTCTCATTCTTATCCTTAAATAGTCCTATGGTCTTTTGGGATCCCCTATTCTCATTAATGTACGAGTAAAAAGCTTTGTGATTGTCTTTAGTATTGTTTGCTAATTTTAACTCATATTGTGACTTGCCTATTTTGATTTCCCTTTTTACTTTTTTTACCATATCCCTATATTTGTGGGGCTGTTCAGTGTTTTTCCTGCCTCTAGTTTGCTTGTAAACTTAGTTTTTTTGTTTTATTAATTTTTTGATTTTTGAGGTTAGCCACCTTGGTGCCCTCCCTGTTTTGTAATATTTGGTGCTCAAAGGGATATTTTTCTATGTTTCATACTGTATTTTATTGACCAATTCGTCCCTCATATTGTCAAGTGAGATAGTTTCAAAGTGTTTAGTCCATTTCCATTCTGCTAAGTTAGCTCTCATAGCTGGGAAGTCAGCCCTACTAAAATTCAATATATTTGTATTTCCTATTTGTTTTGTGCGTGATTCTGCTATTTCGAAGTAAATGGTTTGATGATCACCGTTACTAAGTGGTACATCAGTTGTAATGTTATTTACTGAGTCCCCCATATTTGTCAGGATAACATCTAGAGTATTCTCTCCTCTAGTAGTATCTCCAACATTTTGGTCTAGTCCTATTTGATCAAATACCTCTTGGCAGTCTTTCTCTAATTTTGAGGAACCCTTTAGTGTTTCCTAGAGGATTCCTGGTAAGTTGAAATCTCCTGTGAGCAATATTCTATGTGCCGGGTTGAGATGCTCTATATAATGTTGTATAGCTGCCTCATCCTCGTGGTTGACTGAAGGAGGGCGGTAGATTGCACCTAAAATGATTTTTGGTGTGTTATGCAGTAACAGTTTTATCCATAAGTGTTCTATGTTATTTATTTCACTTTTAACCTCTTCACATTTGATTATTTCATCAATGTAAATTACTACTCCCCCACCTCGTCTGAATTTTCTTGATTTGCTGAATAAGTTATAGCCCTTTATATACTTGTCCCAGTTGTCACCATCCTCCCACTATGTTTCTGTTAGTAGTGCTATTTGTATGCCCTTTGTTTCTAGTAGGTATTTGAATTCTTTGAATTTGTTGTCCAGACTTCTAACGTTTGCCAGCAATCCCTTCCAGCCCTTCCTCTGATTTTCTGATGTACTTTTTATCCTTGTGTTTATATTATGAGACTATGGTATATCTCCTCAACTCCCTTGTCAAATTTAAATGGTTTGTGATTACTTCAATAAACTGTTTTGCTAAAATTCTTGCTCCCGTGTTATTGAGATGGAGTCTGTCATCCTTGTATAGTATTGTATTTTTAAATGTATTCATGTTGTCAATGAGCCCCATGTTTAGTGATTTGCAGAAATTGCTCATCCATCTATTTAATGTAAGGATATTTCCTAGCTTTTTTGAGTACCGATCATAAGTGGGTGTCATTCCAGAAATGATAATATCCCCTGTTTTTGACTGCAGTTTATGAATCACATTTTTGTAAGTCTCAAATATTTCTTTAAGATTTCTTGTCCCAATGTCATTAGTTCCTACATGCAGTATAGCAAGCTGTTTTTTGTATGCTCCATAAGACCATCTATTAGGTTCCCCAGATCTCTAATCTTGACTCCTGGTAGCATACTGACTGTAGTGTTCATTTTATGACCCTTACATACAATGGTATCTATCCCCTTATAGCCGAGTCTCCAGTTATGATGATGTCCCTGTATTGATCTGTTGGGGGATCTAAATTACTTGTGGAAGCCGTTTGTTGACTCTGGGTTCCTGTGCTGACTTCAGTTACTTTCCTGTTATCTAAAGGTGTTTCCTTTCTTGCCTTGTCATCTTAATTAACTGTCTTGTCGATATTATTTATTGCCATGTTTTCATTCTGTAGGGACACTCCCTCAGCTTTTCTATCTGGTCTCTGGGAATCCTATTCCATGTCTAGTGCTGTGAATCTGATTTGTAGCTGTATTGGAGCAGTATTGTAGATCTGATCTCCCTGCATTTTTTGGATTTTTTTGCACTGTAGCCCACTCCTCTATCTCTGGTTTTTGTATTGAGGACTCTTTTTATCTGAATCTAAATTATTTTACATTGTTTTGTTGGCCACAGCATCAATAAAGTTTTTAAGACATCCTATCTCTGCCCTTACCTCTAATCTCATTTTTAGTCTCAAGCAGACCTTATTGACTCATTGAACATCGTTGCCAGTGGAATGGATAGTTCTTTGGCCAACTCCCTTAGGATTCTTGAGTGCCTTCCATCTGGGCTCAGTTCCTTGTTTGTATAAACCATCTTCAGAATTTTCTCATGTTTCCTTGGCTGTAATACATATGATGATGAGTAAAAGTTTATTTTTATACAAGAACATTTACATTAGAGCGATATACTCTGTTTACAAGTAAAGGCCTGCATTGTTTTAAAACAAATACAACAAACCAAGTGTATTGCACAATAATGAAACAGCAATAAATGAAAATTGCACAATAGTCAAAACAATGACTGTTATAAAACATTTCTTAAGAAATTTGCTTCTTAAAAGTGGTAAAAGATACATCCTTTTGTGCTTATAACATTTTACTATCAGTTACTGTTCCAACCTTTTCTGTAACTACTGGGGCAAAACTTATTTGGGCATTCTGCCATCTGTTGCTTCTTTGTTACCACCTTTTGTTATTATTTGTGACATCATTTTCATGATTTTTTAGGGGTCCAATAGTCCTTCTGTTTTTTGTTTCTCATTGAAAAACATTTTTATTGTTGAATTTAACTTCCAGTGCCATCTTGTCTTCTGTGCTTGTGTAACCCCTAAGCCCCCTCCAGGTTGGATTATAATGGAGGCATTTTGGATTTAGAGGATGCTAACAAAGGTTCACACTACTTTTAGTATTAGTGAGATCACAGGGCAATTACATGCACCTTTCGCATCAGAATTTACATAACTATAAACAAACTCACTGTCCATACAGCTTTCTTTAGTCAATCAGCAAGGGGTTTATTTAACAATTAAGTACCATTAGGAAGCATTTGCTCTGTGATGCAGAAAGGCTGCTCCCTTTAGAAAATGTTACACATCACATCACTGCTCTTTGCTGTTTAGAGTGCACTTACTCAGAAGCTTGAAGTTAAACATCTACATTTCTGACAAGATCCATAGCATCTATTCTACCCTCAGTCACTGGCTCTTCAAAGGGATGAACTGACCTGGGACCTTCCTGACAACAGGTACTGTCTCCATCAGCTGCAATCAGCACATATGTGTGACCCCCCAAACCAAAGCTACAAGACAGCTTTGATCGAGGATTTCTTCTTAAAGATATAGATACATAGACAGTGTCGGCAGATAAGGGCCTATAGCCCAACCACTCTGCCCATTGAGCTTGTGAGTTCACTTGATGTTTTCCTAGAAGTCTGTTGCCCCTCATCCCTGACCTCCAAAATTCCTTTATGTCTATCCCATGCATTCTTAAATCCCGTGATTGTTTCAACCCTCACCACTTCCTCTGACAGGGTGTTCCACTTGTCCACCACTCATTCTGTGAAGAAATTCTTCCTCACGTTTCCTCTGAATTGTCCTCCCTCCAATTTCATCCCATGCCCTCTAGTCCTGGAACATCTTTTTCGCTTAAAAATAGTGTATTCCTGCACCCTGTTCCTCCCTGTAAGATACTTGAATGTCTCTATCATATCCCCACTCTCCATCCTTTCTTCCAGGGAGTACATATTCAAGTCCTTCAACCTGTCCTCATAGGACTTGTGATGCAATCCATGTACCATTTTTGTTGCCCTCCTCTGAACCTTCTCTACCCTGTCTATAATGTCCTTACATAGGTAAGGTCTCCAGAACTGTACACTGTACTCCAGGTTGGGCCTCACTAGTGTCTTGTATAGTGGAATTATTACCTCTCTTTTCCTGCTGGTGATGCCCCTGCCTATGCATCCCAGCATCCTATTTGCTTTACCTGCTGCATTGTCACACTGTTTCTGTACCTTGAGGTCATCAGAGATGATAACCCCAAGATCCCTTTCCTGCTTGGTGCATGCTATATCCTCACCCCCCAACTGATTTACTGTGCCATGGTTTTTGTGCCCCATATGCATTATCTTGCACTTCTTTGCATTGAATTTCAACTGCCAACCCCCTGACCATTCTTCAAGTTTCTGCAGGTCCCTTCTCAATCTGTCTACACCCTCTGGTGTGTCCACTCTGTTATAGAGCTTTGTGTCATCAGTGAACAGGGAAATTCTGCCGTCTAGATCCTGCACAATGTCACTGATGTAGATGTTGAATAGGACCGGTCCCAGCACTGATCCCTGTGGTACCCCTCTGGTCACTCTTCCCTCTGTGGAGTGACAGCCATTTACCACCGCCCTCTGTGTCCTGCCACTTAGCCAGTTACCTACTGTCTACTGTCCCAGCCACACCCATATTCCCCAGTTTGTGTAATAGCCTTCTATGTGGCACTGTGTCAAAGGCCTTGCTGAAGTCCAGATAGGCCACATCCACTGCTCTCCCCTGATCCACCTCCCTAGTCACCCAGTCGAAAAATTCAATGAGGTTGGTCTGACATGACCTCCCCCTGGTAAAACCATGCTGCCTTGGGTCTTGTAGTCCATTGACAACCAGATGTTCCACCAATCTCTCCTTCAGTAATGCTTACATGATCTTCCCCACTACCGAGGTGAGGCTGACTGGTCTGTGGTTCCCTGATTCCTCTTTGTTCCCACTTTTGTATAAAGGGACTACATCTGCTGTCCTCCAGTCTTTTGGTACCTCCCCTGTTTCCTGTGATCAGATACACAGGATTGCCAGAGGTTCAGCCACCGCCTCTCTTGGTTCTTTAAGGACCCTGGCTTGCACCCCATCTGACCCATTTGCTTTATCAACTCTTATTCCTTCCAGTTCTTTCAGGACCCTTTCTTGTGTAAAGGGACTTGTGTCCATTTCTGCATCATTCCCACCCCTTGTACTCCCTTCAGGCCCATCACCCTCCTCTTCCTCAGTAAAGACTGAGCAGAAATGCCTGTTCAATATATTAGCTTTACTGTTGTCATCCTCCACGTGGGCCCCATCCTCCCCCTTTAGTCTCACTATTCCTCCCTTTGCTTTAATTATTTCACTTCTGTACCTGTAAAAAAAAATGTTTTGTTTCCTCTACTCACTGATTTTGCAATGTGCTTTTCTGTCTGAGCTCTGGCTTCCCTTACCGACCTCCCTGCCTCCCTTTGCTTCTCCTGGTACTTCTCCCTATCCCTTTCTGCCTGTGTCTTTTCGTATTGCCTGAATGCAATCTTTTTGGCTTTCACTTTCTCTGCTACCTCCTTGGAAAACCATAATGGTCTCCTCTTCCTTTTCCCCTTGCTAACCCACTTAATGCAAAAAAGAGCAACTTTTTATTATAACAAAAAGCTTAAAAACACTAGATATATACCAAGTATGCTTTAACTTGATTATTTTCTAGCTATTTGTTATTTTCTTTACTTTCCACTGCTGTTGGTCTACTAAATATTGTAGACAAAGCAGCAATTATTTTACTGAGTCCTTCATAATGTATCTAACTTCCCCCTGCTCACCACACAATTGCTGTTTGTGACATCATATTCTATTGTCAGGGTGATCACTATGATGTCATAAACAAAGGCACTGTGAGGTTAACAGGGGATAGGTAAATATTTTCAAATGTTTTCTATAAAGTCTTGTAGCTGGACTACCAAGAGGTGCAATAAATGTTGGAAAGGAATATTGATAACGAAAGACATGTATTCTCTAGTAAATTGTAACAGCTGAAACATCTTATTTATGGAAGCACATGCTGAAGTGCAGAGTTATTCTTTAACTCCCCCACTGCCAGACTTTCTTTCCCCATAGATTATCTTCTCCTTCCACCAGGAATCAAATATTGATTGCTTTGTTTTCTCTGGGCCACGTGCATTTGTGGAGCAAGCTTCTAATTTCAGAGCACCCTATGTGTGATCCTCAAAAGTTATTTTCTTGTTCCAGAACAGTTTCCTCAGTGCTGCTCACACAAGAAAAAAACATTTTAAACATCTAATAAAAACACCAAATGTATTTCAGAACTATAATTGTACACAACAGAAACATTCATACATACATACATACACACATACATGCATTACTAAATCATCAGAAAAACTTCTGCAAAAATTCCTCTAAAAGCTGCTAAAATATCTACATACCTGGAAACAAAGGACAGCTCAAACACTCTGCCTGCTTGAATCTCAGTTACCCAGCAGTACATCTGAATGTGGTCACATGACATGTAATCAACAGCCTAGGCTTCCAGGTCCAACTCTGATCACATGGAAACTACAGGAAGGACAGCCCAGGCTTCCACTTAGCCTCTCAGATCACATGGGAAGTATAGGGAGTTAAAAGTCAGGAATACGTATTTGAAGCAACAAAATAACACACTCCCTAGCTGTGCAACCACACACAACTAGTGCACTGTACCAGCTGCAACTTAACCCCTGCCGCATATCTAATTATGTTAATATTCTAAAGGCAGCCATTTAAAGATACAGTACCAAGCTGCAACACTACTACACTGCTAAAAAACTAACATTACTAAACATTTTATAAGTGGAATAAAGCAATTGCATCAGGGGTTCTGTTATGTTGATGTGCCTCATATTGGTTGAAGTCCCTCACTCTTTGAACTCAGGACTCCAACCCACCAATCAGTACATTATCATAGCACAATCCCCCCTCTGTAACACCTTATTCCTTACATAACAATTTCATTAACAAAACTTGCAAGCAAACATTAAGGTATTAAACAATGCTTGTTGAATACTGGCACCATGTTTGCACTTCTCCAATCTTCAGGGACATAAGCAGACCTTATTGACTCGTTGAATATCATTGCCAGTGGAATGGACAGTTCTTTGGCCAACTCCCTTAGGATTCTTGAATGCCTTTCATTTGGGCTCAGTTCCTTGTTTGTGTAAACCATCTTCAGAATGTTCTCAAGTTTCCTTGGCTGTAATGCATATGATGATGGGTAAAAGTTTATTTTTATACAGGAACACTTACATTAGAGTGATATACTCTGTTTACAAGTAAAGGCCTGCATTGTTTAAAAACAAATACGACAAACCAAGTGTATTGCACAATAATAAAACAGCAATAAATGAAAATCACATAATAGTCAAAATAATCACTATTATGAAACATTTCTTGAGAAATTTGCTTCTTAAATATTGTAAAAGATACATCTTTTTGTGCTTTTAGCATTTTACTATCAGTTACTGTTCCAACCTTTTCTGTAACTACTGGGGAAAAACTTATTTGGACATTCTGCCATCTGTTGCTCCTTTGTTACTGCCTTTTGTTATTGTTTGTGACATCATTTTCATGATTCGTTAGGGGTCCAATAGTCCTTCATGTTTTTTGTTTCTCATTGAAAAAACATTTTTATTGTTGAATTTAACTTCCAGTGCCATCTTGCTTCTGTGCTTGTGTAACCCCTGAGCCCCCGACAGGTGGGATTATAATGGATTATTTCTGGATTTAGAGGATGCTAACAAGGGTTCCCAATACTTTTAGTATTAGTGAGATCACAAGGCAATTACATGCACCTTTAGCATCAGACTTTACATAACTATAAACAAACTCACTGTCCATGCAACTTTCTTTAGTCAATCAGCAAGGGGTTTATTTAACAATTAGGTACCATTAGGAGGCATTTGCTCTGTGATGCATAAAGACTGCTCCCTTTAGAAGATGTTACACATCACATCACACCACTGCTCTTTGCCGTTTAGAGTGCACTTACTCAGAAGCTTGAAGTTAAACGTCTACATTTCTGACAAGATCCATAGCATCTAGTCTACCCTCAGTCATTGGCTCCTCAAAGGGATGAACTGACCTGGGGCCTTCCTGACTGCAGGTACTGTCTCCATCAGCTGCGATCAGCACATATGTGTGACCCCAAACCAAAGCTACAAGATAGTTTTGATGGAATATTTCTCCTTAAAGAGCAACTATTTATTATAATAAAAGGCTTAAAAATACTTGATGAATACCAATTATGCTTTAACTTGATTATTTTCTTGGTATTTCTTATTTTCTTTACTTCCCCCTGCTGTTGGTCTACTAAATATTGTAGACAAAGCAGCAATTATTTCACTGAGTCCTTCATAGTGTATCTGACTCACCCCTGCTCACCACAGAATTGCTGTTTGTGACAGCATATTCTGTTGTCATGGTAATCCCTATGATGTTGTAAACAATGACACTGTGAGGTTAACAGGACAGGCAGATATTTTCAAATATTTTCTCTACAGACCTTTAGCTGGACTACCAAGATGTGCAATACATCTTGGAAAGGGATATTGAAAATGAAAAAGATGTATTCTCTAGTAAATTGTAACAGCTGAAACATCTTATTTATGAAAGCACATGCTGAAGTGTAGAGTTACTCTTTAACTCCCCGACTGCCAGACATTCTTTCCCCATAGATTACCCCCTCTTTCCACCAGTAATCAAATTTTGATTGCTTTGTTCTCTCTCTGGGCCACATGCATTTGTGGAGCAAGCTTCCAATTTCGGAGCACCCTATGTGTGATTCTCAAAAGTTATTTTTTTGTTCTAGGACTGTTTCTCTTGGCTAGTCCATATTCTGATATTCTCTTTCTCCTCTAGCTTTCAAACGAACCCTCCTTTCGCAATATATACTTGTACTTAAGGTCCCCTTCCATATTTCTGGTCCAGGTGTAGAGAACATACATTTCAGATGCAGCCTTTAGTAAGGTCCATCACAACCTCCATACCCTCTGCCACCACTTTACATTCTAACGGGGTTCTTGTTGTCACACGTACTGCTCTGTACACTTTTCTGTACCCCACTGGATCAAGCACATGTTCTAGATATTTTACTTTACTTTGCAGTTAGTCTCTTTGTTACCTTAGCAGAACATCAGGGGTGTCATTTAGGGGTCACAACTGCAACCTCTATGAATGTTCCTGCAACCCCTATAATCTGCCTATGACCCCTGTACTAGTCTGCGGGTGTTTTAGGTATCTGGTTCCCGACTCAACATTTCTTCTTCATTGCTTTTTTTTTTTTTGCAAAAATCCAGGAAAATAAGATCTAGTCATGAGCCATCCTGTAAGAAATTCTGCTCTCTTCTTTCTTGCTGTCTGTTGCTGTCAACACTCCCACATGTTTGATGTCTCAGACTCTAGATGTGCACTCCCAGACATTGAACAGAACTCTCACCTTAGCCCTCCACACATGACAGAAGCTTCACACAATTTACACTGATGTAGCTTCTTGCTAGACTTATTTAGGAATGTCCATTATGCCTAGACCAGTGTGCACTAGCCTAGGAGCTGGATCCACTCACTCAGAACAATGAATTGTGGTCTTTTGGTGGGTCGTTTGAGCAGAACCATCTGACTTTGGAGGTAAAACAGTCTTACTGCACTGTGTACATTAGTTATTCAGCCAGGGAATATAGAGAAAAACAAGCATTTGTCAATGCTGAATGTTGCTTGCTTGTGTGTGCTGTGTAGGTATTTGGAAGTCAGTGGAGTGCAAATATTGAAAATTTGCAAAGTTACAAGCATGCATAGGAACTGCGCAACGCAGGCTCATAAAACAGTAATTTTTAGGAATTTTTCCACCAAATTTTCAACATAGGCTTTTTGAGATCCCACCTTATGAACTCTGGCAGTGTCGTTTGTTAATCAGTGCAAGGTGATTGCTGTAGTGACTGCAAATCACCCTTCAGGCCATCAATGCTATGACAGTGACAGCATTCATGAGAAGGGTCCCAAACCCCATGTTGAAAATTTGGTAAAAATTCTAAAAATGCCTGAGATATGCATCAAAGTAGAAAAACCCTATTTATTACATTATACAGCTTACCGGCATTTCCTCAGTTCGTGGTCGGCTTTGAAGAGTGCAGACATGTTCCCGGTCCACCAAAGATCATCTCGCCAGAGTCTGGAGGTAAGTATGGGGTGAGAGGGGTGTGGGGAGGCAGGGTACGCAGTGGGTCAGCATGGGTGGGGGCAGAGACAGCGAGGGACCATTTTTGTGTTTCAGGGTTTTTTGGTTTTGTTTTAAAAAAGGATGACAATGAGGAACGTTTGCCATGCTGGGGTGGGCTCCCAGCATGGCACAAGGATGGCTGTTTGGGGGGTGTGGAGCCAATGGGGGATTGGGCACTCCCATTGGCAATAGCATCTGTTGCCATGCTGTGGTGGGCTCCCAGCGTGGCACCCTGTACTCTCTGGGGGGGGAACAGTGGAGCTGATGGGGGATTGGGCACCCCCATTGGCTATACGATATGTAGCCACGCTGGGGTGGGCACCCAGCGTGATATGTGGAACTCTGTTTGGGGGGGGAGTGCAGCACAGCTGATGGGAGATTGGGCACCCCCATCGGCTATACAGTGTGTGCATGGAGGGCGAGCACGCAGTATGCATGCATGTGTGTGTGTGTGTGTGTGTGTGGGGAGGTTATTATGAGCAGGTGATATCTTATCACTGCTCACTGAAGCATAGCCCCTTCAACTGTACTCACTGCATTTTTGACTGCTGTCAGCAGACAGCTCCAGTAGCCATTGGAGAACTGCGGCCGTGCCTGTAAACACATTGACTGAATTGGAAGAGGGCTGACACACCTCTGAATACTCGGATGATGGCACTATGTTTCTTGCACATGTGCAAGCAACATAATGATGCACATGAAGCTAAAGTACATCCAACAATAATGAGTACAACCTTTTTTTGCAAAAGTTAGTTCATAATAGTAAGTCCATGGGCCTTTAGGGGCAAATCACTGGGATATGTTGACTTAGGCGACTGGTTTTGGCTTAGTCTGTCTGTTACTTTGCAATAAATAAATGGACATTTGCAAAATAAAAAAACTACAACTGAGTATTGCTCATGTTTGGAGTGCTGCTAACTTGGTGTCACACTTACATGACAGGCTGGCTAATGTGGGTTACATTTTTACATAAAAACATTTCAGATGGGCAGTTATAGTGTTAAAAAAGAAAACCAAGAAAATCATTAAATGCCCTGTGTATTTGTTATGAAACATGTGAGTGTGAAAAGATTATATAAACATGGAACAAATACACAGTAGCTACCTTTGAAACAAAATGTAACCTGCTGAATGTTGCATATGATAATTCTCTATGAATTAATTTCTGAACACTATTGGACTAATTGTTGTCTTATTCATTAAAGTGCATTAGTGTAAACAAAGAAATGCAGCAATTACTGAGTGAGTGCAAATGTAGAGAATAACCTTCCTCCAGTGCTGGCTAGAATAAATCTGACTTTATAAAGGGCAAAATGTTTTGAAACTGAAATAGAAAAAGTGCAACACAACTCCTTTTATAAAGATATCAAAGCAAACCATTTAAACCCGTATCACTTTCCTTTGTTGCCTCTTTTTCACACATGAAGGCATCCATATTAGCTGAGCTGTTTAATGGGGTGCATTCACTACACCTCATCTCGTAGCTTGGCCAATAGGTTTGCAAATGTGCAAGACAGTCCACTTACTGTTGTTGCAACTCAAGTAAAAAAAATTATGATGAAAATAAATCCCCATCACATACAGTAACTCCAGTAAGCAAGTGTAGTATGTTATATGCCTCTCAGAAACACTTTGTGCAAGTACGAGGCTATGGTTGACTTTGAATTCTCCAACTAGCCCCTGATCCAAGCATATATGTCTTGGTAGTAGAGTTCTGTGAACCTCTTAGATTCTGACTTAAATAGTTGTCATTAAATCTAGCAAAGTTCAAATAGTTTGGTTTGTGTTTACTCATTCTATGTGAAAACTAAGTGGCTCCTTTCAATTGCATGTTTTTAGTAGCATTGTGAACAGAGAAAAGATGCAAGACTATAGCTCCCACCCCTTGACTTCGAATCCTTGATTCCCATACTGTACTTTCAAACAGTAGCTGATTCACAAAGGCTCCAGTGGCTCCGTGGAGCCACGCCCACATCCAGAAGGGGGCCCACTGGCCCAGATGCAGCCACCACTGGCATGCCTTATGGAAGTTGTGGATTGTTCTCATGTGACGTCTTTTTCTTTTTTGTTTTTTTTGCACAATAAGTTCCCTGCCTAGCCTTGTGTGCACTCACACTGCAGCTGAGTCATCAGTGACATCATGTGACATTGAGGAGCAGAGTGTGTGAGTTGCATGACACACCTACAGCTCGGTCAATGATGAGGTGAGCTCTTTCTTAGTTGTATTAAAAAAAAATGTTGTCTTCTTAGTCTCACTCAAATACTTTGTGGGTCTGGCTGTAGACAAGCACTGGACTGTTCAGGTTTTGACTGGGAGTCAGAACAGTTTGGTTCCAGGAGTGGATAGGACTCAAAGAGGTCTTAACTAGTGAGCTTACTGGACTGGTGGCAAGGGGCAGGCTGAAGGGTCTGTCCAGATGGCCAGATAAGTAAGTTATCACAATTGTTCCCCATACACACTTGTAGGTTGTGTTTATTTACTTGACTCTTAACGTGTCATTCTGCAGTGTGCACATGTTCCAGCAGCCACCTGCCACCTCAAATGTGTGAACTGATTCAGTACAGTTCTGCTGTACTGAATCAGTTCACACATTTAAGCAGGCAGGCGGTTGCTCGAACATGCACACAGCAGTCAGTGCACAGTGTCTGTGTGTGAATGCACATGGTGCCTAACAGGCAACTGACCCCCACTGGTTGTTGCCCCATGCCCCCCTCTGCCCTGCTGAAATCTGAAATGGTTCTCACCCCTTGGTATCACAGCTTTGAGAATTTTGGTTTTGCCTGTGCAGTGCTGATCCTAGCTAGGTAGGTCATCTGAACACTGCCCCCCTGCCCCCCACCACCCCATGAAAATGGAGTCCCAGAAAACGTTTTGGTGTCAGGCCCAAAAACGGTTAATCCAATCCTGCTTTCAAATACTTTGGACCTTTGTGTCCTAAATACAACTGCTTGATTGCTGCCTGTTCTGAAAGGGGGAATCATAACCAAGACAGTGTATTGATGTCCTTCTGTTGCCTCCTCTACTGCCAACCTGCCACTGCCTCTCCTAGCAGGGTCTCCATACTGCTACTAATGCTGCCACTATTTTCACTATCCCCTTACTGCTTCTGCCTGTGCTGCATGCCCTGGAAGGGGTGTGGATAATGAATAGCATTTAGCATTGCTCTGCGCCCCCCCCCAACACAATGTAAGGCCAATGTAACACTGCCTGTCCTATGAGAGGCTTGATTGGGCCTGGCTCCCAATAACTCAACAAACAAATCAGAGGAAGTCTTTCTTTACTCAAAGAGTCATTGTGGAATTGGTAACCAAAGGCCATAGTGGATAGCAAAGACAGAAAAACAAATTAAGAAACAATTTACTAACATAATGCTAAAAGGTACTTAAAATTCAATAACTGAATAATGGGGGGGGCGGGGGGTGCAACCCAGACAAGCTCCATGACCTTCTTCTGCCTACATAAGCTGTGGCCTGGCATAAATGCCATCAGTGGCCCCACTCTTAATTTACATAAACTTCACTCGTGTCTAAGCACTGGCCATGGGGCTGGGGCAGAGTGTGATGAAGAACACAGTGCATAAAGTGACTGATCCCTTAAAGAAACATAATAAAAGTTGATTGCCTTATATAAAGCTGTGAGATCATTGAGTTTGGTTTGTTTGGGGGTGTTGATACTGCCAAAATGTCATTAAAATAAAATATGTGGACTTTTGGGGTTGGAAATGGTTCAGTTCCATTGTGTCTGGGTGAGGCTAGAACGGCTTCACTACAGTGTGTCTATTACATTTCATTTCACTTTCCTGCTATTTCGCACAATTCTTTGGGTTTAACTGATAAAACAATTAAGCACAACAGAAGATTTTGTTCATTTGCAAAAAAATTACTTAGTCTTTTTGTTTCTGTATTGGCAGTATTGGTTGAGGCATATTTAATGTTTCTTGTTGTCCCTTGCATTTTATATTCTTTCATTTTGCTTTTTGTATGGATTTAAGCAGTCAGAATTTGTAGCCTGTTAGCATACATTGGGAAGCTACAGCAATCTATTGAATCCAGCCCCAATGTAATACTTGGGAGTGTAAGTGTGGGGGGTGGCAGAAACATTAGCTTCATTTACCACACTGTTAAAAATCACAGTTGTCTACATGTATGGGTGAACTTCATACACATATTTGTAGACAGTTGTTATATGGTATACAGTTAGGGTTTACTGTGTATGGAAATCAGTGGCTTTCAAAAAGTTACGTGTATGGTAGAGTGTTGTTATGGATAGAAATCCATAACTAGAATGGAGTTGTTATGCTGCAGTAGCTATGTCATCACAGCTGTTATGCTGCACTAGCTATGTCACTACTGCAGCATTACAACTTGGAATGCTGCCACATAGTTGCTTTCCTCAATCCAGTTAAACTGGAAGTTACTGTTTTTTTAAAACTTGAATTTGCAGAAACATCTGCAGCACACTGTGTCAGTTAAAAGAAAAAAAAATGTTAACATTTCTATTCTCTGTTGTCTTCTCCAGCTGGTTTTGTGTGATTTTCTATGCTGACTGCCTATACACTATAAAAGATTGAGTATGAGCAGTCCTACACAAACAAGGAAATTCTTGTATCTTGAGGTTCCCTTGGTGGCAGAGCATCTCTCGAGCTGCGCTCTCAAGGTCGTCTGTTACCAAGGAAACCTCTCGATACAAGAATATCCTTGTTATGTAGGACTGCTCATACACAATCCTCTATGTTGTGCACATTCTAAAAGTTGTTGTGCACATTCAAAAAGTTGTTGTGCACATTCTAAAAGTTGTTGTGCACATTCTATCATTAAATGCAGCTGTGTCCTTGCTTGAACTGACTCTCTGGCAACCACTTTCACTTTCACACACCATGATTTCTGCAGGTTATGCCTTTGTGACCACACTAGTGATTCACGATGCCCACCCTCAGCAGGTCTGAGGGGATTCCCCTGACCACAATAGTGCTTGCTATGCTGAGCCACTCCTCAGTTCACACACACACTCTCTCTCTCTCTCTCTCTACTGGCTGTCACTTTTAGGCTGCTACATCAGGTTTGTATGTGCTGGGCTTTGATAAAGATAGGGGAAAAACAGGTTATTCACCTATAATAGCAGTTCTAGGAGTGATATATGTTGTTCATCCACACTTATTGGCATGTCCCTTTCCTCCTTTAAATCTTGCCAGAAGTCTTCAAGCTGGCTCCTCCTACCCACCCAGGTGGTATATAGCTCGGCTCCGCCCCATGACACCAGATCTTAGCCCGCTGGAAGCCAGATTGTGTGCTTCCACAGCCGGGGAGGTCGAGTGGGTTTGTGTGGATAAACAACATATACCACTCCTAGCACTACTGTTACAGGTGAGTAACCTGTTTTTCTAGGATTGTAGATATGTTGTTCATCCACACTTATTGGCAGACTCCTAGCAGTTCTCCGGGAGAAGGGAGGCAAGGCGTACACCCCCTACTCAGGGAACAGAGATTAGGGAACTGAGGTCCCAAAACCAGCATCCTGGCATGACTCAAGGTTGACGTGGTAGGCAAGCATTAATACCCGACAGGGTGAGCGGTATTGTGCTATACTGGACTGCCCAGGGGTGTAATGAGGCCCGACGCCACAGGTGGAGGGCCTTATAGCCCCTGGAAGGTCCGGTATAGCACAATACTGCCCACCCTGGAGGGTATTATTGCGCTTAGAAAATTGGCACTGTCCAAAAATTAAGTTTAATAAGAAAAATATTAATAAAAATTTAATTTCAAGTAAGATTTGTAATAAAATAGTTCCTCCGCCTGCATTTTTGGAGGTGGTTGCCATGGTTATACACACACACACACACACACACACACACACACATTCTATCATCTTTCAGACTTACTTGCCCCCCCTTCAGTATTACTGGGACATTGTGATGGTCTAATCCCCCCCACACATGGGTATTACCTGGTCTTATCCCCACCCCACTACTTGAGGCATACTTTTCAGTGCTGCAGTGTGTGGACTTCCTTAACACACGGTTTATCAGATCTTCTAGTTCTGAAGCACTTCAGGAAATAGTAAAATAATGATTTACCTCTTTTTGACTTCTTGCCACCCCGCTCATGTGAACTGTCTCCTTTATCTCCCCACTCATGTCAAATGTTGAACGTGGTTGCGTCACTGCTTGCCATCACGATTCTGCCATCCAGCCGGCCACATGTCTGTTAACACTAAGAGAATAGGCTCTATGTGCTTATGCCTTAGCAACTATTCCAAGACTGTGAGATCAAACCTGATGCTACAAAAAAGGTGAATTTTTCATTTAAAGGAAAACAGACTTAATGTTGCAGACTACGGGCAGTGGTAACAGTCAGTATGAGGAGGCATACGCTCTGCACGTTCAAGAACTGTTCTGCAGAGTAGCCACGGTCAGGGAATGTTAAACTAATTAAAAATAGAAATTAGCATTTTTTTAGAAAATGGGTTGTAGAAACCCTGCTCTCTAGAAACCCTGGTCGTTAGCGAGTGATCGAGTGATGCTCTGCCCCCCACACACACACACAGTGCCGGCGTTTCTTGATGGTTGTCTCATCCTCAAAAGAAAAATACAGTCAGTAAAGAAAGGACTGCCACTGTGGTTCACTCCTTTATGTTCTGCACTATTACTTCCTCAGTCACTCTCGCTCCGTAGTTTGAAAATGAACATAAATGACATCAGTTTTTTTTTTTATTATGAATGTCAACAGGACAGTAGGGGTACAGCTGTCTCAGTAAGGGCAGATTTAAATCAGAGCGAGAGTGACTAGTTATTTACTCTGTTGCCTGATACCCCACCCCCACCTCTGGAAGAAGACATGGAGTTTTTTATGTAAATTCTTTTACCACCCAGTAGTTTTCTGGCATCCTTGTTGCTTGCTGCAGAAAAAAAAACTGGCTTTTTTTCACCTCTGGCACTTGCAGCTTGTAGAAGCGTGACCCTGCTGGACCCTGCCACGTAAGACCAGGAAGTGCCATGCAAGAAACACGATGTGGCAGCCAGGGAAGAGCTGTTCATTTTTATATGTTTAGAAAATGGGTTGCTTCTTTTTTAATTTGTGGGGATGACAACATCAAATTTCAGACAGCCCATTAGTGCTTGTGTACCACTTCCATGTGTTTTGAGAAGGATCGGTATCGGGGATGTGGTTCATCGCGATGGAGTTGCGCTGTCAAATCTTTGAAGAAGAATCAAGCAAGATTTGGGGATGGACCACTGGAGTTGTTGGCAGGTTTGTGTGTCTGTGTGTATCTAGTTGGTCTTTCCTGTTGACTGTGACTCGAAAGCTCTTTCAAGGGGGTCTGGGAGAGATTGGCAGACAGTTTAGGGCTCCATTAACGAGGCAACCAACATGGCGGCAGTTGCCTTTTCAAAGTTCTAGTGGCCCATTAGTATTAGAACTAAATAAGGCAGCACAGCCTGGGACTAGTTATTTCCCGGTCTCTACTGTCTCATACCGGACCGGTTGATTGGTGAGTTTAGCCTATCAGAATCAAGAATGAACTCTGCCCATTTTCTAATGGGTAATAAAGGTGTTTGCTGACTTCCAGGTAGCAACCCGACAGATTTCCTGGATGGAGATGTCCCTGGAAGCAGCCACCAATGCAGTAGTATGGCAGGTAGAATGAGCTCTCATCCCTCTGGGAGGCTCCATGCCCGCCAACTCATAGCATAGACCTATGCATGATGTAATCCATCTTGCTATGGTCTGTTTGGCTGCAGATCTGCCAGAAGTGGCTTCAGCATAGGTGACAAACAGCTGGCGAACCTCTCCATGAATTTCCACTGTCCTCTCTTTGTGATAGGAGAGAGCATGTCTCAGGTCCAAAATATGGAGCCTGTACTCAGCCTCCGAGGTGTAATTAGGGTAGTATACTGGCAGAGTCAATACCTGGTTAAGGTGAAACTCTGACACCACCTTCGGAAGGAATTTCGGGTGGGGGCTCAGGACAACTTTGTCCCTGTGGAAGATCAGATAAGGGGAGTCCACCGAAAGTGCCTGGAGCTCCCCTGTCCTTCTGGCAGACATGATAGCCACCAGGAAGGCCATCTTCCATGACAAGTGTGACAGCTCACACTTGTGCATTGGTTTGAATGGCTTGCCCATGAGCTTTGCCAATACCAGCAGTAGATCCCATGGAGGTGGAGGTTCACGCACCAGAGAGGATATGTGATCCAGGCTTTTAAAAAAGCACCCAATCACTGTCTCCTGCACCAATGTTGTCTGACTGGCCCACGCCCGGTAAGCAGAAATGGCTGCCAGGTGCACCCCAAGGGTCGATGACAGTAGACCCCCTTTGGAGAGAGACCAAAGGTAGTCAAGAATGTTAGCCACAGAGCAGGATAAGGGGTCCAGACCCTTACTCTGACACCAAATGGAAAATCTTTTCCATTTGAAGGCGTAACATTTCCTGGTCGATTCCTTTCTAGATGCCTCCACCATGGTGTAGACATCTTTGGAAAGACCAAAAGCCTGGAACTCTAACCACTCAGATACCAGGCTGTGCGGTGCAGGGATTGAAGGTCCATATGGAAGACCTACCCCTGGTTCAGAGATATCAGGTCCTGGCGTCTACAAAGCCGCCCCGTGGGCCTGCAGCTGAAGCTGAGGAGATCTGGATACCAGAACTTGCGCAGCCAGTCTGGGGCTACCAGAATCACCTTTGCCTTGTCCCTCCTCACCTTGTGGATCAAGGGAAATGGAGGGAAGGTGTAGAGGAGGCCTGGGGTCCATGGCCTTGAGAAGGCATCCCCCTGCAGCGATCCCTGCTGAGGGGAGGCGGGCATGATACAGCCTCAGCTTGGTGTTTTCCCTTGAAGCAAACAGGTCCACCATTGGTTTGCCCCAATGGAAGAACAGGCTGTAAGCTACCTCTGGATGAAGAGACCACTCGTGGGATGTCTGGCCTATGTGGCTAAGAGCATCCGCCAGCTGGTTCGAGGCCTCTGCCACATGGATGGCTAGGAGATCCACCTCCAACTGGCTTACAAGGGTTCAGATGTGGAGTGCCTCCTTGCACAGCAGACAGGAGTGCATGCCGCCCTGTTTATTGAGGTAGTACATGGTTTTGGTATTGTCCATTTGGACTTGAACCACTTGACCCCAGAGCTGAGGAGCAAAAGCTGACAGTGCCAGTCTGACTGCTCTGAGCTCCAACAGTTGATGTGGCAGTGGGACTCCTTGGGGTCCAGAGGCTGTGGGCCCTGTTGTCCCCCATGTGGGCTCCCCAGCCAATGAGAGAAGCATCGGTTGTGAGGATGACCATCGGCTCGGGGTGGATAAACGGGATCCCTTCCTGCAACCAGTCTGGGGCGGTCCACCATTGGAGAGTGCCCCATATTTTACAGGTTACAGTGATCAGCTGGTCAAAATGACAATGGCACTGAGTCCACTGGGTGGCCAGCTCCCATTGGAGGCTGCGCATGTGCAACTGGGCCCAACGGACCACTGAGGTGCACGCCACCATGTAACCCAGAAGGCGCAGAAAGTCCTGGGCAGGGTGCAAGTGCCCAACCAGAAATGATTGGGCAAAGGAGGAGAGAACTTTCACCCTGTCCACCGGGAGCTGAGCTCTGGCTTGACAAGAGTCAAGCTCTGCAACCAATGAAGCCCATCAGCTGAGAAGGCACGAGTTTGGACTTGACCTCCTTGATCAGGAGGCTGAGCTGAGAGCAGGTTTGGAGGACCAGATCCCTGGACCTCTCCACTTCCTGTTGGGTGGAACCTGCAAGGATCCAATTGTCAAGGTAGGGGTAAATTCTGACCCCTCCGATGCTGGAGATGGGCTGCCACCACTGCAGTACATTTGGTGACGACCCGTGGGGCTGATGACAGGCCGAACGACATGGCTCGGAACTCGTATAGGGTCCCTTTGACCCCAAAGTGGAGGAACCGCTGATGGGATGGATGGATTGGGATGTGAAAGAACGCGTCCTGCAGATCCAGTGAACAGAACCACATGTTTCGCTCCAAGGATGGTATGATCTGGGACAGAGTGACCATCCGAAAGGTGTGTGACCTTAGATATTGATTCAGGTCATAGAGATCTAGAATGGGGTACCAGCCCCCGTCTGCTTGGGCACCAGGAAGTACCTGGAGCCAAAGCATGGGTCTGCAGATGGATCCGCCATGAGAGCTACTGCCTCCTTTAGGAGGAGCTGAGCAATGTCGTCTCGAAGAGCCAACTGGGTGCATGCGGAAATCCGTTCTTCCCGAGGGGTGCGTGCTCAGCTGGGAGAGTACTGCTCAAATTCTAGAGGCAGTCCCTGACTGACCACTTCAAGAACCCATCTGTCCATAGTGATAATGGACCAGGCAGAAAGAAAGTGGCAGAGCCAGCCCCCCACGGGAAGACCCAGAGCTGGCGTGACGGGAATAGGGGTGGCAACACCCATCCCATCACTGAACAGGCTTGGAGGAGGAGGAAGCTCCAGGACCTGAGCCTCAGCCTCCTCTGCGGGCCTGTTGGGGTCCAGGCTTGGGCCGAGGGCACCAAGCTTGAGCCTGCTGCTGATGCTGATGCTGCTGTCCTCCCTGGTAGCAGGACTGCTAAACCGCAGGGGAAGAATACTGAAAGGGCTTCTTCTTTTTCTGCTGCTGGTTCTTGCCCAAAGAACTCTTGGCAGAAGTGGCGTCTAAGGTGGCATTGGACTGCTCTATGAGCTGTAGGTGACCGGCCACTCCTGGGCCAAACAAGTTGGTCCCAAGGAAAGGCACATCAGCTAACTTGTGCTGAGTATCCACCAGGAAGGAGGAGAGCCTCAGCCAAGCCATGCAGTGAGAGGCTCCTGTAGTGGCCATTGAGTGGGCACAAGAGTCCCCGATGTTCAGGGCCATCTGGAGCTGCTGTTTGGCAACAGTACAGCCCTAATCTCAGACCTGCTTGACCGTGGTCTGCATGTCCAAGGGGAGATGTGGGATGACTTCATCGAATGACCAGAGAAGGGCATTGGAGAAGTGTGCCACAATGACGGCTAACCTTGCCTGACAGAGGCCCAAGGAGGATGCTGCATAGACCTTCCACCCCAAGTGGTCCAAATACTTGGACTCCTTGTCGGGAGGTTGGTCAATGTTGGCAGAACTGCCAGTATGCCTGAACACAGAGGCAGTCACCAGGTTCTCGGCCGAAGGGTGCTCTGTGAACCACGCAAGGGACCCCAAGGGCACTGCGTATTTGCAGGCCATGTGGGCAGATGGTGCTGGACATGAGGCAGGATGCTGCCACAGTTCAAGTGCCGAACCAACAATGGCCTCTGCCACAGGAAAGGCCTCTGTCATGGTATCCTCTGTCTTGAGGATGTCCGTGAGAGGGTACTCTGCCTTTTTTTGGATGCATTCCAGGGACATCCCGTGGAATCAGAGATGAGATGAAGGATCCCTTGGAAGGAGAAAGGACCTTCCTCCATCCCTGTGCCAACTGATGACTCATCATCCCCAGGATGAGAGTAAAGCCCAGTGACATCTGAGTCCGAAGAGTTGGAGTACAGCAGCCTGCTGCCCAAATCACCCTCGACCCGCCAATGGTGGTCCTGGGTGTCCATGACCAACTGACGTTGGGGAAGCCCGGTATCTGTTCAGTTATCTTTGGAAGAAGCCCCTCCTACAGGCACCTTAGGCGGTGGCTTCACCACTATCAGTGGAGAGACCGGTATAGGCAGAACCAGAGGACAGGCTGGTCCCACGGGCAGAGGAACCAAAGGCTTCAGTTCTGAGGGGGTCAGCTTCAGCCTCGGAGGTGAAAGCCAAGTAATGGCCAGGGTAGGAGTCGAAGTCGGCTTGTGCCCAGACAAAGTCAGCAGTTGTCACATGAGGTCCTCACAGCGCTGACGGAGTTTCCGTCAGAGCCTCTCCTCATCCGAGGAGGATGAGGACAACTAGTGGCGTTGCCTCTTTTTCAAGCGCTTGTGGCTCTTCCTCGGCCATCCAGATGGGGGGGTTCTAGATCTCGACCGAGATCAGACAGGCCAACTTGGTCACTTGGGAGACACCAACGGGACAGAGATACCCAGGGATCTGGAACTGGGTCCTCAATGGTGACACCAGCAGGCTGGGTCTCCTCATCGGGGAAGACAAGGATTGGAGTCCTTTCCAAGGAGTCATCGAATGGGGCCAGCAACAGTGGATTGATGGGGTCGAGGACAATCTTGACCTCATCGGTTGCATCCTCAGTTGGCTGGCCTGATGGAATGTCCGTGAAGCCTGTGGCCAAGGAAGCGATCTCAACCGAGGTTGAGACCGCATGCTCCTGGGACTGAGACCTCTCTCGGTCCCAAGAGTGTCTTCGCCGAGACAAAGACGTGCTCAGTTTCTTATCTCTCTTATGAGATTGGGAGGAGGCGAGCTCATGGGCGCCTCCCTGGGTGGGAGAGACTGGCACAACCCTTAAAGGAACCTGAAAAGGTGGAGCCTAGGTTGTGGAACGAAAAGCTTTGATTGTCCAAAGCGGGCAGCTTTTTTGAATGCCTTCATGCGTTCTGAAGTGCACGGCGGAACTCAGAATTCGAGGAAACTGCCCACCTAGCCTCCTTGGACTTCACCGAGGATTCCTTTTCTCCGTCTCCCAACTTTAAATGTGCCAGGCGGCGCCAGAACATTGGGATGGAAGGCCATGCAAAAGCTCTAGGACGAGGTGTCATGGCCGACACCTAGGCAGTAGACGCATGTGAGATGGGGATTGGTGCATGACATCTTCTGGCCGCAAGGACACCAGCAAAATCCTGGAGAAGATTTCTCTTCCACGATCGAGGACACAAAAGTGCAATCGTTAACTCGGACGAGTTTTAATTTTGGTAAAACCGAAGTATTGAAAGCCAGGGCCTACGAAATGCATGAGCACGAGGGAGGCAACATGTATCTGCCAGCAAAAAGGAAGATCGGCATCATGGGGTGGAGCCGAGGTATATACCACCCGGGTGGGTGGGAGGAGCCAGTTTGAAGACTTCCAGCAAGATTTAAAGGGGAAAAGAACATGCCAACATATCCATGATCCTAGAAAAAATGTTCCTTGGATTTTTGTCTGATACAGTATAGGCAGCAAATGACAATGCATACTGATAGTGCTAACCCTGCAGAGCTGCTCCTCGGCGTTCTCTCTCTCTCGCTCTCTCTCTCCTTGCTAGTTCCCTCTACAGAACCATATGCTATAAAAAATAAAATATGTGTGACCATACACAACTCGCCTTGTGTTTCCATCTTGGGGTTGAGATACAGCATGGACTTCTCAAGCTGTGCTCTTGAGGTCCATATGTTGTTATCGCAACCCCTCCATGGAAACACAGGCTTGTTGTGTATGGTCACCCATACATTATTCCTTATGTTATTAACAGGGTGGTAAACACATTCTAAACCTGTGCTGCACGATAGCAAGAAGCCAAAAAGTACACCTTAAAATAGGCATGTTTTGCTGTTTTCTCTCTTTCATATTATTGAAAAACTCTGTCAAATGTTTTCTTATTAAGAGCTTTAGTCTAAAACTCTTAAGGAGGGGGCGTGGCCTGGCTCAGCTCAAGATGGCAGCTTAAATCTCTCCCTCTCCAGGGATATCCAGCTATCTGCCTACATCTGCAGCCTTCCAGGACAATAATGTAAGCCAATTACAAGATTTAGAAAGAAAAAGTTCTCAGCTTCAATCTTTGGGGGTCATTTCCTTAATTGCTGTAAGACTTGAACATCTTTTTACTCTGAATTTGGCTACTGTTTAAGGTCTACCATCATGGCAGAACCTGAGATGCAGCTTTCTTCACTCTCCAGAGTAGAATCTATGTTCCAGAAGTTAATATCAGAAATGAGAGACTTAAAAATGACTTCACAGCAAAATGTTGCTACTCAACAAACTCTGGGCTCCCAATTACTGAATACTGAAACTAAAGCAACTCAAAATGAATCCTCTGTACAAGATCTTAGAGCCACTATAAGAGAACAAGATAGAGTCATCAAAACGCTTCAAACAAAAGTAAATGATATTGAGAACAGAAACCGCAGTAACAATTTGTGATTTTTTGGTGTTCCTGAGGGCTCTGAGCTTGGAGATACATCTGCACTCCTCTTACATGTTTTACCAGCTATGCTGTGGCCCATGCCTGACCTTAACATTACTACAGGGTGCTCTCATTGCTCCTTAGGCCCCAGGCCAGGCCCAGATCAAAAACTGAGACCTATAATTGCCAGATTTCTCAACTTTTCCCACACAGAGATTATTTTGCAGAAAGCAAGAGAAATCGGAAACTTGATGTGGCAAGAATACAGAATATACATTTATAGGGACTTTTCTAAAGAATTGTCATCCAAGAGATGCGCCTTCAATCCAATTAAACAAATCTTGCACCAGAAAGGGACAAAGTTTGCTCTTAGATATCCTGCTGTAATGAGGTTCTACCTGGACAACTCCACTAAAGACTTTAATACCCCTGTAGCCTTGTCTGTTTTTATCAAGAATCTGCCACAGCCCGTAAGCATGCCTGGCTCCTCTGATTCAGCCCACCCAGACACTGCATTTGTCTCCTCCCCAAGTGAAGTCAGTGATGACTGGGGTACACCGAAAACCCCTCCTGCTCGTACTGAAGATGTTTCATCCTATTCCAAGAGCTACCTCCCTAGAGAATCAGCTTGTATACAGGGAAAAAAAGTAACAACTCTAAACCTGTAAAACCATCGTGCTGCGAAGATGATATTCCCCACAAAAGTACAATCACCTCTAAAAAAAGCTCACATTATACCTTGTCGATCCCCCTCAGCAACATGTTTGGACCTCTGCCGGAATCCGTTCTTTCTTAACAGGAGGATTTGTCTAAGGAGGAAAGCGTTGCTTTGCCTGCAGTCCTTAGCAGCCCTGAAGTTGGAATGATCTCTGCCGACACCTCATGGGCTGAGATAGTTTCAAGTTCTCCCTTTAAAGCCAGTGAGCCCCTGAAGAAAGATGAAGGGGAAAAGTAAAAAACAAGCTGCAGTCGACTAATCCTGCTACTCATAATGACAGGGTGACCTGATGCTGATGTGCCTCGAACTTCACTTTTTTTTTTTCTCACCTCGCAGCTCCTGCGGACACATTGTTGTTCATGCTACACCTGACAGATATGCCCGAATGGTTGTGCAGCTCTAGACCGATGTTTTGGTTATCACTCGCAGCAGGTTTCCAACATGCATCAGCTGTAAATCGCGGTCCTCACTTGCATCAGTTGACCACTTTTCCTGTGAGCCACATTTAATTCCTAGCACTCCCCTAGTTTGTTAAGTTCCACTATAGCTTTCAGGGAGTTAATTAGATTTGCAGGGCAACATTCGTACGATGTCAAATCAAATGCTACTGCTCATTTGACTTTATGTTTTTTCTTAATGGAAAAGCACTCCTCCTTGCTGCCCCAGACATACAGTACTCGCAATGCCTTACGTTTATAACTCCTCCTTGTGGACACAAGATGTAATTATAATTTACATGTCACAAAGGGTGTTCTCCCCTATAAATATATCTTAGAAATGAGCCTCTCGAATATACCATCTCTCCTCTGCTTTATCTATACAATACCCTATTCCTTTCTTAACTCTTTCCTCAATCTGCTTTCTCTTTCCTCACTACTTGTGTTTCTCAGCTTATGGTAACTTAGAAATGTTCTTTTTTTTGACAGGCTGTTTTCGAGTTCTGTTGGTGCTGATAAAACATTACTACAGAAACTGTTTTTTAACACCCATTTGGAGTTTAAAATCCAACTAATGCGATACGCTTGAAGCCAGAGGATTATTTCTCCTCACAGTAATTGTGTATCTCTTATGAGGGGACTCACCGAGCCTAGCTCATAGACTCAGTCATCCCCTTTTGTCATATCAAAGGAGGCAATTTTCAAGCATATAAATCCATCAACATACTCTGTATATGCAACAGTGTTTTATAAAGTACTATCACTCTCAAACCCTGTGTGCTACCTCTACATGATATATAACTACTGTATCTTATATATTAAAGGAAACTATTAAAGCAGGTTGCTATTTCTTTTACAATGCAATATATTTGGCCTTACACCTCTATTAAAGAGTAGGCTGGTGCACCAATATCCTTTTATTTATAATCACTCATTTGCCCTGGATCCAATTGCTATCCTATCCTGGCTGTTTAGACACAATTGCAACTGCTGAATTTCATTTAAACATAGCTATCTTAAGGGGAGCAGTTCTATTATTTTTTTTTCTAGTGAATTTCATACAATGTTGGTGTTTATTAATCTTCAGCTCTTTGCTTTCTATATATTGTCCTGATATGTTGTTATATTTAGCTTAATTTAAATATACTGAATTTTCTCCTTCAGATGAGGCTGAAATACTGGTTCACCCCTTGAATTTGTAACTGTATTTAGTCTCAACCTAACTTGAGTCAATCTTTTCACAACTACTACAAGATCCATGTTACTATTTTATTAATCTAATTCCATATCTCTAAATTAGTGGTAACACCTTCCAGATTTAGTATTTAATTATCACCTGCCCAACTGCACTGCAAGAGAGTCTGCGTACTCATGTGTTGCCTCTTATCTAACAGTGCAGTTTAAAGTGCTTTAAAGTTGTACATAGAAATGTTATTACATAAGTGTTGGTTAATAAGTTTAATATTTTTTTGTTCTTAAATGTGTGTTAGAGAGACACATCAACTGTAGAAGTTATAAAACTATGACTATGCATGCAGTACTTTTTTTAGGTCCTGCATGCATTCCTGTATTCAAACTCAGGTTCCTATTAGATTAACCCAGTCTGTTGGCCTATCGGTATCCTTTGCTATGGTTTTTTTATGGGTGCCTCTCTCCATATAATCTTTACCTTTATCTTACTATAAAGTATGGCTGATCTTTTACTATATTCATGGAACAATAAGAGACTTAATTCTCCTTGTAAGCACAAACAAATTATATCACACCTTAAAAAGAATAAAGCAATGATGGCATTTTTACAAGAGTCCAAACTTCTAGCAGAGGACACTGATAGGCTTAAGCGGGACTGGGTCAGTTATATATTTGCTTTGTCCTATTCTTCTAAAAAAAGAGGTGTGGCAATACTGAATCATAAGAAACTAAATTGGACCCATATAAAAACGGTCACTGATAAAGAAGGCAGATGGGTGATAGTTATACTCAACACTCCCTCTGACCCCTTAACACTGGTTAATGTGTATGCCCCCAATTCTGATTCCTCTGAATTCTTCCACAATCTGGTTCAACAAATCATGTCTAGTAATATAAGTAATTCACCCATATTGATGAGAGGGGATCAAAACCTGGCACTAGATGCACACTTAGACAGGAATAACATTTCTCTGGTTGCTCATCCTAGAGGTATCAATGCTCTTTCCCTACTCCTGAAATATTTTGGCCTTACGGATCTCTGGAGTCTTTTTCATCCCCAAGATTGAGATTACACCTTTTACTCTTCACTTCACAAGTCTTATAGTAGAATTGATTACTGGTTTGCTTCCCCCTCTATCACTGATAAGGTAATTGCCCCCTCCGTTCTGCCGATGGTCATATCAGATCATTCACCACTTAGTATTCATTTACTCTGGGATCCCCATCACCTAAATCACCCTTATGGCATCTGGATCCTTTGCTAATTAAAGACCCAGATTTTCTCCCATGGGTTAAGGTACAGATACAAGATTTCCTTTTTTTTAATAAACCTACAGACGCCTCCATGAGTACAATATAGGAAGCCCTAAAAGTCACCATTCATGGGAAAATTATAAGTTTTGAAGCCCACTGGAAGAAACTGAGAGAACAACAACTAGCTATTATGAAGAAATAACTCAAAAAGAAAGAAACTCTATATTTTAATTCATTTAAACCGAAACCCAATTCTCCTCTCCACCTAGAAATACTGAAACATAGAATTAAAATCAATGAGCGTCTATCCTGTAAACTGGAATTAGCCTTATTTAAACTCAAACACAAATACTGGGAGCAAGGAGATAAATGTGGTAAATTACTTACTTATCAATTTAAAAGTCAACAGCTAGAAAGACATATTGCTGGCATCAAAGACAAATCAGGCCAACTATATAGAGACGGCCCCTCTATTAACCATAATATGATGTCCTTCTATAAACAATTATATGCCCCACCTAACTCTGCTTCTAACTCTCATATACATAGCTTTCTAGACAAAATGCATCTCCCCCACCTCTCTGAACAAGACAAAAAAAGAGTTAGATGCTCCATTTACTCTATAAGAAATCCAGAGCACTCTCTCATCTTTAAAATTTGGTAACTCCCCAGGCAGAAATGGCTTCCTGGTTGATTTTTATAAAGCACTATCTGATACTTTATGTCCCTTGATTTTGAAGATCTTCCAGGAAGCCACTCAGACTGGTAAACTCCATCCCTCAGTGTCAAAAGCCATCATTACTGTACTCCCTAAAAAAGACAAAGATCCCTCTCTCCCTTCTAGCTATAGGCCAATATCACTGCTAAACACCAATGAGAAAATTTTTGCAAAACTCCTAAACTCTCATCTGGAACCATTTATATTTAAACTGGCTCACAGATCTCAAGCAGGCTTTATCAAAGGCAGAACAGGCTCTGATCATTTACGTTCATTAGTCAATCTAATACATAGAGCTAAATCTCTCAAAACCCCCGCAGCAGCTATTGCTATTGATTTTGAAAAAGCATTTGACTCTCTAAATTGGAATTATCTATATCAGATTTTGAACTTGTTTGGTATTACTAGTAAATTTTGCTCCTGGATTAAATTACTATATACATCTCCTTTGGCTAGAGTATTAATCAATTCTATACTTTCTTCTTTGTCTTTGGCTAGAGGTTCCAGGCAAAGTTGCCCACTATCACCTTCCCTATTTATCTTAGCCATGGAGCCCCTTACTGCCGACCTTTGTCTTCTAACACCATTAAAGGGATTCCCATTGGTAGCCTCCAATTCACTTCACTGTCTTATGCAGATGACCTGTTAATCCTCTTAGAAAATCTCAAAGAAGCAGGGCAACTGCTAATAAATTCACTCAACGAATTCACTGAAATCTCTGGTTTAGCCCTAAATTTCAACAAAACAGAAACGCTACCTCTAAATCCCTTCTGTAGACCCTTCATGAACAATTCATTGGGCTTTCAATGGGCACCTCAGGGTTTAACATATCTTGGTATTAGAACTGTCCCCAATTTACAGAAAATCTGGGACACCAATTTTACTCCTCTATTATCCAATATTAGAACCATTTTAGATATGTGGAAATTACTTAACTTGTCATTCACAGGAAAGATAGCGGCCATCAAAATGACTATAGCCTCTAAAATATGTTATCTTTTTGCCAATATTCCTCTAATTCTCCCCACCAGTTTTCTAACTAAATTCAATAAACTTATTGGCAATTTTATATTGGAAGGGAAAACTCCTAGGTTTAGACATACAAAACTTCACTCGCACTGGTCTAAAGGGGTCTTTGGAATGCCTTGGTTTATAGCTTACTTATGGGCCTTTCGGGCCACTCAAAGTACCAAATGGTTTTGCAAACCTACACCTGAAACACCATTATGGGTAGAGATGGAATCTTCCCTTAGCCCAGGTAAATGTTCTACTGCCTTTATTTATAACTCTCTTTCCTCCAATCTAAGATTATACCCTACTGTCTCCTCTTCTGTGTACTACTGGAAACAAATTCACAACCAGTTAAAATATAACCCAACTCCCCTTTTTTATGCACCTATTTGGGGTAACCAGAATATCTCTCTTGAGAAACACCTTTTTTTTTGTCGCACATGGCACAACAGAGGTTTATTCGTTTTGAGTGATATTCTGGTAAAAAATTCCCTTACCCTAAAAACTTTCAGTGAACTATGTGCTCAATGGGGACTTCCAAAACAGGACTTTTGAAAATATTTACAATTCCATACTGCTTGAAATTTCTTTCTCCAACACACTCACATGACCTTCATGACCAACATGTTTCCTCATGGGTCAGTAATGCCTCTAATCTAACTAGTATCATTTATAAGGATAGCAGAGATACTTTACCAGATAAATCTATGAAAGCAAAAACAAAGCGGAGCCAACTTTTACACTATGATACATTGGACTTACAATGGCTTAAGTGCTGGCTCCTCATTCATAAAACATTCAGAGATGCTTGTAGCTCTCTTATTCAAACCAAAATTCCTCACCTCAGGTACAGAACACTTTCCGTTCTACACCATATGGGCTTGCTCAACACTAACAACTGTTGATGCTGTAGTGGATCTGATGTAGATTTACATCATATACTATGGTATTGTGACCCCATACTTAAACTTTGGTTCAAAGTGCATTAATTTGCATCTAGAGTGGTTGATCACAATATTACTTTTGACCCAAAATTATTTCTATTAGGAATCCCTTCTTCTCATCATGTATCCCTTTCTCAGGCTCAATGTAAGTGGCTTAACTTACTTTTTCTCCAAGTTAAGCAGCTTATACTGATGTTATGGAGAACTACTAGCATCCCTAGTTTCTCTGATATCCTCAAAAATCTCTCGCAATGTGCTTCCTTGGAATGTATTACTTATGCTGCCTATAACCGCCTTAATAAATATGGTAAATGTTGGCAGGAATATTTTAATTATCTTAATAATGTGAATACTTAATGAATAATTAAAGATATACTAGATAGTATATACTGCATGTCTCTATTATACTATTAATCTCAGGAACTGATGTTGTCTCTCTCTATATAGAAATCTCTTTTTCTTCTTGTAGCTACCTTTCATGCCTCTACATAATTGTAATTCTTTTTGTAGTAATTTGTGTTATACTTCCTTAAACCTCAATCAGCAAGAAGGTAATTGTATATCTAAGTATTTACACACTAAGTTGACTCATGCTTAATACTCTCTTAATATGATATTAACCTCCATCTATTGATAATTATTGCATTTATCTAATAGATACATAATTGAGGAATATTTTATAAAACTAGATCATTTCACGAGAAAATACAAATTCATTCTTTTGTAAGACTTTTACTATTTACTATGCTTGCTGTGCTCTCTCTCTCTCTCTCTCTCTCTCTATATATATATATATATATATATATATATATATATACACACACATATCATTGTGTTTGTATAAGGAAGATTTTTTTGTATTACTAAAATCTTTGAATAAAAGATAAAGTGAAATAAAACTCTAAAGGAGAGAAACATTTCAAAGATTCATTGAATATATTCATGTTTGCTATTTCTTTCTCATATATAACATGTTTTATATATATATATATATATATATATATATATATATATATGAGATGGAAATAGTAAAACATGCATAACTCTTGTGATTTGTGTAATACAGTAGAACCCAGCATGTAGTGTGAAGGATATGTAGGGAGAGTGGGGATGAGGGAAAAAAGCATGTCTTCTGACAGGTCAGATGGTTCTACACAAAACACAAACTGATTCCCTATCAGACATTTTTAGTCATTGTTTCTGAAATATTTATTTCTTTGGAGAGTTGGTAAGAAAATAGCAAAAGGACCATGTTTGTTTAGGGTTACCATGTTTTGAGAAGTCAAAAGTGGGACATTTATTACCAAAATATGATGTTCTGCAGTACAGTCTGTAACATTGGCCAATACAACAGATTTGTTTACTCTAAATAATCATAATTAAGACTAATGTTGTAATTTTCTAGTTGTTTCTAATGTTTCTTCTAATTTTAAAGTATTTTAATTATGCTATTATAGTTTTCTGCAACATTTAGGGGACAGTTGCCAGGCACCACAGGAGACAAGGAAGGGGGGATTTGGGTGCTCATGGTGGTGGAGAGTGTCACTGGACACCAGGGAGAACCATTGCAGGGATGAGTGGAGGATGACTGTGCCAGTGTACACCAGGAATGTGGAGCCATGATGTCCACCACTCCTACACCCCAGTCATGCAGCACCAGCCTCCCTCTTACACACTCCCACCACTAGGAGCCAAGTAGTTTCCTAGTGCAATAGCCCTTCTTAGAGGAGAGCAGTTCAGTAGACACTTACTACTCCTTTTCTGGCCAGCCTTGCAAGACATCAGACTCATTCCCAAACCTGGGTTGTCTGCCTTGTAAGTAGTAGCTTTATTACTGCATCTGCAGCCCAATCAAATGCAATTATATTGAGAGTATAACCAATTACCTTGCCAGGGTTATGTTGCCACCCACCCCCACCACCTGTAACACAGAAGTGCTACTGACTGTTTTAAAAAAAGAAATGCATAACTTGGAGTGAGATTGTTCAGTAACTAAGACTGCTGGAATCCTTTCTCATTTTTTTTTAAACAGGCAGTGATGTGCCTGCACGTCTTCAGCAGGTTACTGTTTGTCTCAGTTCAGTCTTGCATTTTTATGTTCTCACTAGGTATGTGTCCTATGCCCAAGGTAGGGAAAGATAAGTATTTTTTCCCTTGTGGTGTCATGTCAGCCAGCAGGCTTTTTTCTCTAAGAGCCAATGCCACCACAGTCATCTATGGTTCTCTTGGCTCTCCTTAACACTTTTCTCTCCACACTTGTCATTTGTTATCTCTCATGTTTAATAATAATTTGAACTAATGTTATTGCTACAGTGCAGCTTTTTGTACAGTTGATTTGTACAGTTGTACAGTTTTGATTCTTCTGGATAGCTACTGAGTCATACCCCAAAAAGGCTGACTAGTTGAAATAAGACTAATCAATTGTCATATTGGTTTTGTATGCTGCAATTTGCATAAACTTAGTGGTAGCCTGTGACTATTGAAAAAAAAAGTATTTATCTAAGAAAACCTCAAAGGATCCTAAGCAACTAACCATCCTTGATTTACAGAACATGTAACAATTTGACAGAATAGTGCTAGAACGTGTCAGCAGTAAATACTTATAAGAGTAATAAAGATAGGGAGGCAGTATAGCACAGTGGTTTAAGGCTCTAAGCTGCAAATCTGGAGACCTGGGTTTGAATCCCACAGCCCCCACTTGCATACTGTGTGACCCTGAGCAAGTCACTTAACTTCCCTGTGCTCCCAGGTTGCACCTGTAAACAAGCTTTCAGCTTAGTGTGTCTCACCTGGTTAAACAATGGGAAAAAAAAACTTAATGGGGTGTCCAGTGAGCTGAGTATTAATGTTGTATACAGGAAATAACTAGAAACTTGAGTACATTATGTAAGAATGAGTATGGGTGTTGCCCTCAACTAATCTTTAGTTTTTATCAGTGGTCTTGCAACCCCAAGGGTTTTGTTGAAATATTGTGGAGAGGGTGGTTTGGGCAACATACTGTACTGTGAGGGCTTTCTGAAGGGGGCTAGAGTGCAACTCACTGAGCATGAGGAAGGGGTAACAAGGTAGTAAAATCAGTTTCAAATGATCCCCAAAATACCCCAGAATGCATCAAATTTACAAAAAATGTCTGGGGCCATTGGTGGCCCCCAGACCCCCAGCCTATAATTTGTCTTGCAACCTGTATGGTTTCAGTGAAATGGTGCCCCTGCAGATAAATAGATCTTGTTCTGCTCTGAACTTGGATTTCTCCCTCATACTTCATTGTCAGTAGCAAGGTAGCCAAACTAGCACTACTGAATGCATCATCAAATGACCTATAAAGCCTTTTGCCCTACACCTTTCCTCTGTAATTCTTCATACCTGCTCTGCTATTCTGATGGGCTGCATACTACTGGTTGTTGTAGAAAGGTCCTCTGTGGATCTGAACTACAGGCTCATCTGTGCTGCATCCCAGACCTGGAGCCTTGCCACTTCATCCAGGCCAGGCAGAATTACCCCAGCCCTTCCCTCCAGAGTCCTAGTGCCTCATAGTTGGGGAGTTACTGCTTTCTTACTCTCCCTCTCTCTCTCACATGCATTGAAGCTCATCAAATGAATCTCCTATAGTGTTTCTGCTGACTCACTTAACTCCTAATAATTGACTTCCTGTTTACTGAATATAGGTCCACTGAGGGCTTTGACGATCTGTAATCCTTTGTCTCTGCAGATTTGTAGTGCTGACAGGGACTTCTTAGTAGCCTACCACTTCTGTTTTCACATGTGTCATTTAATCTGCACCTCTTGTAGTCTTCTTTCCCCCCAATATTGTTTGGAACTTCGTATGTCATCCAGATTGGTCTGTGTCTTCTAATATTATATGCCCTCCTCCTCCATGGGGTGCATTTTTTATAAAGATTTTTCCTCCAGGAAAGGTGCAGGTGGGCAGTCAACCCTGTCCCTGCTCTCCATGACTGGCAGCCACCTCCACTGGTACTTCCCAGACCCATGTTCTCCCATGGATTGTCCCCCATAGTGGGGCCAGGAAGGAGAGGGCCAACCTCCCCCCCAGAACAGATATCCAGAGCTGATCATAGTGTTACCAGGTGGTGGTGTGGGTCAGGGACAAGTGGGCAGGGATTTACAAGGCTGGCATATCTGTTTCCTCTTGTCTGTTCCTCCTATCCCCTGCCACAGACAGGCAGTAGTGCATGCCCTGTGGAAGCACACATGTACTATGCCAAACCGTGGCCCCTCCCATACCTGCCACTCCAGCCCACACTACCACCAGACCTCCACCTGGTGGCAATCAATGGCAGGGCTAACAAGCCTCCTGCCCCCCCCCGAGAGAGGAGAGTAGTCCATTGGACATCAACCATCAGTAACCCAAGTCTGTTCCTGAACCCAGGTTGCTGGTATGGCAACAGGTAAGGCACTCGGCGCCTCAGCCCTCCACACCACTGGTCCAGCTTCTGAATTCTTGTTTTATGTTATCCACGTGACTTTTGAGGATGTCCATTGTTGCTGAGCACTGATTCCCTTAAGCTGTTTTTCAGTTTACTTGTGCTTTATACTGTTTAACTCATTCAAAATCCACATTGTGTAGAAGACTGTTAATGTTTTTTTCTCTGGGCTTGGCAATAGTAGATCTGATAATATTATGGTAACTGTTTGTCAATGTTTCTCCGATTTCAATGTCTCTAACTATGTAATTCTATTTTTTTTAGTTAAAAATTAGGGTCCAGTTTTGCTTGCTCTCTTGTGGACACTTTGACATTTTGTATCCAGTAACATTCTTCAATAAGATCAATAAATTGCAAACTACACTTGGACTTGGTTAGAGAAATGGTATCTATATGGGTAGAAGACTGGCTAAAGGGGCAAATGCAAAAGGATGGTAGTAAACAGCGAACACACAGAGGTTAAAGAGGTGACAAGTGGAGCACTCCAGGGTCAGTGCTCTTTCATTTGTGATACAGGAATAAGGATTCAGAGGAAGATCTGCCTCTTCACAGATGGCACCAACATCTGCAAGAGGGTGGACAGTGAAGATGGGGTCAAAATTATGAGGGAGGACTTAGAAAGGCTTGGGGGGTGGGGTCCAGGATATAGCAACTGAGTTGCAATGCCAATAAATGTACAGTAATGCAAATTTGGGAACAAAATCCCCAAGCCTCAATACTTGATGAGGGGTAATAACAGAAAGGGAGCTGAGGAAAGGGATCTGAAATGATAAAACTGGGAAGGCTGAAAACTTTGGCACAGTGCAACAGGGCAGTAGGTAGGGAAAACAGGATGCTGTGGTTCATAGTAAGGGGGATCAGTAATAGAAGCAGGGAGGTCAGCCCTCCCTGCATGGGTCCCTGGTCCACCCCCACTCAGAGAACTGGGCAAGGTTCTGAGACTATACCTGAGAAAGGAATGTGATAGGGTGGAACTGTGCACAAAAGGGCAACCAGAATGGTCCAAGGGCTGGGGGAGAAATCATAAGAGGAAAGACTGAGGGAGTTTAATATGTACACCCTGGAGACAAGGAGGGGGAAGGGGACATGATAGAAATGTGCAAATATCTCCATGAGATCAACAAAGTGAATGCAATGAACTGTTCTGCCTAAGTGCAAACACAAACACAAGGGGGAATCCACTAAAGCTGGCTGTGGGGTAGGTCCAGGAGGGATGTCTACAAGTACTTTTTTCACAGACAGTATAGCGGTGGAAGGGATAAAGGGAGGAGGGTGGTTATTAGGACACTTTTACAAATAATAGGTAGGTTTGGCCGACTGGATGAGCTATTGGACCTTTTATTGCCATCATGCTCTATATTTCTTTGCCATTCTCTCCTTACAGTCTGCTGCTATTGCGTTATGTTGATCTTATCGTAGCTCCCAATCCCCTCCCTGTTGTTTCCCTATTCCTATTCCCAAATTACTAATAGAAACCCCACTTATCCAGGTCAGTATACTTTCTGGGGGGGGTACTATCCCCACCCCACAGTATTGGGAGGGGGGTACTAACAACAACAAAAATGGAAAGGGACCTGAGGATAGTCATATCAGATGACCTAAAGGTAGGCAAGCAATGTGACAAGGCAGTAGGGAGGGCTGGGGGGATACTGGGATGCATAGGAAGAGGCATCACCAGTAGAAAACAGGAGGTTGTCATCCCTCTGTACAGACAGTTGGTGAGACCCCATCTGGAGTACTGCATGTAGTTCTGGAGACCCCATCTCTGCAAGGACATAGACAGGATGGAGGCAGTCCAGAGGAGGGTAACTAAAATGGAGCAGGATCTGCACCAGACGTCATACAAAGAGAGACTAAAGGAGCTTAATATGTATACCCTCAAGAAAAGGAGGGAAGGAAAGGGTGGACATGATAGAAGCATTCCAGTACCCCAAGAGAATCAACAAAGTCCAAGAGGGCAGCATATTTCAGAAAAAGAGATGTGCAAAAACAAGGGGGCACAATTTGAAGATGGGGGGGACAGCTCAGGGGCAATGTGAGGAAGTATTGTTTCATGGAGAGGGTGGTGGATGCATGGAATGGCCTTCCTGAGGAGGTAATGGGGTTAAAACAGTGGGAGAATTCAAGAATGCATGGGACAGACATAAGGCAATTCTGGTGGTGGGTAAGAGGAAGTAGGCTGATGGTTAACTAGGATCTGCAGCTTATCCAATAGGTAGGGAAATGGGCAGACTGGGTGGTCCATGCAGTCCTTATCTGCCACCAAAGTCTATGTTTCTATGTTTCTTTCCTAGCTAAATATAAATATTTGAAATAAATTAATAAAGAGGTGCAGATTAGAAACCCAGATAGCTAAGGTTAATAAAGAGCAGTGAGTGTATTTGTAGGGTTACTGAAGAACTAAGAATTTCTTCAGATGGGTTGGGTGCCAGAAAGGAGATGGAGGTTGGTGGGTATTGATTGGATGGGGGAGGGTCTTTGTCTTGTTTATTAGGGTGGTGGAGGAAGATGGGTGCCACTGACCAGCAATGCTGAGTGGGTGGGTCCGGGAGGAGGGGTTACTTATTACTGTATATTCTGTCATGTTAATCTTTCCAAGGGGAGGTGGGAAAGTGATGAGAGGAATAGGTTCTGCTGAGCAGCTACTGGTAGGGGCCATGGGAATACGAGGGATATGCTCTGTAGTGCATCAGGGATAAGGTGAGGGAGGGGGTACCACTAGCACCAGGGATGCTGTTTTAATTCAAAGGAGGATCAGGAAAGGAGGGGAGTACCATGAGCACCAGTGATGCTTTTATATTTCCCAGTGATGTTGGGTGGGGGGGGGATGGGATGCACCACTGTGCACATTGATAAGAGAATGGTTTTGCAAGCTATAAAAAGCACTGCCACAGCAACGTTTCAGTGAGTCCAGAACCATCTCAGTATACCACTACGCCCTGTAGGTAAGAGGTTCACCTCATTTTCTTGGATGCAGTGGTATATTAAGAGTGACTACACTTACCACTTATTGACGAGCTAAGTATACTCTTGAATGTTGCAGTGGCAACACTAACAGACTGTCTGCAACGTTATGTCAAATTAGTGGTGTGCTACGCCTGTTATCTCCTTACTAATATTTTGAATATGGGGCCCAAGGAGCCTTTTTAATTGATTAGGATGATCGGCAATGTCACATGTTTTTGACATAGCTATGAAACAAATAGCTGGACATACTTGCTTTTTACCAGTGGCTTGCACTACTGTACATCATTGACAATGGTACTAGTAGAAGTAATAGTATGAAATCAAAGCATGACTGATTTGTAGATAGGTTATGGTGCCGGATCAGGTAATAGTCAAGTTATTGATTAACCAACGTCTCCAAAATTTTGAAGCAAACAAGTAAAATGGATACTGACCTGTAAGAGCTTAAATCATCACCATCTCCTACATATAGAAACATAGAATTTGACAGCTGATAAAGACCGCTTGGCCCACCTAGTCTGCCCAGTTTTCCTACCTGTTTCATATACCACAGATCCTAAGTGATCTGTGGCTTACCCTCTCTTTCCTATCACTAGAGTTCCTTTATGTCTGCCTCATGCATTTTTGAATTCCACTAACATTTTTGCCTCCTTAAAGTGACACTGTCAATCCTTTCTGCATCATATTATTTAAGCAGTAAGACATGACAAGGGGTGTGTTATCATGTAATAACGTCACTCCTGGGGTGGGTTGAAGCATGAGGCAAAGCCAAGTGCTTCCACCATCCCAGGAGTGATGTTATTACACGATAACACACACCTTGGAGTGCCTTACTGCAATTATACAATGGCCCGATGTTATACAAAACAAAAAGAAAAAGAAAAATGTTTTTAGAAGATTTTTAGTGAGACAGTATATCTTTGTTTCTGAAAAAAAAAATCCATAAAATCCATATAATCATCCAAAAAATCAATACAGTGATGTTATTGTGTAATATCATCACTGTCTCAGGCACACATTGACCAATCAGAGTCCAGGAAATGTTCTTGCCATTGCATAATTAAGCAATAAGGCACAACAGGATGTGGGTTATTGGGGGATTTACCCACGCCTTGTGTGGTGTGTCACGAGGCGCAGCCGAGTGACTTAACCACACAAGAAGTGGGTAAATCCTCCAATAACCCACATCCTGGCATGCCTTATTGTGATTATACAATGGAACCATGTGTAAAATAAATTTTAAATGTGTTTAAGTATGTTTTTTATACATGTCATTTGTTAGCTGTGGGTTATTACAGGATATACCACGGTCATGTGATGTGTTTTGACCAATGAGGTTACAGGATTTTCATACCCCATTGTATAATTCTAGTTGAAACCCACATTTTATGATTCCTTACCTGTTCCAAAACTCATAGAAGTGGTTGATTTATCGATTACTTTCTTAGTAGAATTGAAATGTATGGGAATGGTGTAATTATATCCAACTTTGTTTTACTTCAAATCCTTGATCTGTGTTTATTGCATACATCCTGAGCATTAGAAACACCCCCAAACAATACAACCACTCATTATACAATAGTCTCCTCTTCTCTCCTCCCACAGCATCCTGAGTGGCGAGTATGTGTTAGGGGCATTCCCAAGTTCAGGAAAGATGCAGTGCAAGGTCATCAAAAAATTTAAACAAATTTTTTTTGTGATAACACCAGTATGGTGGGCAGTCTGTTTTTTAATGTTAAAAAGAAAAAAAGGAATCAGAATCAAACTACCAGCAAGGTCAGCAGTCTCTACAAAGTGTGATCAATAAGAATGTTTTTTTTTTTTTAAACCAGGCACACTTTGAGGCCTAAAGGGGTTAAAGGTTCCCCTTTAAAAGAGGTTATCACACATGCTGATTTCCAAGAGAAAGTTTCTAAGTTCTGTAATGAAAAGTTAAACAGACCCAGAAGAAACTATGCACATCCTGGAGGAGAGAGTGCATGTCTATTAATAATGGGAGAAATCCCATTTATACATTGTTAACTGACGGATTCAGTGATATCTGCAAGGCTGTGTTGTTTTTTCCATACTGCCACAAAGTGAAATAATGTAACTCTCTTTTCGCTAGTATGGTATGTATAATGTCAACCTAATAATAAAAAAGTTAAACAGAGAATAAGGAGAAGAGGTATTGCAAAAACAGTGTCCTAAACACTGCCGTTCTAGGACCGTAAATGCAACCTTTGATAAGTTCCCTCTCCATCCTCCACAAATACATAATTTTGTTTCCCAGCTTCTAGTCTTACTTTACTTGTTGTCATTTTCCACTAAGATCCACCCACCTACCTCTCTATCTCTCTCTCTCTCTCTCTCTCATATCCCTACCTCTTTATTAACTGTGATACATATACAGCGATGCAAAAAAAGGCCCATAGGCCATTCCAGCCTGACAACCATACCAAACTACTCCACACTGACCTTAGTATATTTCCTCCCTTTGTTTCTGCCGCCCCTTTTCTAACTACTGCAATCCCATATGCCTGTCCTATCACTATTTGAAGCTACTCACTGATGTTTTTGGAAATGATTTCATAATATTTACATATTGAATTGGGAGCGTGAGATCCTAAATGACCAGAGCAGTGCCACTTAAACACCAAATTAAATTTATGATGCTTGTGAAGATCGAAAAACATATGTCTCCTGTATCATAAGCATATTATCAGAGTGCGGCACTGTCGAGACAAGTATAAGACTCCAAGGGATATATTTGGAAGTTGCACCAGATCCTGTGATGTCACAAAATCAGGAAGAGAGTTGATGAGTGCAACGAGCCTCTGTAGATGGTGAATGTGGCGACGCACACTCCATGAGTTTTGTCAATTTTGTATTTCGGGCACAAGAGGGAGACAACCTGCTATTGGGAACTGTCGAGGGTCCTCCAAGTATCACTGGTGAGTTGAGCCCAAGAAGTTTATTTTGCAAGTTTGAAAAACTAGTTTTGAAGGGCAGGAGAATGTTTTGGCACAAAACCACTTTAGAAGCATATCTTCAAGTGAATCATGTTCCGAGGGGGCTTCGCATCACACAGAAACCGGCCTACGGAACTGATAATTCAGAATTCATGACCCAATGGCGTAACAATATGCATAATGCATCTATTAAGAATATTGAGCTTATTTTACAATTTGCTAAGCCCATTAGAGAAGGTTTATCTAAAGAAATTACCAACATAGAAAGCCAATTGAAGGAGTCGGTGGACACTACTGAATGGGAGAGATTGAATCAAATGTTGTTGGAAAAGGTTAAGCGATATGATGTGACTATTAAGAAACAAAAACAGAGGAAATTTAAGCGGGATGAAAACGATTATTTGCCCAATAGGGTTTATAATTGGAGTGAACTTAAAGAACCTATACCAAGGTCAATTTTGAAAAAGAATATTAGTTCTGTAACAACAAACAAGACTGTTTTAGATTACACAACTGGTCCCTCAGACACTGACGAATCAGATACACATTTAGAAGATCTTATGGGGGAATCCCCACCTGGACAGTCCCCCCAACATCAGGGGGCTCGACGCAGTCAAAGACAGCGCCGTAAATGAACCCAAAGTGTACATTTTCAGCAAAGAGGACGGGGGGCACAGCGTGGAAGAAAAAACAGGACAAATTACTAATTGAAGATTGCCTACATAATATTAATGAAAAAAATAATTTTGATTCCAAGCAATGTGCTGTAGTAAATGAAGTGTATGATTGCCAGAAATGTTCTAAGTTTTTGATTGATTATATGGATTTGAGTGATACAGACCAGAGTAACCTGAGTATTAAAAATGTTAATAATGTGCCTTCGTTAATTAACTCAAATGTTGAGACTAATGTCATCATTCAGTCTCAGAAGCAAGTGACATCTAACTTAGCCTCTGTTAATGCAGATAATCATGCAAACATGGGCTTTATAGATGAATTGGCACCTGTTATTAATATATCTAATTACTCATTAACCCAACATGAGTTTGCGGTTCTTAGTAAGGGTTTGTCTTTTTGTCCAGAAAATGGAATTGATTTCTTTAACACTTTTGTAGATTTACATAAATTTGGGAGAAATTTAACTTTAAAATGTATGTATAATCAGGATGATGTTGGCGATAGCTCTGATGGTTTGAGGCTACAGCCAAGATCAGAATATTGCCCGCCAATTAACCCTACTGTGGCAACATTTATTAAAAAGTGTGAACCGGACTTGAAATCTTTACAGAAAAATACTGGAAAATCGAATTTTAATTGTAGTAAAAATGAAATGGAAGCTTTAAAGTGTTTGAGAGCTAATGAAGCTATTACAATTAAACCGGCAGATAAAGGTGGGGCGATTGTGGTGCTCAATACCTCGGATTATATTGGGGAGGTTACAAGACTCATTAAGGATGAAACTTTTTATGTGAAAATTACTCACCAAACCATAGATGTATTTAAACAAAAAATAGATAATTGTTTAAACAGGGGTTTCTTAAAGGGTTACATTTCAGAAATAGAATATATAACTTTAACAGTTACATATCGTGTCATCCCTGTTTTTTATGCACGTCCTAAAATTCATAAAGATTTAGAAAATCCTCCAGGAAGACCAATTGTTTCGGGGAAGGGATAGTTGACAGAACCTATTTCCATGTACTTAGATGGTTTTTTACAACCGCTAGTACAGAATTTGAGATCTTACTTAAAAGATTCAACTCAGGTAGTACAAATTGTTGAAGATTTATATATGGATCAAGCATGGTATTTTTCAGTGGTGGATGTGAATTCACTGTATACAGTAACACCCCATGATGAAGGTTTAGAAGCCTTGAGTTATTTTTTTAAATACTAGAACTGAAGAAAGTCAAGTTAAAGTTCCAACTGATTTTTTTGTTACAGTTAGCTGAACTGGTACTTATCATGAATATTTTCATGTTTGAAAGGGTTTTGTATCATCAAATCCGAGGTACAGCTATGGCACCACAATGGCCCCCCGTTATGCCAATTTGTTTGTAGGGAAATGGGAAATCGATTTTTTGTATGAACTAGACAGCAATCCATTTATTGATAAAGTAGACCTATGGCGTTGCTTTATTGATGACATATTAATAGTGTGGAAAGGTTCTGTGGAAGAGTTTGGGCATTTCATTAAATGGATGGAGTCAACTAGCAGTTATTTAACGTACAAATATGATATTCACCAAACAAGTATCATCTTTTTGGATTTAAAAATTTATAAGGATAGGAATGAAGGAGCATGTACTACTCTATTCCAGAAATCCACAGACAGAAATACTCTATTGAGGTATGACAGTTGTCATCCTTTTCACACAAAATTTAATATACCTAAAAGTCAACTAATAAGAACATTTCAAAACTGTTCTGAACCCTCTGAATTTAAGATTAAACGAAATCAACAAGTACAGCGTTTTAAGAATAGGGGGTACAGTAACAGCAGTATAGCATCAGCTATTAGAAAAGTAGATAAATTAGATAGAGAAGAAGTGTTAAACTATAAAAGAGACCCTAAATTAAAAGTTGATTGTCCCTTCACTACTGGTTTTTCGAATCGAGCATATGAAGTAAAACAGGTTTTAAGTAACAACTGGTCTATTTTACAGTTGGAGCCAAAATTAAAAGAGATAATAGAAGGAGGTCCCAATGTAGTGTATAGAAAAAGTAAAAGTATTAAGGATTATGTAGTATCTAACATGGCAGGCTCCAGTAGAAAAGCTAGGCAAACACTGCTCACTTCAAAACCAAAAGGAACATTTAGATGTGGGAATTGTGTTTATTGTAAATACATTAATGGTTGTAAAATCTTCACACATCCGGTGACTGGGAAGAATATGGAGTTACGTGACTTCATTACATGTAATAGCACAGGAGTAATATATCTACTAACATGTGAGTGTAGTGCTTATTATGTTGGATGCACTACACGTAAATTGAAAGTAAGAATAGGTGAACATGTAGAGCAGTAGAAAAGAGAGATGATTCATATCCTATAGTGAAACATGTTTTGAAATATGGTCAAACAAATCTTAAATTTAGTTTTTTGGGTTTGGAGCTTGTTACATTGGGACTGAGGGGTGGAGATTTAAATAAGAGAATAGGCCAGAGAGAAAGCTTCTGGATATATACTCTAGGGGCTTGTGAAAATAAGGGCCTTAATGAAAATATTGAGTTGGCTGCATTTCTAAAGAAGTACAAATAATGTAAGGGTTCTTTCCACCATGAATCTGTAGGAAATCCTTGAAATGTAGAATATATGAAACAAAGCAAATTTAGTTTTATGAACCTAAATTAATATAAATAAATGGTGAACTGATTTAAATATAAATTAGGATGTTTAACTTGGGATTCATTCATGAAATAACAGAGTCCAATAGATAGTTTGTTCCCTATAATACAAGCACTTGTTTATACTAACATACTATTTGCCAGCAGATTAGGCCTTACGGTCTATCGAGTCTGCTCGAACCTAGATCCTTAGTTGGGTGCCGAGACCCTCCCATCCCTTGTGCTCCAGAAACTCCTATCATCCATCCCCACCCCCCCGGGACAGGCCATCATCTGATACATCCACTTTCTGTGTCTGTCCCACCCTCTCTTGAAGCCCTCCACTGTGGATCTCTGAACCAGCTCACCAGGCAGTGCATTCCAAGAGTCCACCACCCTCTCAGTGAAAAACCTCCTCCTCTTTTCCCCCCTCACCCTTCCACCTTCCAACTTCAAACCATGCCCTCTGGTGATACCTCCTTGCTTTAGTCTAAAGATCCCCTCCATGATTACCCTATTTATTCCCTTGAGGTACTTGAAGACCTCAATCATGTCCCCCCCTGTCTCTCCTCTCCTCTCCTCCAATGAAAACAGGCAGAGCTCCTCAAGTCTGTCCTCATAAGTCAAATCCCCTAGCCCTCGTATCATCTTTGTTGCCCTACTTTGTACCCTCTCCAGGAGCTGTATGTCCCTCTTCAAGTGTGGTCTCCAGTACTGTACACAGTACTCAAGGTGTGGTCTAACCAGTCCATTGTGCAGTGGCAGAATCACTTCCTTGCTCCTAGAGGTGATCCCCCTTAAGATGCATCCCAACATCCTGTTTGCCTTGCTAGCTGCTCTTCTGCACTGCTCAGAGCTATTCATACATGTATCCACCATGACCCCTAGGTCTTTTTCCCCTATTGAGGCCTCCAGCACCTCCCCTCCCAGGGTTTATCTGTGTTTAGGGTTTCTCTGACCAAGATGCAACACCTTGCATTTGGTGATATTGAAATTTAATTTCCATGTGTGAGCCCAGCTTTCCAGGGTGTCCAGGTCCCCTTGTAAGGCCAACCTCCCCTCTTCTCCCTCAACTACTGCTCCCATCTTGGAGTCATCCACGAAGAGACTCATTTCACACCCTATACCCTCCCTGATGTCCGATATGTATGCATTAAACAGGATCAGACCCAGGACCAAGCCCTGTGGTACCCCACTACCTACCTCTCTAGGGTTCGAGAGCTCCCCACAGACCACTACTCTCTGAGTGCGTCCAGCTAGCCAGTTTTCAATCCATCTGACCATCAAAGGGCCTACTCCTAATCCCATCAGTTTCTCCACCAGACCATTGTGGGGGACAGAGTCAAACGCCTTGCTGAAGTCCAAGAATAATACATCCACAGGCTTACCCCTGTCCAGTTCTGATGTTACCCATTCATAGAACTCCACAAGGTTGGTTTGACATGATCTACCTGACACAAACCCATGTTGCCGACTATCCAGACCTCCCACCTCCTCCAAGTACACCCCCATGCTTATGCTTTTTGTATTTAAATAAGTAATGCAAAAGAGTTTTTTATGTAATAATTAAGTGTGACTGCCTTAGTTTTACATAAAGTATGTATAAATATTTATAAGATATTATATTTAGAATTGTTAAGTATATTCTTAGGTGTTTGTGGTAGTTCTTAGTTTTTACATGGGAACAATGGATATATACGCTCTGTTCCTTTAAGAATTGTTTGTTTAAGTAGTCTATATATAATTGTTAGTGTATGTGCATTGGTGCAATAGAAATCACATGATATGGTGAACTGATTATTTAAGTAGAGCACCTGGGTGGTGTTTTTTACTCTGAGGAAACTTGGCAGCCGGCCAAGTGAAATGTTAGTCTGTATAGTGTGCGTCCTGATTCTGGTCTGTAATAAATTTGATTGTTTATCTTTGAGACGCTAGTCAGTGTGCTGTGCAGGTGCTTATGCCCATTTCGCTATTGCATAATATTTACAGTCTAGTCAAGGACTGCATCATAACATAACTTTTGTATTGAATCTCTCGAACAGTTGCATGATTTCTGAATCCCGGTATCTCCACTTTGTGTCTTGTCTATTATAGAATTTACAAATTTAATTGTTAGGTGATGCAACTTGATTGTTCAACTGCTTAGCCTTTTTCATTAACACACAATTCTGTGTGTTTTAATATTTTTTAAGATTACAGTTTGGAATATATAATTTTTGCATTGGGTACTGTCACATTGTTTCTTGAAAAATTATTCAAGTGGTAGCTATTTGAATTAGGAAATGGTGCATTTGAAGTTGCTTACTATAGTACAGTTCAGTATAGCTCATTTTCAGTAAAGGCTCTTTAAGGGAGCAGTGAAACTCGACTACTGCATATTTATATAGTGGTATGAATATTATTATAGAGGCATGGTAGTGCCCCTATAGTTAGAGTTGAGTAGGGTGTTCAATGCTAAACCCGTAAATTTGCACCTTAATAGTTTTAGCAGCATTTGATGAAATTAGCTGAAATTCTGCATGTGTTGTCTAAGAGAGAAGGTCTAGGTTCATAGGTTCATAGAAGTGTATGAGCACTGAAGGCATATGTAAGGATGCCCATTGTATGCTCGCCACCCATATGTCCTATGGGTGGAAATCAAATTTTTTGTCTCCCATATGTTTATCCAATCTTTGCTTAAAGGTATTTAAATTATCACTATTAATGACACTTACAGGTAAGTTATTCCACAAACCCACAACTCTCTGTGTGAATAATAGACTCCTTCTAGTGGATATACGTTTTTCTCCAATGAGTTTATAATCATGACTCCTAGTTGATTTGACGTTGGAGGCAGTAGCAAGTCCAATTGTGGTTCTTAAAATATCATTTTTTAAGGTTTGATATACCAATATTAAGTCAGCCCTTATTTGTCTGTATTTTACAGAAAATAGGCTAAGCTTTTTTAATCTATCTTCATAACTTTACTTTGTAAAGATGATACTTTTTTAGTGAATTTACACTGAACACCCTCAGCGAGTTTTAAACCCCTTACAGAAGTTAGTGCACAAAACTGAGAGCAGTATTCCAAGTGGGTATGTACCAGACTGGTGTAGATTGGCATAATAACCTTGGAGTCTCTACTTTTGATATTTCTTAAAATAGAGCTAATTATTTTATTACATTTTTTAACTTTAATTATATTATTTTTTTCGAAAGTTAAATTATCTGATATTATGACACCCAAATCCTTTTCTTCCAAAATACTTTTTAGATAAACATTGTTTAAGGAATAATTGAAGGGGATGTTATTTTTGCCCAAATGTAAGACTTTACATTTGTCAACATTAAAAAACATACCATAAGCCTTTGCCCAGTTTGATAGGTTGTTTAAATGATTTTGTATGGAGCATTTATCATGAAAGGTGCTTACCAAATTACCCATTTTACAGTCATCAGCATATTTTTCCACCCATATCTTATCAGTAGTAGGTAGTGTAGAGACCATAATATTAAACAGTATCGGACCCAGGATGGAGCCCTGGGGAACACCACTAGTCACCACACCCGTCGCAGACAGGTGACCCTTGACTGATACCTGTTGAGTTCTATTTTCCAACCATTACTGTATCCAGTTTATAATATTAGGTTGCAACTTAATTTTGACCAATTCTTGTAGTAAGACTTTATGTGATACTTTATTAAAAGCTTTGGAAAAATCGAAAATATTACATCTACCAAAATACCCAAGTCCAAGGCAATGCTTACAGGTTCAAAAAAATGTAGTAGGTTGGTCAAAACTGATCTTTCAGTCACAAAACCGTGTTGAAAGATATCTACTATTTTTATTTCTTTCTAAATGATCTATAATATGGGCTTTAAGCAATCTTTCCATAATTTTGCCTATGATGGAAGTCAGGCTTATGGGCCAATAATTGTTAGGGTCATGTTTGGATCCACTCTTATATATGGCTGTAACTATAGCCTCCCTCCAAGCCTGAACAACTTTACCTTTTCTGATTGATGAATTAAATAACACAGTTAGAGGACCAGAAATAGAATGACTAATTTTTTTGTAAAAATCTGGGTGGAATACCATCAGGACCTGGAGAGCTGTTTGATTTTAAAGATTTAATTTGTTTTGCAACCTCCATTTTTGTAAAAACAGGAAAACTATAATTATTTACTAGAAGAGGCATATTTGCAGCTTCCTTAGTTTCGAAAACTTTTAGAAATGTCTCATTTAGAATTGTAGCTGTAGTTGTTTCATCTAAAATAGGTATATCATTGATGTTAAAGGGTCCAATTGTATGATTTCTTTCTTTCATGGAACCAATATAATTATAAAATTGTTTTTTGTTGTCTTTAACTTTAGTAACTAAGTTGAATTCAATTTTAGATTTAGATGATTTAATCATGTGTTTTAATTTTTTGGCTGCAATTTTGTATTTTTCCAGGAGACTGTTGGAATTAACTTTTTTATATTTTCTATATAGTTTTCTTTTTTTTTTTTTGTAATTGTTTCTTAATTTTTGAGGACCACCAAAGAGGGACACGTTTATTGTTGCAGTACTTCATTCTATAAGGAACCGAATTTGAGAGACAAATATTGATTTTGTTATTAATTAAATCCCAAATTTGTAATAAATTTAGGTTATTTAGTTCCATCTCCCAATTCCATTTAGATAAAAAATCATTTTTTTTTTATAGTTTGCTTTATTACAGTTTTTGATTTTAGTAATGCCATTTGTGCTTGGAAAGTCTGCTATGTATTCATAACTGACCATGCAATTATCACTATCACCCAGAGGAGGAAGTATTTTGATGTTATCAATTTTCTCATTAACATTGGTGAGTACAATGTCAAGGATATTGTTACCATGGGTAGGTTTATTAATTATTTGTTCTAGGTTAGATTCAAGAAAAGTATCCATAAACATCTTTTCAGTATTCTATTCTAAATCTGTGAAAAGTGTTGTGATAGCAACTTGTGTGGTTTCTGAGACCCACATGTCATTTTCCTGTAGACATCTAATTTTTCTTCCCTATACTTAACATGGGATTTGGGTTTGCTCTCATGTTCAGCCTACGTAGAATGGGATTTTTTTCTGCAACATTCTGGGTACAAGTCTGTTGTGCCAAGTCAGTGTCTTTAGAAGATTTTGTGAACAAATATTAAATGATTCCAGAGTTATAAGGATTTCAAGTTTTGTATTTTTCTGTTCTGAGCATGCTCGGTAGAATTTTTGAGACAATGTCCTGCCACAACAGCAAAACTTCTGTGCCACAAAACCATTTTTGGTTTTAAACTACTTGCTTCTCACAGCAGCAAAAAAATGGTGGGTGCTGTGAGAGCTGCCATCTTGTTTTCCCCCCTTAAACTAGACAAAAATGGAAAATACATAAAAATGCTATAATTTAGAAACAAGCATCAAAATCTAGCTAAATGGAACCCATTTTGCTAAATTCTGATGTTTGTTTTTTATAAAAAATAGCCAGAAACACCCTTTGTGTGCACCCCAAAATCCACAGTACCCAGCTTAGCAAGACCAGCGATTCACCCCTGTTCTCTATAGGAGATCAGTGGGATTTTATTGAATGCTGAATCTGCAGCTGGACGTCAAGATGCCGGTTTCAGCTGAAGCACTGAGCTTGAGATCCCTTGTTCCCTATCCGTGTGTGTGTGTGTGTGTGTGTCTCTCTCTCTCTTTCTCACTCTGTATGTGTCTGTCTTATCTTTCTATCATATTTGTTAAAGATCAGGAAGCTACTTTAAAATGGTTAGTTTAGAAATGCAATGTATATGTTTGTTCGATAAACCTAACAAGTTCACCAATCCTCTGCTGTTTTATTTTATATTTTCATTAATTTAATGTTCCTACAGGCAGCAGTATATGCGGAAGCCAGAGTAGTAAAAATGTCCCATCCTTGCCAATGTGCTTTGAAGCTTGAGTTTGAGTGAGGTAAATTACAGAACAATAGACTCAGTCTTCCCTCACCGGGATCATAGAAACATAGGCTTTGATGGCAGATAAGGACCGCTTGGGCCCATCTAGTCTGCCCATTTCTCTACCTACAGGATAGGCCGCAGATCCTAGTTAACCAACATCCTATTTCTTCCTACCCCCCACAAGAATTGCCTTATGTCTGTCCCATGCATTCTTGAATTCTCCCACAGGTTTAGACCCCACAACCTCCTCAGGAAGGCTGTTCCATGCATCCACTACCTCTCTGTGAAATAATACTTCCTCACATTGCCCCTGAACCCCCCTTCTATCTTTAAATTGTGTCCCTTGTTCTTGCACGCCTCTTTTCTGAAAGATGCTCCCTCTTGGACTTTGTTGATTTCACTGAGGTACTTAAAAGTTTCTATCATGTCCCCTCTCCCTTCTTTCCTCAAGGAATACATATTAAGCTCCTTTTAGTCTCTTCTCCCACGGCTTCTCTTGCAGACCCTGCACCATTTTAGTTGCCTCCTCTGGACTGCCTCTATCCTGTCTATGTCCTTGCAGGAGATGGGGTCTCCAGAACTGGATGCAGTACTCCAGATGGGGTCTCACCAACTGTCTGTACAGAGGATAACAACTTCCTGTTTTCTGCTGCTGATGCCTCTCCTATACATCCCAGTATACCCCAGCCCTCCCTACTGCCTTCTCACATTGCTTGCTAACCTTAAGGTCATCTGATATGATTACCCCCAGGTCCCTTTTCTTTTTTGTTGTTGTTACTACCTCCCCACCCATTGTGTATTCTTCCTCTGGGTTCTTGTTTCCCAGGTGCATTATTTTGCACTTCTTTGCATTGAATCCTAGCCGCCATACTTCTGACCATTCCTCCAACCTTGCCAAGTCCCTTTTCATCCTTTCCATGCCTCCTTGTGTATCAACTCTGTTGCAGATCTTTGTGTCATCTGCAAAAAGGCATACTTTTCCTTCCAGTCCCTCTGCAATGTCACTGATGAAAACATTAAAAAGGACTGGACCCAATACTGAACCCTCACGGTACCCACTAGTAACCCTCTTCCTTCAGAGTGGACTCCATTTACAATTATCTTCTGTGTCCTGTTGTGCAGCCAATGTTTTACCAGGCTACCACCCTGGGACCCACTCCCAAGCTGGTTAATTTGACTATTAATCTTTTGTGTGGGACTGTGTCAAATGCCTTGCTAAAGTCTAGGAAGGCCATGTCCACAGCCCCTCCTGGTCTACTACTTTGGTCACCCAGTCAAAGAAATCTATTAGATTCATCTGACATGACCTTCCCACTGTGAACCCATGCTGCCTTGGGTCCTGTGCCCCACTGGCCCTAGGTACTCAACTATTCTTTCCTTCAGAAGCGACTCCATCACTTTCCCTACCACAGAGGTCAGACTGACAGGTCTGTAGTTTCCTGCCTCTGTCTTGGTCCCACTTTTGTGAAGGGGAATCACATCTGCCTTCCTCCAGTCCTCAGGTACCACACCATCCTCCCATGATTTATTAAAAAGAGTAGCCAGTGGTTTCACTAGTTTCTCCCTTAATTCTTTTACAATTCCAGGGTGAATTCCATCAGGTCCCATTGCTTTGTCCACCTTCAGTTTTAGGAGTTCTTGCAGAACCCTTTCTTTTGTGAAAGGACTGGGATAGACCCCCCTATCAAGAGTGCTTCTGTCAATTAGATTAGGCACTTCCCCCTCCTCTTTTGTGAATACTGAGCAGAAATATTCGTTCAGTATCCCTGCTTTTTCACTGTCCCCCTCTGCCCACCCACCGTTCATTCTATTCGGTCTCACTATCCCTCCCTTTGTCTTTCTACGCTCACTGATGTACCTATAAAAGGTTTTATCCCCCTTCTTAACTGAGTTGACTATCTTTTCCTCAGTTTGGGCCTGTGCTATTCCGACTTCCTCCTGCTTCCTTCTGCCTTAACTGGTACAGCTCTCTGTCCTGCTCCTTCTTTGTTTCCTTATACTTCCGAATGCTATCTTTTCTTCCTGACTTTCACAGCCACCTCTTTGAGAACCATAGTGGCTTTTCTTTCATTTGATTTGTTTATTTGCTTCACACAAAGGCTTGTTGCCTCTGTGATGGCAGTTTTGATGATTCCCCATTGTTGCTCCACACCTCCTTCTAGCCTGTTTACTAGTGCTTTCCTGAGGCACTCTCCCATCTTGCCAAAGTCAGCCCTCCTAAAGTCCAGTACCCTCACTTTTGTATGGCTTGACTCTGTAGCTGAGTTTAACATGAACCACACTGTTTGATGGTCACTTGTTCCCAGATGGCAACCCATTTCTAGATCTGAGATCCTCTCACTGACCCCGTTTGAGAGTACGAAGTCTAAGATTGCTCCCTCACGAGTGGGTTCCAAAACTAGCTGTCTGAGGCCTGCCACCTGTAGGGCATTAAGAATGGTCCTGCTCTTGGATGTGGCTGCAGCAAATGTGCTCCAGTTAACATCTGGCATATTCAGGTCTCCCATCAACAGTATCTCCCCTTTCTCTGCCATTCTAAGAATGCCTTCTATCATCTCCTTGTCCATTCCCTTCCCCTGACATGGGGGTCTGTACACAACCCCTGTGCAGATTGTGGTGCCCTTTCCAGTCTCCAAGGTGACCCACAGTGCCTCCTCTCCTCCCTGTTTACTCTTTTATTCAGTTGCTTTTATCCTTTCCTTTACATAGAGAGCTACTCCTCCCTCTCTTCTCCCCTGCCTGTCTCTCCTGTTGGTTATGTACCCTGGTATGTTAGCATCCCAGTCATGGTTCTCTGTGTACCATGTTTCTGTGACTGCTACGATATCCAGGCATCCCTCTTCCATCAAGACCACCAGTTCAGGGAGCTTGTTGCCCAGACTACGGGCACTGGTACTCATTACCCTCCATTTCCTGATGGCCATACTCCCTATTGCCCCATCCCTGTCCTTCTTGCCTGTGTCACTTTCTCCATTTACCCCTTCCCTTCTCCCTATTGACACCTCGATGTTGGTGTTTACCGCACTTACTACCATGATTTTTTTGGGGGGGCTAGGATTTCCCTGCTCCTTTCCAGTGCCTCCCCCCTTGGCTAGTTTAAATGCTTGCCAATGAAGCATTTAAACCTATCACCTAGGATCCTGGTTCCCCTCCTGGACAGATGCAGCCCATCATGCCAGTATAGGCTTGTATCACTCCAGGTGGACCCCAGTCCCCAATGAAGCCAAATCCCTGAGCTCCACACCAGTTTTTCAACCACTGATTGAATCCCATGGTGCAGAACACCCTAGCCTCTCCTATGCCATGGATGGGCAGCACCTCCGAGAAGGTTACCGTGCGTGCTACTTGACTAAGGCCCTTCCCCAATTCCACAAACTTTTCCTGCACTTCTCTAATCCCTTTCTTAGCCAGGTCATTTGTCCCTAGGTGGACAAAGACATCCAGCTCCCTTCCCTGTGCAGCTGCTCTGACAATCCTGAGGATTCGCTCCCTGTCCCTCCAAGCCATGGTGCCAGGCAGGCACCTTACCTCCCTCTCCTTCCTCCCCAGTTCTACCTTCCTAACAATGGAGTCCCCACCAGGGTTGTTTCCTTCCTGCGGGTCCCCTGCCACCCTCCTGTGGGTCTCCTTTGTGGAGTTCCCAGCATTCTCCTTGGTCTCCCTGCGGGTGCCTCCATAGAGGAACCACACTTTGCCAGAATGGCATAGGAATTGTGGAGGGTACAACTGGAGGAATGCACCTCTGTTCCACCACCCTCACCCTCCCTGAGCCCACTGTGGTCCAACTGCTCCTCTTTCTTGGCAACCTCTGAGGCAATGGCAGTGGCACTGGTGGTCCCTGGATGGAAGAGGAGGTCCCACAAATCCTGGCCAACTCAGCCTGGAGATGAGCGACCTCCTCCCTCAGCCCAGAGAGGTGCCTGCAGATGGAACACCACATCCTCCAGAATGTCTCCCGGAAGACTGCTGCTCCACAGCCACTGCACTGCACCACTCCAATCATGTCTTATTTCTGGCCCCTTAACTGTTTGCAATCCTTACTCTTTCCTCTTTTTCTCTCTCTCTCTCTCTCCTTACTTTCTGCCTGTGTGCCCTTTAAGCTCCTGATATTCCTGTTCTGAGACAAGAATATCCTATATTTCTCAATTCATCATTGCGCCACTGCGTGGCTTTGTTGGTGGTCAGACAAAGTGCAGGTTTGGGTCTTTGAAATCAGCTATTCAGCAGTAAGAGTATGCATGCTTTCAACTCTGGAAATTAGCTGTTCTATGCCAGGCAGCACTCCTACTCGAGAGAGAGAGAGAGAGAGAGAGGTGTTTTGCACATATTAGCTGATTCCTGTTAGGGATCACTGAGGGCAATAAAGCTGAAGCTGCTGCTTGTCATCCATGCTCTTAAAACATGGAAAGGATTTCCACTCTACAAGCCTTTTTTTTAACAAAAATAAAAGGCTGTTTCATTCATATTTTGGCCACATAAATCAGATGCCATCTGCTAATTTGTCCCACTTGTACTTGTTTTCACACCTTCAGCAGCGAGTGAACACAGGCAGTTTTACAGAGGTGATTGTCTGCATAGGTTTTATAAATTCTGTACTTGTAAAGCTGTTAACTTTGCTATGCTGAATGTTTTAAAGCAGTTTCACTACCTTAGGACCAGAGAACCTTCCTTATTCCTCATTCCTGTTCCTATGATGGGTAATCTGTCTTCTCCTATTGCTTGCCAACACTCTGGAACCAACTCCACTCATCCCTCCACTATTCCACCTCCTCAGGCTCCTTCAAACACCTGCTAAAACTCAACCCACCCCTCACCTGCACCTGTTTCCTGCAGGAACCCTTTCCTTGTCTGATCCTAGTTGCTCTGGGTTTAGGTTGTCTCATTGACCTACACTTATTCTCACGTGCACTGCATTGTTCATTGGTATCATATTTAATGGAGTATTGTATCTGGAACCATCATTTTGGGTGACTTGTTCAGAAGGTTGCACTTTCATTTGCTTGAGGCATATACCTGTAAAGTATTTATACAATGTAATTTATCTCTGCACTTTTGTTGTATAATTTAAAGCTCTGTATAATTGTTTCCTCCTGTTTTCCCTTCCCCTTGGTTGCACCTGGAAATGAGCCATGGCTCAGTGTGCCTTTCCTGGAAAACAATTTTCAAATAAATAAATAATACATTTTCACTAAACACTGGGGGACTAGACAGGGTTGCCCCCCCTTGGCTGATCTGATATGCACTTCGGTGGACTTGGAAGGTATTAGAGTGGTAGGAGTGGACAACAGGATGTTACTCGACATGGATATCATCATGCTATATTTGAGAAATCTGCTGGCAGCACTTCTGACCTTACTTAAAATATTACTTCATCAGGGTATAGTGTCAGGGTTTAAAATTAACATCAGGAAAACTGAGTGTACTATAGTTAGTGGGACCCTAACCCCAGATTTATGGGCCCCAATCCCCGTTAAGTGGGTTACCTTTCAAAATTCAGTATCTATCCATATTCCTATGAGGCTTGATCAACTCTACAAAATAAATTATGGCAAATTAATTCAAGACATTTTGACAGACCTGCCATGTTGGGAAGTGCTACCATTATCTATTATGGGAGAAATAGATTTGGTCAGGATGAACATCCTCCCATGATTTTGTTTTATTTTATTTTTTTTTTCTTTACCTTCCCACCAAATATCCCAGGAACAGACTGGAAGAAAATACAAAATGCAATGCATAAATTTGTGGGACCACAAAACCTAGGATTAAGTGGCGTATTTTACAACTGACTTCTGGAACTGGTATGGAAGCATGAGGGGTGAGTTGGTAAGGTAGGGTAGGGTAATGATTTCAGCTTAGGGTCCAACTCCAAGGCAGGCTCCTCTATCCAGGAAGGGCATGATCCAAAAAAATTTCCAAATTGAAAGTTTACCTGACAGCCCCCCCACTCAGAAACTGAACCCCCCTGCCAGTGACTACCCAGCTTATGACCACAATTCTGCTGCTGAATTGCACTGTGCTTCTCCTCAGCCAGTTCTGTCCAACCTCCAACACCCCTCCATACCAAAGAGGAACTCCTCCAGCAGAGCTAAAGTACTATATACACATTAACCCCCTGCTTTCCATCACTGTGTTAGTATGACCTGGGTAAGAAGAACAAGTGAGGTGGCTAACCAGTACAAAACCCTAGGTAAACCAACTGCAAATCAAATGCTCTAAGTAAGACAGGTCATGGTTGTTTACTGAGGGGTTTGGGTCCAGTTGTCCGGTCCATCTCATTTTTCCCAGGGCACACAAGGCATGGCTGGAAGTGCAGCACTACTGTGGTTGGACGTGTGTGTGTGTGTGTGTGTGTGTGTGTGTGTGTGTGTGTCAGGGCTGTGTGGAGGCAGACTCTGTTGAGCAGCTACTGGCAACAGAAGTAGACTGAGCATCAGAAAAGGAGGAGCAAGGCAATCTGGTTAGCTGGGGGTGGACAAGACTGGGCAAGTAGGCAAACAAGCCTTGCAGCAACTCTCAGTAACCTGAGTGGGCAAGTCAAGAGGAAGAGGGCGGAGTATGTGTATGTGATGTGGTCAGGTTTGATTTCTGCATGGGGGATCTAAGTTATTTTTTACTGGATGGACCGCCCTGGCCTACAGCCACACTGGATGAGTCCATAGCTGCATGAAACCAGTGTACCTACCTAGCTAAAAAGTATACTGCACCCTGTGTAAAGTAAGTCCTCTTATTGTGCCCCTTATTTGGGTGAGTGAGCCAGTGATTGCGTGGGATCTGAGAGGGTGGTAGTGACCCACAGTACATTGGTTCCCAGTGGGTATTGTTACTCAGTTGGAGTGCTTAAGGTGGCTTGCAATTGTTTAACCCCCTCTTTATTTCCAGATTCTATGCCTCTATTACACTACAAAAGCATTGTTAATTTGTTGGATGTTACTCCTGTGTGTGCACCATTTTGTGTAACCCAACTGAAGTGACTGTTGGTGAAGGTAACTACTGTCTTATTGGTCCTGAGGGAGTGGTCCATTTCGGTGTTGGGAGGTGGGTAGATACTACATCACAGGGGCTGGTGCTGTGCACAACATCTGTCCCATTTATTCTCTCTGGATGGAAGCACTGTGCTATTTCTTATTTGTTCTGGGATGAACCCTCCCTACTGTATGAGAAAGAATGAACCCAAACCATCAACCAGGTGGACCCCGTACAGTCACCAAGCAAAGGTGTGAACCAGAACACATTAATCCAGGGGTTACACAAATAAATTCAATAGCTTTTTTTTTTTAATTCTTTGGTAACTGGGTAAGGCCCACTAGGCATAAGGTCTGTTTTCAGGGGCAGCCCAAGAGCACTGGAGAGGTTAAGTGACTTGCTTATGGTCACACAGTATGAAAGTGGAGTTTGTCAGAAATCAAACCCAGGTCTGCTGGATGTACCAAGCTCATTAACAGCTTGTCACTCTAACCTCTAGGCTATAATACAAGCCCCCTTCTTATAGAAGGATGATGTGAGTTCCACAGGGCAACAGCCTGGTAAGAAAAGTGGCCTTGCCATGTTCAGTTCAGAATTTTGGTAACAGAAAATGATGCTGTATGCCTTTTGCATAGTATATTTGTACTCGGGCCCACATATTCAGAATACATGCCCAGCACATCCCTAGACACGCTCATTTATCTCAGGACTTGGGAGGGCTGTCAGAATGTGATAACATTCAGAAGCTTTCGATGCACCCCGCAAACCTGACTGCACTACCGCGCAAAACATTGTGATGCAGGAATGCAAATGAGGGATCTCTCATGCATATCTCCCGCATTGTAATATTCGACCCTCCCAAGTTTAACAATGGCCAACTACGTTGTTGCATAGTTACACTCTGGGACTAGCGGCACCTTTGGGGATGGTGAAGTCCACTCCTCTATACTGACTTTGATGGACTTTCCAGAAGAGCCCCCATTACCAGCCCTAGCCCTGAAGCCACGAGGTCAGCCTTCACAGGTTGGTGAGCCACTACACGCTGTTGCACTGAGGAGTAGCATATACAGCAGGAGCTGTACAAAGTGCTTTTTTTAGCTAGAAAAGGTATGCCACCAAATATTAATTCCATACCTGTCTAAGTGTACAGCCTTTCTGGGTCACCTTGTGTGGCTAGTTCCTGTGCCCCCTTCATTGCCATCCTCTTTTTCTCTTGAAGGGCCTAGGAATACTGTCGTCGGAGTAGTGTACCCAGAGAGTCCAAGAAGGAAGCATGTGATCGCCACCGGAGAAGTCGCAGAGAGAAGCACCCAGTCGGGAATTTCTCTTTTTTCACACCGACCGTTTCTTCTGATAGACAAAGGCTTTCAAACTCTGTTGTATCTTTGTATCAGGGGATTCGGCAGAAGTGGTCTTCAAGCACTGGGATAAATTATTATGTGAGACATTGCTCAACAACTGTCTGGAAGATGTGGAAGATTTAATTCCAGCAAACACATAAGTTATGTCACTCTGATATTTTGTTTCAGCCTGCACTTGGGACATGTGTAATGCCCCGTGAAGGTGTTTGTGTTGTGGACATTAACTGCATAGTATGCTAAAATCCTTTTAAATACAAACACAGCTGTTCTTAGAGTGTATATAGAATATAAAGTTATAAATTTAAATCTAAATTTTTTGGTCTCGTGCATCACGTGACTGCTGCCTATATAACACATGCATGGGCATATTAGCAGCAGATCCACTACCCAACCATTCTGTGATGCATGCACTGTTAAAATGAAGTATAACTTCTGATATTGTTCATTTTTGGTTCTATGGAGATTTTTAGCTGTATAAAGGACTCTTCTGCTACTTCTGTTTTCCTGTTGCTTTATCTACGTTATGTGATAGCATTTTATCCTCGTTTATCTTTAATGCTAGCTGTTTTAGAAATATTGGAGTGACCTGGAAACAGACCTGGAAATTGAATTCAGTAGTGTGTACACACAACCTTTGGGCCTGTTTTTTTTTTTAATTTTTCCACCATGGAATTAGGTAAAAGTTAAAAGTTCTAAGCTGGTAATATACCGCACTGCTTTGATATTAGGGTAGTGTTTGAAGAGACCTTTTAAGTACTCAGATGATACTTTGTTTCTTTTTTTCTGTTGCTGTTAGGTAGAGATACAGTTTATTTGCAACTCACTTTTATATTAAATTGTCAAGTTAATACTATCTGTTCTCTTCTTTTTTTAAAAGCATTGAGGATCCCTCTGGCTACTACATAGAGACAGAACTCTTAGAACTGCAAGAGACCATGAGGATGGTTGATTCTCTAGACTACCTTGAGAAAGAACTTTCATGTCTTCTTAAAAAGAAAAGAAAAGAAAAGAAAAGAAGGAACATTTCTATTTGAATCTGCAGCAGCGTTTGAAGAAGCAGAGAGACTTCTAAGGCATTTTCTCATTGCAACAACCAGCACACATTGGAAAGCAGAATGTGGACTTATTCTACCTTAAGAAAAGGAACAGAACAGCATTTCAAGAAAATATTTAAACCAGAGATTGGCGAGATCCTTATAGCCCAGTAAAAAGAACATTTATAGGGGCTTATTCTACACACAGCCCTTCTTTTAAAATTAATTGAGTTTCTGTAAATAACTCTTGATTATTTTTACTTATTGACACTTATTGGATTCTTTAAAACTATTTAAAACCTACATATTTATTTACATTATATTATAGTGTGTAAAAGCATTCTTAAGACTTGACTGTTGTCTTTTGTTATTGTTGGGTACCTATAATCAGCCATGATTAGTACACGTGCACAGGCCAGAGTTAATGAGAGTCTCCTTAACCATGAAGAATTACAGTATGAGCAGCAGAGGGAAAGAAAACAGGAAATAAACAACAACAAAAAAAGATTAAGAAAGAGGAAGGAAATTAAGTACAGACTAAAATCACTGAACATTTAAAATTAGCAACAGATTTGAGAGAAAAAATAATGGATAGAATATCTACCCCCAAATCTGAGAATGGTGTTAGGGATTCTGGAGATTGCCTAGTGTTGGATGATACCTCAACTAGTTCTGGTTTTATGCAAAATGTATTAGAGAATGTGGATTGTCAAAATATCGCATCTCAAAAGCAATTGGACATAGAAAACCAGGAACTATCAGGGATAAATAATGGTCCCCCACCTGACAGTGAGACTGAATGCATGTCAGCTACAAACGTAGATCTTAGTACACCACAATTAATGATAGAAGATTGTATATTGAGTCAAGCTTTAACTGTTAAGTATAGCAGTGAAACAAATAGCCCAAATGATTGGTCACAAGTCTGGGGGGAACATACAAAGACTAGAAACAATTAGTATTAATGATACAAACAATACAAACAATAAATCTATTAAAGGATACCAGGAATATATCCCCATTAGTTTAAGTAAAGATCTGATTGAAAGCATGAGAAATCCATTATCTACTAGGCTAATCATAATGGAACAATGAGTAAGTATCAAAGAAGAAATTGATAACATTGAGGATTACAGTTCCACTAATGGAGCTAGAGTAGAGGAAATTAACTACAAATTAGGCAAATTATTACCAAAGGTTGAATCTAGCTCCATATACTGTAGGTGGAACTAGATGAGGAAATTACTATTCCAATTAGACAAGACTTTTCATCTGTTAATATACTGTACCAATGTCTCCTCAAAAAATAATAAAACAAAAATTAAAAACAGAGCAAACAATACCAATGTTAACAAGCCACAGAAACAGAAAAAGACTAAAACTAAAAAAAAAAAGCAACAAAATGGGAAACAGAATAAAGAATGAATATCAGGTCAAGGATAAACAGTGTAAAAGGCAAGAAATAAAAAGTAAACAAGCTCAATGTAATAATAAACAGGGAACAACACACAAGCAAGCTGAGACACTTGTGCTCCATCATATAAATCATCCTCAGCCTAATCTAATAGAAAAAGAACACATAAGTGTTCTTGATTTAGAAAGGGACACAGGAAGACTGGAGGAGCAACTTTTTTTTATTTAAACAAACTTGTAATGAGGTGTGTGGCCAAAAGGAAGGGGAACAAGATAAAAGTATCAATGAGCTATATGGAAAAAGCAATCCTCAGTACCATAGCCTAAGCAGTATAAACACATGTTTCAAAGAGGCTCCAGTTCCAGTTAAGCAAACTATTATAATTTTGCTAGGTTTAGTAAAGAGAATGGGGTGAACTACATGAAGAAGGCTTTTTAAGAGTCTTTGGCCCACCTAATTGGGAAAAGAACATTAAGACAGATCTTGGTTTCTTCATAAGTACACTGATTAAAATTGAAATAGATATCTCCTTTAATGAGGAAGAGACTGTACAGGTCAGAAATACTGTGCAAGATGCAATAGACGTGTACTTTAGAGACACTAGAACTGCAAATGCCAATTGGTACAATGAAGCTAAGATACTAGACAAAAGCTTTTAAATTCTCTTCCTGAACAGATATAAATTTAACTACTTATATAGATCAGAGGGGGAGATGAAGGAGGAACCCTTTGGATTAGCTTGTTTGGGATGAAAAACCTATGAAAAGAAAATGAGTTGAAATTGAAAAGAACAATCTGTAACCTACTGAGTAATGCTATGCAAATTGAGCTATGTAGAAGTGGTATTTTGAGAATAGTACACACCCTTGAAGAGAGTCAAATTGACATACTTGTCAAAAATAGGAATGTTATTAATAACATCATAGGAAAACAGCAATTATTGGATAATATGGGGTTATATTTTGTTGAAATTCCCTTGACATGTGAAGAAAGGATACTTATTACACAGACTTCATAAACACAAGAATGTGATGTGCAAACAACAAATAGATTTCTTGCATTAGCCAGATATGGTCACTGACTGGGTCTTATTAAGAATGAAGATGTCAAACCATGGAAGAACTAAGAGTGCCTAGTACTGTCTCAAACATGGACAGTTTAATTACACCTAACCTAGACACCTGTGTAATTTCCTGGAATATTGCTGGTATACAGCAAAAACTTGTAGATCTAGATTGGAAAAATGTTATAAAAAAAGCTGATATAATTCTGCTAAAAGAGTCCTGGCATATTGATTCTGCCAATATTCATTTAGTGGATATCAGGTTTATGACTCAATTGGAAGTAAACAAAACAGATCAGGAAGAGCTTCAGGTGGACTGATCTTATTTCAAAGTTTGCAACTTTATCTAAATGCATCTTCTTTACTCATCCAATATTTTTTTGGTGAATTACTGTAAACAAATTGATGGAGAATGTTTGATAATTAATACTTATATCCCCCGAAATGCTCTAATTTTTTTTTATCAAAACATCTGGAGGCAATTTGAGGAAATTATCTCTGAACTTGACTTACGCACCCTGGGTTAAACCTTTTAACAGCAGGAGACATGAATGCTAGAATTGGAGTCTATGATGGCCTAAAGGATAATGCAATACTGTGTGAAATTAATGATCTCCCAGTTATGCCATGTATGCTTTCCCTAGATAAGAATATAAACAGTTCTGGTCATTGCTTAACATAATTATTAAAAAATATGTAATATTTAATCCTTAAATGGGAGATTAGAGGGAGACACACAGGGTAATTATACTCACTTTAGAATTAAGAGTGCTTCCACTCTTGATCTTGTATTATGGTCTGGTCATCCTAACTTCTGGACATCTCTATATATAGAATAAAGAGTGGAAATTATCACTTATCCTTAATTCTGAAAGGTTGGATGAAAGTAGCCAATCAGAATAATATAATGCCTATTTCCCTCAAAGAACTATAAGGGAACAAGAAATTAACTTATAAATATAATTTAGAGAACTACTCCAGATACTTAAGACTTTTTTAGTAATATTGTTAGACAATGGATTTGAATCTCTTGATCCACATGAAATGAGTAATAATTTAAAAATAATAACTAACTCTGTGAAGACAAATTTATATAACTATACCAATCCTAAAAATGATAGTTCATTAGGATGGTTTGATAGGAAATGTCAATTACAAAAGTCTAAGTTAAAGATACTAACCAAAACTGCAGTAAGAAGCAAAGATATTGTTAAATTTAGAAATCTTAACAGGGAAAGAAAAGCTTATAAACTGTTTTTAAAGCAGAAAAAGAGTGAATACCAACATGGCCAGTGGGAGAAAATGTGGCAGGCTATCGGTGATAAAAATGACAAGCAATTCTGGCAACTAGTGGTTAATGGTACTGATAAGTGTAAATTAAGTATCGCTACCTATATCACAGAGCAACAATGGATGGAGCATTTTACAGTGATCTTTTTTGACAGCACCATAGACACTTCGGAGGATAAATACATAGACCAACATGAGACGGGAAGTTTCATAAGCATGCCTAAAGAGGTTTAATTAGCAATTAAATCCCTCAAAGGTAGAAAAGCCCAGAGACCAGGTATGTTACCCATAGAAGAATATAAAACTTGTACCATGTATCGGACTAGGCCCTTGGCAACATATTTTATTAAATGTATCAAAAACAATTACATCCCAGAATCCTGGAAAGGATCCATAATAGTACCCATACACAAACAAGGAGACTTACAAGATCTCCACATGTAGAGGCCAATTAGCCTCTTGGATACTAATTCAAAGATTTTTACAAAAATTATTTTGGATCAACTGATTTATCAAATTGAAATAACTTGGGGGGGGATCGATGAAACACAGTCAGGTTTTCGAAGAGGCTACTCGACTCTAGATAATTGTTTTGTGCTTCAGCATTTAGTAGAGAAGTATGATACGATCAGAAAACAAACAAATTATGCTTGTTTTACAGACTTCTCTTCCGTATTTGTTACAATTTCAAGAGACAGCCTTTGGAATATAATGAAGGAGAAAAGCATTGACCAGACTTTGATTAACATAATATCTAATCTCTACAAAGACACATGGGCTAAAATTAGATTGAATCAAGAAGGTTACTTGACAGCACCTTTTAAAACAAATAAAGGAGTGAGACAAAGGTGCATCTAAGCACCAATTCTGTTTAATCTTTACATCGATCTCCTTATTAGAGTACTAAACATGGAACAATCTGATTCTCCCAAGGTAGCAGAAAAGAAGCTTGCATTCCTTGGCTATGCAGATGACCTGGTAGTCCTATCCTTAACAAAGAAGGTTTACAAAAAAAATTAGACACTTTGTATAAGGCCACCCTGAAGGCTAAATTAAAAATGAATTATGCAAAAACAAAATGTTTGATATTTGGAGGTGGTAAAGCAAATACTTCATGGAAAATAAGAAGTCAATCCTTGGAAACAGTTAACTCATATACATATCCTGGAATAATCTTCACAAACTCAGGCATATGGTCCAACCACTTAAAAAAGCTTATCCCAAGTGGGGAAAAAACTGCACAGGGTCTATATATGTTTTGTTATAATATGGCGGTTTTACACTTAGGCCCTTAATTCATGCTATTAAGGCCAAATATGACTCACAAATTTTATATGGCAGTGAGAGATGGGAAATAAAACAAAAAGATCAACTAGTTAAGCCCATCTCTAGGCTACTGCATACTGTCTGTGGGGTTCCTTTATCTTGCCTTTTGGTTTACTTAAGAGCAGAGAAGGGTCTAACAAACATTAATGCCTTCATTGATTCTAGGAAAATCAACTACTGGATTCATCTTACAAGACTATATAAGACAAGATTACGAAAACAATGTATTCTTGAAAAACAGTCTTGGATAGAGAATCGCTATTACAATAATAATTGGCTGAGTAGTATTTATAAATTATTAAGTAAATATAAGTCAGAATTCCTAAATAAATTACAGATAAAATGGACTGGTATTAGCTTAAAATATAAGAATTTTGTTAAGAAAAAACTTGGTGTCGCATGAGATAAAATAGATATTGAAACCATAACACAGATAAGAAATTCCAAATGGTATATAAAGAACGCATGTACATTTAAAAATAAATACTATTTGGACATCTTACAGGATCCAGTTCTTCAAAAAACTTATTTGGAAGCAAAACTGGATCTCCTAGACAGCAACCTATTAAGAGCAAGATATAGTAATCACATGATAGATTCAAATTGTCATTGCGAGCAAGATGGAATTGAAAACTTGACCCATATGTTATGGGACTGCACCTGGTATAGTAAATTAAGAGAAAGTTAGTTAAGCCCATTCTTTAACATTAATGGGCAATGTGATACAAACGAAATGACAAAAATACTAATGACAACAGAAGATGAATGGACTATCAAATGAGTGGCCATGTTTTTTGTTACCCTAATGAAGGTTAGAAAGCACAGAATAAAGCAATTACAAGATCATTTTTTAAAAATTTTAAATTTTGTATTCAAGTGTAAGATAATCCATTTTGTATGTCTTATTTATTATTGTCAGTTTTTTTGTGTTGTATGTCATTTTTTCTTATCTACTTTTGTAACAGCCAATTTGGCTCAACAATAAAAATTTTGACTGATTGATTGATAGTTACACTCTCCAGACCCTACTTTAACTATGCACCAGATCAGGTGGTGCCCCACACACAGTCTAGGGCTGGGTACATTCCCCCCTCCCCAATCCCCGATCACTGTTGGTAACATACACAGCCAATCCCCTTTCCATAGTGCAGGCCCCCACCCAGGCCCAACCACTGCAGTAATGTAAAAGAAAGTCTTCCCCATTTTCCGTGAGTATAGGGACCCCCACCCCGATCACTGCAATAATGCAAACGAAAGTCTGCCCCATTTTCCATAGTGTAGGGACCCCACCCCAGCCCTGATCACTGCAATAATGTAAAAGAAAGTCTGCTCCCATAATCCATAGTGTAAGGACCCCACCACCACCACCCACCCGATCACTGAATAAATAGAGAAGAAAGACCAATCCTCTTTTCCATAGTGTAGGGAGCCCCCCCATCCAATCACTTAAACAGAAAAAAGACCAATCCCCTTTTACATAGTGTCGGGACCCCACCACCACAGCCTCAACCACCATAATAAATGAAACAAACAACTGATTCTCATTTCCACAGTCTAGTGTCCCCCCACCCTAGTATGCAGTAACCCACCACCCCGCTCTCCCCCATACTGATTCATCCTGTGACTGGCACAACCCTCCTCACCCTGTCTTGGTTAGCTGCTGACTGATCTGTACCAGAGTGCATACAGTAAATACTATGCACTCATTGGTTGTCGAGATGGTCTGCATCTATCTAGGAGAGGAACCAGGGCCCTAGGTAATAGGTTTAAATGCTTCATTGGCAAGCATTTAAACTACCCATGGGGGGCACTGAAAAGGAGAAGGTAAATCCTAGCCCCCCCTGAAAAAATCAGCATAATTAGTGAGGTAAACACCAAGATACAGCAGTCGATAGGGAGAAGGGCAGGGGTAAATGGAGAAAAAGACAAAGGCAGTCAGGACAGGGATGGGACAAAAAGAAATAAAGCCATAAAAAATGGAGGTTAAGAGTACCAATGCCTGTAGTCTAAGCAAAAAGCTCCCCAAAATGGTGGCCTTGATGGAAGAGGGCTGCCTGGATATCGTGGCAGTCACAGAAACATGGTACACAGAGAACCATGACTGGGATGTCAACATACCAGGGTACACAATCTACAGGAGGGACAGGGAGGGAAGAAGAGGAGGAGGAGGAGGAGGAGGAGGAGGAGGAGGAGTAGCTCTCTATGTAAGGGAAGGGGTCAAAGCAACAGAACTAAAGGGTAAACAGGGAGGAGAGGATGCACTGTGGGTCACAATGGAGACTGGAAATGGCTCCACAATCTGCACCGTGGGTTGTATACAGACCCCCATCTCATGGGGAGGAAATGGACAAGAAAATGATAGAAGGCATCCTTGGGATGGCAGAGAAAGGGGAGATATTGCTGATGGGGGACCTGGATATGCCAGATGTTAATTGGACCACATCCAAGAGCAGGGCCATTCTCGATGCCCTACATGGAGCTTGCCTCAGACAGCTAGTTATGGAACTCACAAGGGAGGGAGCAATCTTAGACCTGGTACTCTCAAATGGGAACAGAGAGAGAATGTCTGATCTTGAAGTGGGTAGCCATCTGGGAACAAGCTACCATCAAACAGTGTGGTTCATGATAAACTTAGCTGTAGAGTCAAGCCACACAAGCGTGAAGGTACTGGACTTCAGGAGGGCTGATTTTGTCAAAATGGGACAGTGCCTCAGAAAAGCACTAGCAAACAAGCAAGAAGGTGGGGTGGAGCAACAATGGGGAAACATCAAAACCACCATCACTGAGGCAACAAGCCTTTGTGTGAAGCAAATAAACAAATCAAAATGAAAGAAAAAAAAACACTATCATTCTCAAAAAAGTGGTGGGGAAGGTTAGGGAGAAAAAGATAGCATTCAGGAAGTATAAGGAACACAGAAGGAGCAGGACAGAGATCTGTACCAGTTAAAGCAGAAGGAATCGGGGAAGGCAGTCAGAATAGTAAAGGCCCAAACCAAGGAAAAGATAGCTAACTCAGTTAAGAAGGGGGATAAAGCCTTTTGTAGGTACCTTAGGGAGCAAAGAAAGACTAAGGCAGGGATACTGAGGCTGAATAAAGAGGGAGGTGGTTGGGCAGAGAGCGACAGTGAAAAAGCAGGGATACTGAACGAATACTTCTGCTCAGCATTCACAGTGGAAAAGCAGGGGAGATACCTAATCCAGTCAATAGAAGCACTCTGGATAGGGGAGTGTATATTAGTCCTTTCACAGAAGAAAGGGTTCTGAAAGAACTCTTAAAACTGAAGGTGAACTAAGGGAAGAACTAGTAACACCACTGACTACCCCTTTTAATAAATCATGGGAGGATGGTGTGGTACCTGAGGACTGGAGGAGGGTGGATGTGATTCCCCTTCACAAAAGTAGGAGCAAGACAGAGGCAGGAAATTACAGACCTGTCAGTTTGACCTCAGTGCTAGGGAAAATGATGGAATCACTTCTGAAGGAAAGAACTGTTGAGTACCTAGAGGCCAGTGGGGCACAGAACTCAAGGCAGCATGGATTCACAGCGGAAAGATCATGTCAGACAAATCTAATTGATTTCTTTGACTGGGTGACCAAAGTAGTAGACCAGGGAGGGGCTATGGATATGGCCTACCTAGACTTTAGCAAGACATTTGACACAGTCCCACACAAAAGATTAATAAACAAATTAGTCAGCCTGGGAGTGGGTCCCAGGGTGGCAGCCTGGGTAAAGCACTGGCTGGACAACAGGAAACAGCGGGTAATAGTAAATGGAGACCACAGCGAAGAAAGGAGGGTTACTAATGGGGTACTGCAGGGTTCAGTACTGGGGTCGGTCCTTTTTAATGTCTTTATAAGTGACATTGCAGAGGGACTGGAAGGGAAAGTATGTCTCTTTGCAGATGACACGAAGATCTACAACAGGGTTGATATGCAAGGTGGGGTGGAAAGGATGAAAAGGGACTTGGCAAGGTTGGAGGAATGGTCAAATGTATGGCAGCTTAGATTCAATGCAAATAAGTGCAAAGTAATGCAACAGGGAAACAAAAACCCAGTTGAAGAGTACACAATGGGGGGTAAGATACTGACAACAACAAAAATGGAAAGGGACCTGGGGATAGTCATATCAGATGACCTAAAGGTGGGCCAGCAATGTGAGAAGGCAGTAAGGAGGGCTGGGAGGATACTGGGATGCATAGGGAGAGGCATCACCAGTAGAAAACAAGAAGTTGTTGGCCCTCTGTACACACAGTTGGTAAGACCACATCTGGAGTACTGTGTACAGTTCTGGAGACCCCATCTCTGCAAAGACATAGACAGGGTGGAGGTTGTCCAGAGGAGGGCAACCAAAATGGTGGAGGGTCTGCACCAGAAGACATATGAAGAAAGACTGAAAGAGCTTAAGATGTATAGCCTTGAGGAAAGGAGGGAGAGGGGGGACATGATAGAAACTTTCAAATGCCTCAAGAGAATCAACAAAGTCCAAGATGGTAGCATCTTTCTGAAAAAGAGATGTGCAAGAACAAGGGGGCACAATTTGAAGATAGAGGGGGGGACGGCTCAGAGGTAATGTGAGGAAGTATTTCTTCACAGAGAGGATTGTGAATGCATGGAACAGCCTTCCTGAAGAGGTCGTAGAGTCAAAAACAGTGGGGGAATTCAAGAATACATGGGATAGGCATAAGGCAATTCTAGTGGGGGGTAGGAGGAAGTAGGCTGTTGGTAAACTAGGATCTGCAGCTTATCCGTTAGGTAGGGAAATGGGCAGACTAGGTGGGCCAAGCGGTCCTTATATGCTATCAAATTCTATGTTTCTATGTTTCTACCAGGGTGGGGATGGACATTACACTATTGAAACCAAAATGTTATTTTGTTTCATGTATTACAGTGATTGGGACTGTGGTGGGGGGTCCCTTCACTATGGAAAAGGGGACTGATCTTTCTTTTATACTTATCAGTGATCAGGCGGGGGGGAGTTCCCTACACTATGGAAAAGAGGATCAGTCTTTCTTTTCTATTTGTTCAGTGATTGGATAGGGGTCCCTACACTATGGAAAAGTGTAGCAGACTTTCTTTGAAATTATTGCAGTGATCAGGCCGGAGTGGAGATGGGGGTCCCTACACTATGGAAAATGGGAGTGGTTATTATGTTATTTATTAGGATGATCAGGGTCAGGAAGGAGGGGGACCCTAGACTACCAGGGTGATCGAGTTGTTTACATTATTTCCATGGGGATGGGGATGGGGATGGGGGGTTGGCCCGTCCCCTGGCACAGCCATGCTAATGAGCCAATGATGGGCATGCAAAGGGCCCCATTTCACCATGCATGCCCAATGGGCTTATCTGCATGTTTTGACTGAATATCTTCCATGAGGGCTGCGGCTCATACAGGTATGCACCAAGCATTCCCTATGGGCTTTCTTCAGCCCCGCCCTTGATGCGGTCACGCCATCGGCGGCGGTGTTGGCACATCACAAGATCCAGGGTCCAATATTCATACAGAATGCAATCTGTTCTCATTGCACATTCTGTTTGAATATTGCAAAAGAGATGGCTGGCCCATCTTTTTTGCATGACACACTGTTATGTACGTGCATCCAGCCAGCTCTGAACATGTCACCCAGGGATTTTAAAATGAGCAGAGAGACGTGGAACAGTAAGACACATGCATGCTCAGAATCACAGCTGAGTTTTTCAAAAATGCTTTCCATGCCTTACCAATGCTCATTTTTACTTAAGAGATACATCTATGTGTTCAGACTCAAACAGAATTTTGGAAGTGGCCTTATTTTATATCGGCTTGCAAAAAGCAAAAACAAGCAATACACGAGTTTAGGATTTAGTGCGTTCCCAAAGTACAAATGCTTCTGGCACCTGAAGTTTGTTGGACAGTGCTGAGGTAAATACTAAAAAGTGCTCTAAAGGCATATAAAATAAATTATTATATATACTGGGCCATTCAAAATATTTAGTGGTCAGATTATGTAGCTATAGGCAAAGTGGTCTCACATGACCAGAAATTTCACAAAAAAGCTGACAGTGTCCTTCACTGCGCCATTAAAGTCTTCAGTGGTTTAACAAATTATTTAGGTGGTAGAATAATGAACAGTAATGAAAAGGAGTGGCGCTAGGTGTGGAGTTTTGGGAGTGGTTTAGTATCTGTTTTTTGCCTCATCCAAAGGTGGCAACCCTAATTTAGCACTATAATTTAAACATTCAAGGAAAAATATTTAACAATGTCCCAAGTAACCTTTTCAGTGTTTTCTAGGTTTGGTAGACCAGTGATTCATCAATTAATTTTATGGACTATATTCTCCAGATTTTCTATTTTTCTGGATCATGCAATGTTGTCCCAACACACAGCATTAACTGTAGGGGTGGTAGATTCAAGTGTCATGGCTGTGACCATTTGTTCTTTTTTTGTACTTCTGTTGTCTTCTCACCTTCGGTGGTCCTACATTCCACACGTTCACACCTGACCACCAAGGAGACCAGGTTCTTGTCAAACTTCTGGATAGCATGCAGTAATTCTTGGTAACTTTTGCTAACTGCCGAAAAGGAACACAGTTCATGAGGAGGCAGTGTCCCCTTTGGGTTCTGGCAATACTCAGCAGTTGAAGCAGCAATGCTCTGATTTTCGGGACTGAGGCTCCCGACCTCAGCTGAAGCTGATAAGCCAGTCATCAGAATACTTGAGTCTGCAGTGGATAGGAATCTATCCATTGGACTGACTCATACTCTCTTGTCTGGGTTATTTTCAACAGGTGAAACAGGTTAGTTGCTCAATGCTTTTCTTTTTTCCTTCCTTCGTCTCTCTCTGTCACATGATTCTTTTCTTTTTTGATAGCTTGTTGAGCTAACAAAAACTATGTTAATGCGTCAGTTCAGATTTCTGTAACATCTCAAGTAAGGAAATGTGAAGCTGGGATTTTTTGAACTCTAACTCTCCCCACCCCCATACACCACCACCATGAACCCCACTGACTTGAATGCCAAGGCACAATCCAGAAACCAGTCCTGAAGGGCCCTGTGCAGTGCGACTTAAGACTTGGATTCTGTTACACACAAGACCTTAAGGGTCCTGCACAAAGCAAGTTTAGAGTCTTGTCCTGTTTCAGACAGTGCCTTAAAGGCCCAGCATGAAGCAAGTTAGGAGTCAGGTCTTGTTTCACACAATGCCTTAAGGGCCCAGCACAAAGCAAGTTAGGAGTAGTTGGGTCCTGTTTTACACAGTGCCTTAAAGGTCCAGTGTGAAGCATGTTAGGAGTCAGGTTCTGTTTCACAAACTGCCTTAAGGGTCTAGTGCGAAGCAAGTTAGGAGTCTTCTCTTATTTCACACAATGCCTTAAGGGCCCTGCATGAAGCAAGTTAGAAGTCTTGTTTGGTTTCAGACAGTGCCTTAAGGGCCCAGTGTGAAGCAAGTTAGGAGTCAGTTCATGTTTCATGTATTGCCTTAAGGGCCCAGCGTGAAGCAAATTAGGAGTCAGTTCGTGTTTCACGCAATACCTTAAGGGCCCAGTGCGAAGCAAGTTAGGTGTCAAGTCCTGTTTCATGCGATGCTTTAAGGGCCCAGCGCAAAGCAAGTTAGGTATCAGGTCATGTTTCATGCAGGGTTTCTGGCTTCAAACAGGGACCAAAGAGCCTTTCTTTCATGATATGACTCATTTCCCCTCTTTACTAGTATTGTCTCTTTCAGCACCGGCTGCCAGCCCAATCCCATTTCTGATACCTCACCTCCTCAGTGCCACAGACACAGCTTCCTCCCTCTGTTGGTTCCTGAGGGGTCTCTACTCATCTACCCCCCCTTCAGTCCTCTAGTGTGGGGAGGTGAGTGGCCAGTCAGGAGCACAGTACCCAAAGGTACCCAGGCATCATCCTGCATTAGTCTGGGGGAAGGGACTTCCGACTTGTGGTCGTGTTCGTATTGGGGTTGTGAGGTCCAGGAGATGCCCTGGGGTGAAATGGTCTGCCATGTCTGGTTGCCATACCCAAGGGCTCCGGTAATTCTGGGCAGCTAATTTGGTCAGCCCCGAAACCCCATCCGACTCCAGTGATGTTATACAATTCCAGGTCTATTAGGAATAAGACAGCAATTGTTGCTGATCTTGTCAGGACAGTAGACCTGGCTTGCATCACCGAAACCTGGCTTGATGATAATGTGGGCCCCATTTTGGAAACATCAGTCCCAGCTGGGTTTTCGGTGATACACCACTTGAGATCAGACCGTAGAGGCAGGGGAGGTGGCTATCTGTTTTAGATTATAATTGAGCCTCACTGGTGTGCCAGTAGAGGAGACCAGATCACTTGAGGTTACCGTAGTAGCAAGTGTGGGCTACAAGATCATTCTCATCTACCGTCCACCAGGGGTGAGAAATAATTTTTGCAGGAAGTGGCAGACTTCACCATCAACGTGGCATTGGAATCACCCAGGCTGATGGTTCTGGGTGACTTCAATGTCTGGATCGATGACAAACTCTCGCAGTTTGGACAAGACTTCCTCCAACTTATGTTATCATTGGGGTTCACACAGGTGGTTGCCTCTGCTACTCATAAGCACGGTCACTCACTTGATCTGGTCTTCCTCCTGGGGGTCGCGTCCTGTGATCTGGTGGTGGAACCAGTCATTTGGTCCGATCACTACCCCATGAGATTCAATTACCAGCCCCTCTCTCATAGGCCTGCCCTATGGAGATGGTTAGATACCACCCATTGAGGGGTGTTACCCCAGAGGGTCTTATGGCGGCGTTAGACCTATTGGGATTTTTGAGGGTGGGCAAGGATCCAGAGAATCTAGTTTTGGCATATAATGAGGCTCTGGATGTTATCGCCCCACTCCGTGTTCGCCCTCCCTCTCTCTGCCCTTGGTTCCCTTGATTTGATGGGACCTTGAGGGAGTTGAGATGGGTGGGTCGAAGGCTAGAGTGTAGCTGGTGGAAGCCAGCCCTTGATGCCGACCTTCTTAGATTGATGAACCATTATCAAAGTTATCAATCAGCAATCTCACGTAAGAAGGCAGAGTTCCTGTCCAGTGAGATACCTGCTGCTCAAAACCGACTGGCTCAGCTCTTTCAAACCGTGGACAGGCTGTGCAATCCAGCCTGTCTACAGGTTTGTGGAGTGTTTTCACAAGATAAGTGCAATGAGTTCGCTCGCTTTTTTGCAGATAAGGTGGCCGACATCAGGGCTCAAATCTGTCCAACACCCTCTATGGGGGGTTGTGGTGGTCACTTTCCCTTGGTCCTCTTTGATATCTTTCGACTGACCAGAGATAGGGGACATCATGTGGATTGTCCTGAATTTTTAGACCAATGTGCTGTAGTTTGGATCCGGGCCATACACGCCTAATATTAGAGTGTTTGGAAATCATTGGCCTGGTCCTTGCAGAGATTGTCTGGTGCTCCTTAGATTCAGGAGAATTCCCTAGCTCCCTGAAAGAGATGGTGGTGACACTGCTTCTTAAGAAAGCTTCATTGGACCCTGACATCTGTGCAAAATACAGACCTATCTCTAACCTTCCCTTTGTTGGGAAGGTGACTGAGAAAGTTTTTGCGCTGCAACTGGAGAACCATCTTATCATCCAGGATGCCTTCGATCCTCTCCAATCAGGTTTCCGCAAGAGACATAGTACCGAGACTGCTCTGGTTCAGTGCTTAATGATCTCCTGATGGCGAGAGATCAGAAATGCCATTCCATCTTGGTGCTTTTGGATCTCTCTTCAGTGTTTGACACTGTAGACCACGGGGGTTCTGCTCGAGTGCCTGAGGTTCATCTGTGGACTGGCTGGTTCAGTGCTTGGATGGCTTCATTATTTCCTAGCCGGCAGGTCTCAGAGAGTGGTTTGTGGGAATTTTTCCTCTGAACCATTCTTTCTGCCATATGAGGTTCCTCAGCGCTTGCTGCTGTCCCCTATGTTGTTTGCAGTGTATTTGCTGCCCCTCAGAGACACTGTAAGATGATATGGGCTGAGTTTCCACTGTTATGCAGACGATACACAGCTCTATCTGTCTTTTGCTCCTGACCAGGATAGCACGGTCTCGATGTTTAATAACTGTCTGGTGGAAATCTATGACTGGATGAAGTCCAGTTGGCTAAAATTGAATTCTGGGAAAACTGAAGTGTTAGTTGTGGATACAGGGTGCTGGATAGAGAGGTCAGTGGTGAGTTACCCTCTGGGCTTTGACTCGATGGTGTACAGCTGCCCACCTCTGAATGGGTGCGTAATCTGGGGGTGGCATTTGACGACAGGCTGACACTGTGGGCGCAGGTGTTGGTAGTAGTCAAATCTTCTTTTTACCATCTTAGGAACATCGCCAGAATTAAGCACCTTGTTCCATCCGATTTGCCCACGTTGATCCATGCTTTTGTGACCTCGCGCCTGGACTACTGCAACTCCCTATACCTACAGCTTCTGGGGGGTTGATGTCTGCTGCTTGCAGCTAGTGCTGAATGCTGCAGCACGGTTATTGACTGGGGCCTCTCGCTCCAGTCATATTACTCCCATGCTGCGCGATATGCACTGGCTGCCTATACAGCGGTGGTCCACCTTCAAGGTCGGTCTTCTGACCTATAAAGCCCTACACAGTTTGGGAATGAGTTACCGCAAGAACTCCTGAGTCCTTACAGCCCATGTTGACCCCCTCCGCTCAACTGATGAGGGGTTGTTAGAGGTTCCCAGGGTGTGGCTAAAGACATCTGGTGCCAGGTCCTTTATGTTCATGACGTTGTCCCTGTGAAACTCTCTACCTCGTCAGATTAGACAGTGCAGGAATGTGGAGGGCTTCAAGACCAGTCTGAAGACTTTTTTATTTAAACAAGCATTCAATATTTGAACTTTTAAGTTATTTTGTGGATTTTTAATTTGATTTGTTATTCTATGTGATTTTAAGGAATGATTTGTTGTTTGTATATGAAGTGCTTTGACATTGGCATTGCAATATACAAATAAAAATATTACTATTATTATTGTTCCTCCTCACCTTCAAGATGCCAGAAGGAAAGGTGCAAAGTGTGCATGCGCACAAACTGCGTGGCAACGCACTGTCTGGGTACCAACTGGCATCCTGCCACTCCAAGGTGCTCTGACTGCCTGCCACATGTAACCACCCAGGTGGAGTTTCACAACCGACATCCCGGGCCTTGCTTCCAATCCAGGCCACTGGTGTCATGAGTGGCAGCTTTACCAGTGCACTGATGGGCCTGTCAGTCCATATGTTTGAATAGTTGGGTCCCTTTAACAAAAAAATGCATTTAGGAAAGAGCAAAAACCACTTTCCCTTTAATTTTATGGCTCTTATCTAGTTTAAGTTTGATGGCAGTAACAATGTCTATGTTCTGATTCACACACTGTAGCAGGTAGATATGTTCTGACTCACTCATATGAAGCACAAAAATTTCCAGATCGCAGATGGATTGGCAAAAAATGCAGTTGACATATTAATGTGAAATGAGTTGGTTTCATATAGTGCCTTGTATACATACTGTATCCCAAAATGCATGCCTTGGACACGTGCAGCAGCTCCTAGCCATGCACTCGAACGAAGTGATATCGATCAAGATTAAGGAAAGCACGGGGAGAGCGGAATAGGTATGGTCAGTCACCATAGGATTAAGTAATGCTCAGGGTCACACAGTGAGTAAGTGGTGATGGGGAGATTCAAACCTGGGTCTTTTGGTACTTAGCTCTGCAGATCTAAGCATTGGGCTTCTCTCACAGCACCTTCTTTCTGGTGGGGAGGGCAGTTGGGTGGTAAGAGGAATGTAGTAAATATAATCTCACACAGAGATTATATATTTACTGAGAGAGATGGCTAGATTTTTACTGTTGTAATGAAACAGTACCACAAAGCCAACTGAAGCAAGAAAAACAATTACCCTTCAGATACTACTGCAGATTCTTGAATGTGGCAATGCTATGTTTCAAGGAATAGCTGAGAGAGAGAGATGAGTAGTGCTGTGTATGAGAAAAGGCAGCCTATGCAAAGCTGTGCCATCTAGTAGTGAAAGCTGTGAATAATGGTCAAGCAGCACCTGTAACAGTTGGACACCTCTAGTGGTGACCCATGGGATAACAAGTTTATGAAAGTCAAAGCACTGCTCTATCCTCCCAGTTCAAGAGAATGTTTCTTTAGCTGAACAATGACAGCTGCTGGCTTTGAGAGTCATGGTCCCAGGATAAGTCCCAACAAGGGCTGAAGATGCATCTGCCTTGCAGACAGAGACGAAAGACATAATAATTAAACAACAATTTTGATTATAAAATGGATAGGAGAAATTCTGTAAGCCAATTGACTGAAGCAGTCTTTGACCTGTGGCAATATCCCAGTATGTCATCCAGGTTCAAAACTAAGATCTGCCTTTTCCTAACACTTTGGGGCCATTGACTGAGGGTGGAACTATGGGACTTCATGAAAGGAAATGGGCTGCTGAACCCCAAACAACGAGGGTTCACAAGAGAAAGATCTTGCCAAACAAATCTGGTTGACTTCTTCAACTGGGTCACCAGGGTAGCAGATAAGGGAATGGGCTATTGATGTAGTGTACTTGGATTTCAGCAAGGCCTTTGACTCAGTCCTCCACAGGAGGCTGGTCAAAAATTTAAGGGACATAGAGGTGGAGGAAAAATTGGCGACTTGGGTATAGAACTGGCTGAGGGGAAGAAAACAGAGGACAGTAGTAAATGGGGAATTTTCAGAGGGAAGAAATGCGGCACAAGGAGTACTTCAGGGGTCTGTGCTAGGTCAGGCCCTTTTCAAAGTGTTTATTTTTGACATGGGGAAGGCATCAAGGGCACGACTTGCATCTTAGCAGACAACATGAAGATCTGTGCAAGGGTGTACACGGAGGGGATAAAGGAACTGAGGGAGGATCTGAGTAGCTTGTAGAGTTGGTTGTTGAGCTGGGCTGCAATGCTAAAAAATGCAAGGAGATGCATATTGGGAAAATGAACCCAAGAAGTGCAATATGAAATGCGGTGGTAGTACTAAAGGAGCACAGAAGGAAAGGACCTAATGATCATGATATTGGAGAGGTTTAAAACAACAGCACACTGTGGAAGAGCTGTAGTTAGGGGAGACAGAATACTGGGATGTGTAACCCTGGTGCTGTGAAACTGTGGGCTACTACCCCTGCCTATTAACCACAATACAGATTGAGCGGCCTGGGTTCTGTTCTGACGGTGACTGGGGGGGTGTTTTTTTCCCAAAACAGAAATTAAATATTGTGGTGTCTCCACCCTGAGTAAATATAGTGGCCCAGTTGTTTGTAGGGTATCACCTACTGGGATGCTGTACCTACTCACCTCCCATTCCAGTCACCCCCACACAGAATACTGTATACCAACTTAACACTCTGGGCCCGATTTCCAGTCAGGTGTGATCGACGCAAGGAGGTCCCAGCAAAGGCATTTGACACAAGTGGTGATTTGCTGCAAAACTTTTTTCCAACCTGGCCTGCATCACATCCAGGGACAGCTGCGGCAAAGCCCTCTAGTGCCAGGGTTGTGGCCAAGACCCCAGTGCACTCTGTCACAAGGGGGCTCGCACCATGGTGGGGCTGCCATGTCCCCTTTATTAGGATATTCAGAGCCCTGCCAGGAACGCAGCAGGGGGCACCACTTAGATCAGCCAGGAGGTGGTCTAAGTGGTTGTGGCAGTGGGACTCAGGAGGACAACAGCCAGTGGGGTGCAGGAAGGGCAAGGGGGTTTCAGGGCACCACTGTCCATCAACCTGGGATGCCTTTGCACCATGCGAGGTGCCCCCACAATGAACCTATTTAGGTGCAAAACAGGTCCGTTGGAAGTGAACCCCCCCCCATCCCGAGGCTGATGTATAAGCCCTGGTGCTATGGTGCCCCCTTCCTCCCTGATCTCCGATCACCCCTGTGAGGACTGGAGGATGTGCCCCCATGTAATAGTGCCTTCTGCCTCCAATCCACACTGTCCTGCAGGACTAAACAAAACCCACTGATCATACTCCTCAGTGGTCTAGTGCCTCACCCCCGCCTAACAGGCAGTGGTCACCCTGTCTTCATCCCTGAGCCACTTTGTGACTGGTACTTTTTCCATAGCCACCATGGCCAGCTGCAGAATGTTATGCGCCTATTGCATACTGTTAGACAGTACGCACATAATGCATTAAGCAGCTGGCCATGGTGGTGTGTGAGGGGAGTGCCAATTGCAGAAGCAGCTCAGGGATGGGGGAGTGGGAGGTGATCACTGCCTGTTGGGGTGGGGAGGGTGGGGGCCACCAGACCACCAGGTAATGACTGTAGCTGTGTGGCACGGCAGCAGTGCAGGGTGTGGACTGGGACAGGGCTTTGTGTGTCCACTCAGGGAGTAGGATTGGGGCTATGTGCCTGGTGTTGGCTGCCCTTCTGTGCCCTGGCTATAGGCTTGCTGCCCCCTACACACTAGTCTGGTGATGCATCCTGGCCCTGTGCCACGGCCTCTCAATGTGCCACATGTATTGGCACAGGGCCGCATCTTGCGGTTATTCCAGAGGGTTTGCCACAAGTTACTAACTTTCTAAAATAGCATCTTTTCTGTTTGCCTCAGCTGTGTTGGATGGAGCTCCCTACTTTGCTGCAAGTTGCGTCTAAGGCAGACAGCTTTGAAAATCGGGTGTCTATGTTGCATGCAATTAATAGCTATTGCTAATAATATGTTCACTAACAGGTTTAAACAGTAACGATAGCAACAATTTATTTTAAGGAAAGGGGAATAGGAGAAGCTAAAATAGAACAGTTGGTAATGCTTGGCAGATTTGGAACACAGTAAGTCATGAACACAACTATGCCCTTCCCCCCACAGCAACACCATATGCAAGCCCCCTCCTTGCTACTACTAGTATCACTTATGTCTGTCTGGGTACCCAGATTTAGATGCAGGCCTGATCATTGCCATGGGTTGGCCAGCAATGGTGCACTTAACTTTAAAGAACTGATAACTTCTGTCTTTAAACTGTGCTGAATCCCCCCAGTTCAGGGTGAGCCCTGCACTTACTCACAGTTTTGCAGTTCCATCATGCAGGGTCTGAATAGGATCAGTAGATGATGGTTGTCATGATGATGCACTGGGCCATGAGTGGCAATGCTGGCAGCTGGCAAGGTTGGTCACATTGTCTGGCAGCTTGTCCCCCTTCAGGTGGTTGCAGGCTATTGCAGCTTGTCACCTCCAGGATGTCCTTCCACGGATGCTGGATTAGGCAAGATTAATGGGACCAGGGTCACATATTCACCCGGCTTCTAGTTCTCAGTGGCAAACATTTAGTGCTGTCTAACATTGGCAACACTGGTCTGACTCCCTGGCCAACCTAAATGCAAGCAGACCATTCTTAGGCATGGGTTCAACCAGTCTCTCACTCTGCAGGTAACAAACACAGTTTAGTGGTAGCTTTGATACCTTTCTGGCAAACAGGCATGCAGTCTTTAGGAAGGATTCCACACTTTCTAGCTGCAAACATTAACACTCTCTGGCTCCCCAGGCAATGGGAGCCCGGCAGGCTTCTCATGTTGCTGCTCTCGGTCACTGGAACCACTTTAAACTCTGGATACACAGTCCCAGCCCTCGTACTGACTGAGAGCTTTTCTCAGGTGTTACATTATCTTCTTTCTGCTGGAAACTGGGAATGCCAGGTCTTCCAGACAATGGAAGATTTTAGCAGGTCTTGAGGCAGTCACAACTGGAAGCCATGGGCTGACTTCACAAAAGTCTCTATCACTCACACACAGCTCCCTTCTGTCTTCAGAGAGCCTCTGCCACCAACTGCCCCAAGCAGAAAACTGTCCCAGGGTTTCAGGAGAAAATGTCAGCTTTCCATTGCTCCATACAGCTGTCTATTTGCAAAATTAATAAACATTGAGTCTCTTTGATGCCTGATTGACTGGCTGTTTGGGTGCCAAGGGCATTGTCCAAACCCACTTCCCAGGAGTAGTGACCAACAGCAGAAGCCAAGGAGTAATCCTCCCATTGTACAGATAACTGGTCTGACCACATCTGGAATACAGTGCAAGGTACTGGAATCCACACCTGAGGGAAGACTGTGACAATGTGAAAGCAGTAAAGTGACGGACAACCAAGGTTGTCCACAGAGTAGAACGCAAAACATATGAGGAGAGGCTGCAGGATCTGGACATGTACACCCTTGAAAAGAGGAGAAAAAGGAAAAACATGATCTGAACATACAAGTGCCTGCATATGATAAATAGGGTGGGTGCCACAGCGCTGTTCTCACTGAGCTCAAATACAGGGATAAGAGGGAACTCACTGGAACTTGCAGGTGGGAGATTCAAAAGGGACATCCGCAATCACTTTTTCACTGAAAGAGCAGTGAGCACGTGGAACACGCTGAAAAAAGAAGTACAGGCCAAATCAGTTATCAGCTTCAAACAGGGACTTGACAGGCATATGGGATTAGTTAGAAAAGAGTAGTTAGAAGGGGTGAGCAGACTGGACGCTCCTATAGGCCTTTTTCTACTGTCATTATCTTTGTATGCATCTATGTCTGCTAATCTAACTTGTACTAAAGTGATGCAATCCGTCATCATTGATCTTTTCAATGTCAGTGGGAAGGAAGGGTTGCTGCATGAAACCCAGCATGGACTCACAGTTAGGAGATTATGTGTTCCAAATTTGTTAAACTTCTATTAATCTGTGAGTTAATATCTAGATTAGGGGAAACCAACTGATGTAATATTCCTAGACTTTAGGAGGACACTCACGAAGGTGCCACATGAAGCTATAGTAATCAAACTCAAGAAGTGCATCGTACATGAAATATTAGTGGGATGGATAGACAGGTGGCTGGAGTCAAGGAAACAGTGAGTAAGACTGAACAGTGTTTATTCCAGTGAGAGTGATGTGGCAAGTGAGGCACCACAGGGGTTGGAACTCAGACAGATATTGTTTAAGATGACTTGAATGACAGTGTGGAGAGCTAGATCCAGAAGTCTGCAGATGATATGAAACTAGGCAGAGTAGTGGATAGCATAGAGCACATAAACATACTACAATGTGACTTAAATAAAATGATTAAATGGAGCAAGGAATGGGGTATGACATTAAATAAGGAGAAAAGTAAAATACTTCATCTGGGCTGTAATCACCGACTTAATAATTACTATCTGGATGGATAAATACATAAATAAAACCTGTGAGAAAGTCTTAGAAGTAGTAATTAATGACAAGATCTGGTCACAGCCAAGATCGCTGCTATACATTAAGCTAGCAGCTGTGCACGATAGTCAAGCATGCGTGTTGCAGTTATGATACACATGCACACGGAGCTCACAGCACCCATTTTGGATACGGTGGGCTCTTTCGCACATGTGTATCATGGTCATAATACTCACGCATGCACACAGATAAAATTAATGGCACTGGCCTTCAAAATTCAGAGAAAATGGTCAGAATGAGTAGCACTTTCTTCTTGTATGGAATAATATGTTTTTAAATAGTGGGATCTATATATTTAGTGTTAGGGAATGTTTCTATCAAGTTAGTTCAGTGATTTAATAGTTTGTGCATCCAGAAATAGCTCTAACATTTTTAAGAACATCGGTAAACCATTATGCAGCAAGGCTAAATTTGAGTGTAAAAATCATAGCACCATGCAAAATTCATAACAACTGAAAGGTATGCTGGGAAAGGAAGGATAAGTTGGGCAGAGGAAAGGCTTTTTGTTCCCCACTAAATATCGGACATCATGAATCATGGGCTATTTATTTTTTTGTGGTTAAAAATGTTTATTATTTTAGCTTTAGAAACAGTACATTGAATAATCGCGTACAGTAGATACAGTACATGAAAGGTTACAGAACATGTCAGAGGACTATAAGAATCACGGTGACTGTCTGGCTCTGTACTACTTGAGGAGTATATGCAAGATCCTGTATTTCCATACTCCTCCCTAAGTGGGCTTACAACTTTTGCCCCTCTGGGTGGCTGTATGGGAGAACATACCACCTGTTACCCTTACCTTCTGAGAACAATGTATCAGGGCTTACCTGGGCTTGTCTCGGTGGCAGCTGCGCTTCTGAAACCCTTTGAGCTCTGAGAGGAAACTTGGGCAGCTAAAGTCAGGACAGGATCTACAACAGAACAAGAGAATACACACAAAGTGAACTATCTAGAATTTCTCGGATACAGGAACAGAAGTAAATGCTATGACCAGCACTACTATTTTGTCTGGGACAATCAAGAATCAAGTGGTAGCCCCCCCCAGCCCAGCCCTGTGACTAGTAAGTGTCAGGTCACAGTTGCTGCCCACCGATTAGCCGATTCCCTCCCTAGGTTTCAAATACAGTATGAAGGGTTGCCACAGATTTACATACTTAGGGAGGATGTCAGCCACTGTGTGCGACATTCGAGACCTATTAGTGACCTCTAAGAGGGAGTTAAGCACCTCTGCAACAGAAGGGATCTCCTGAGTTCTCCATTTGCAGGGGAGGAGTCTCTTTACCTGCATAGTTAGGATCAACAAAAGCTTCAACTCTGAAAGGCAGAGATGGGGGGCTGAGGACTGCATTCCTAGTATCAGCACCTCCGGAGCGATCAATATGGTTTTCTGAAGTATTTTGGACCTCATCCTGCATATCACCTGCCACAAGGGCTGGATCAACCTGCAGTGCCAAAGTATGTGAATTAAGTCTCCTGGGACCTCCAGCAGAGGTTGGTCCGCATCAGTTTTGCCTTTGCAGGGTCCACAGGTGTCCTGTACCATAAGTGCAGGATCTTATTGGCTTCTGGTATCAGGGTAGGCAATGTGGGCAATCCGCAGGCAAGACTGCCACTCTGGATCCGTAATATGTGTCTGCAAAACCTGTTCCCATTTGAGTTCAGAAGCCGATGCTCGGGATGGGATAGTGGCTCTGAGGGCCACATATATGTGGCTGGACTGGCCTCTGTCCAGTCTGAAACAGGTATCCACCTGGAAGGCAGGTTTGCCTGGGGGGTGCTTGTGGGTATGTTTAGAGATTGCACTCCTGATTTGAAGGAAGCACCAGAAATCCTTAAGAGAGGGATCTCATGAGATCTACGCAACCCCTCAAATGAGTCCAGAGTATTGGTACCTGTGATGAACACGTCCTGGAGTTGAGACAGACCAGAGACCTCCCAAAAAGTCCATGATACTGTTTTTTTTTATTAATGGTGATCTTGCAATTATCCCACAGTGGGGTGAGGCACAGAGGCATTGGATTAATACTGAGCTTCTTGTGTAGTTTGCCCCAGTATTCCAAGGAGGGGCTTATCATAGGGTGAAGTTGGATACCCCTGGGGGGGAGGTTGAAAAATATCAGGGTCAGGTGGGACAGCTCACAAACCTCCTCTCCATACCCAGCCACAGGAGGGCATTTTACTCAGGGGCTGCAAACCACTTTAGCATCTGAGTGGTCTGGAAAGCTCATTTATACCCATTGAAGCACGGGAGTCCCTACCCTCCATCTGTCCAGTGTGCCCTCAGCTTGCTCCTACTATACCTAGGCTTCTTGCCATCCCACCTAAACATCCCCAGCAGGGAGTCCAGCTTGATATACCAATATTGAGGTAGTTTCAGGGGAATGTGTGATAGGAGGTGCATAATCTTGGAAGCGGGGATCATTTTAATTGCAGAGATTTTACCCGCCAGGGTAAGTTGGAGAGCCCTCCATCTCTCTAGCTCCATTCGAATGGATGCCAGTAGCAGTCTCAGATTCATTTCCCAGAGTCTGTTGAGGTTGGGGGAGATGCTAATATCCAGGTAAGTGATTCTCTCAGGTGACCAGCGGAGCCCACGCTGGGCGACCATGTAGGTGGTACAGTTAGAATTCAAGGGTACGACCTCTGTCTTGGACTGATTGAGTCTGAGCCTGGAGAAAGTGGTGAACTCAGAGAGGGTGTTCAGAAGGGGTAAGAGAGCGGTGACGATGTCTGCCAGAGGGAGCAGCAGGTCATCAGCATACATGAGAGTAGGGTAGGCCTCATCCCCCAGTGCTACCCCATGGATTAGTGCATTTTGTCTGATAGCCACGGCCAGGAGTTCTACTACAAGAACAAACAGTAGTGGGGATAGAGGGCACCCTTGGCACATTCCCCTACCTAGGAGAAAAGGGAGGAACAACATAGAGTTGGTGAGTACCTTAGCAGCAGGGGAAGAGTAAATAGCCCCAGTCCAGGCTCTAAAATGTGCTCCCAATCCCATGGTGCACAGCACCTGCTGGACAAAGTCCCACTCCAAGGAGTCAAAGGCCTTCTCAACATCTATTGCTGTTGCCACTGCAGGTATTGGAAATGACTTGGCCTTATGTATTAAGTTCACCAGTGATCTAATGTGATCTGCCCTGAATTGGCCCTTAAGAAAACCTACCTACATAGATACATAGATACATAGACAGTGTCGGCAGATAAGGGCCTATGGCCCACCCAGTCTGCCCATTTGAGCTTGTAAGTTCAGTTTGTTTTCCTAGAAATCTGTTTTCCCCTTACCCCTGACCTCTAGAATTCCTTTATGTCTATCCCATGCATTCTTAAATCCCGTGATTGTTTCAGCCCCCACCACTTCCTCTGGCAGGGTGTTCCATTTGTCCACCACCCGTTCTGTGAAGAAATTCTTTCTCATGTTTCCTCTGAATCGTCCCTCCCTCCAACTTCATCCCATGCCCTCTAGTCCTGGAACATCTTTTTCGCTTAAAAATAGTGTTTTCCTGCACCCTGTTCCTCCCTGTAAGATACTTGTATGTCTCTATCATATCCCCTCTCTCCCTCCTCTCCTCCAGGGAGTACATGTTCAGTTCCTTCAACCTGTCTTCATAGGACTTGTGATGCAATCCATGCACCATCTTTGTGGCCCTCCTCTGAACCTTCTCTACCCTGTCTATGTCCTTACGTAGGTATGGTCTCCAGAACTGTACACTGTACTCCAGGTGGGGCCTCACTAGTGTCTTGTATAGAGGAATTATGACCTCCTTTTCCTGCTGGTGATGCCCTGCCTATACATCCCAGCATCCTATTTGCTTTACCTGCTGCCTTGTCACACTGTTTCCTACTCTTGAGGTCATCAGAGATGACAACCCAAGATCCTTTCCTGCTTGGTGCATGCTATATCCTCACCCCCAACTGATATATTGTGCCAGGGTTTTTGTGCCCCATATGCATTATCTTGCACTCTTTGCATTGAATTTCAACTGCCAAACCCCTGACCATTCTTCAAGTTTCTGCAGGTCACTTCTCATTCTGTCTACACCTCTGGTGTGTCTACTCTGTTACAGAGCTTTGTGTCATCAGCGTAACAGTGAAATTTTGCCTTCTAGATCCTGTGCAATGTCACTGATGAAGATGTTGAATAGGACCGGTCCCAGCACTGATCCCTGTGGTACCCCACTGGTCACTCTTCCTCTGTGGAGTGACAGCCATTTACCACCACCTCTGTGTCCTGCCACCCAGCCAGTTACCTACCCACCACACTACTGTCCTGCCCACACCCATATTCCCCAGTTTGTGTAATAGTCTTCATGTGGCACAGTGTCAAAGGCCTTGCTGAAGTCCAGATAGGCCATGTCCACTGCCCTTCCCTGATCCACCTCCCTAGTCACCCAGTCAAAAAATTCAACGAGGTTGGTCTGACATGACCTCCCCCTGGTGAAACCATGCTGCCTTGGGTCCTGTAGTCCATTGACAACCAGATGTTCCACCAATCTCTCCTTCAGTAGTGCTTCCATGGTCTTCCCCACTACTGAGGTGAGGCTGACTGGTCTGTAGTTCCCTGCTTCCTCTTTGTTCCCATTTTTGTATAAGGGGACTACATCTGCTGTCCTCCAGTCTTTGGGTACCTCCCCTGTTTCCAGTGATCGGCTAAACAGGATAGCCAGAGGTTCAGCCACAACCTCTCTTAGTTCTTTAAGGACCCTGGGTGCACCTGCCTGGCCCCATTGCTTTATCAACTCTTATTACTTCCAGTTCCTTCAGGACCCTTTCGTAAAGGGACTTGTGTCCATTTCTGCACCATTCTCACCCTTGTACTCCCTTCAGACCCATTACCCCTCTTCCTCAGTAAAGACTGAGCAGAAATACCTGTTCAATATGTCAGCTTTACTGTTGTCATCCTCCACTGCTCCCATCTTCCCCTTCAGTCTCACTATCCCTCCCTTTGTCTTTCTTTTTTTCACTTATGTACCTGTAAAAGTTTTGTCCCTTTACCCACTGATTTTGCAATGTGTTCTTCTGTCTGAGCTTTGGCTTCCTTACTGACTTCCTGCCTCCTTTGCTTCTTCTGGTACTTCTCCCTATCCCTTCTGCCTGTGTCTTTTGTATTGCCTGAATGCAATCTTTTGGCTTTCACTTTCTTTGCTACCTCTTGGAAACCATAATGGTCTCCTCTTCCTTTTCCTCTTGCTAACCTGCTTAATGCATAATTCTGTTGTTCTTATAATCCCCATTTTAAATACTGCCCACTGTTCCTCAACCCCTGATTCCTGTCCCATTCCCCTTAATGCCTCTTTCAAGTATCTCCCCATTTTCCCAAAGTCTGCCCCGCTAAAATCCAGGATACGTGTTTTTGTGTGGTTTGGTTCTGCTCTTTCTGTGATTTCAAACCACAATGACTGGTGGTCACTGTTACCCAGGTGCTCCCCCACTGTTACCCCCATCACACTGTCCCTGTCTGTGAGCACAAGGTCCAGTATTGCCTTCTGCCGAGTTGGTTCCATGACCAGTTGCTTGAGGAAGGCACCCTGAAGGGAGTCCAGGATAAATCTGCTCCTAGTTGATGCTGCTGCTGGGATGCTCCAGTCCACGTCTGGAATATTGAAGTCTCCAACCAGTACTACCTCACCCTTGTCTGCCATCCTTTGGATGGCTAGCATCAGCTCCCTATCTGTTTCTTCCTGGGATGGGTGAATCAGACTGGGAAGAAGAGGGTTAAGTCTGTTGGCCAGCAGTTTCACCAGCACCTTACTATCCATGTTCAAAAGTAAAATGGGCCAGTAGCTTGCCACTTTTAGTGGATCTTTCCCCTTCTTGGGCAGGATGGTGGTTATTGCCTCCCTGAATGAGAGGGGAGGGCGCCAGCCTGCAATGCCCCCATGAACACCTGTTGTAAAATAGGGGAGACAGTGGGTTGTAAAAGCTGCCAAATCTCCATGGGACTTCCCCTTCTTAAGGGACAGTAGAGTGGTGGAGACTTCATGCGGGGTTATCTGGGCATCAAAGGCCTGGGCCTGTTGCTCTGAAATTTTGGGAAGGTGTAGGGAGTTAAGGAAGGGGAGAACACCTTCAGGATTGGGTTATCTAGAAGATTTTTTTTTTTAATTCAAAGTTTATTAAAGTTTCACAATACAGCATGTCACTTTGTACAAATCATATACATAATCATGAGCAGTTACAGGAGAATGTCATGCCCCCCCATTTCTGTCCCTTCCCCCTGGCTTCGCACCTATCAGATAGAGATCTATATGGTTACCAGGAAACAAAACCAGACCCCTTTGAAACTGTTTAGGCTTCCCCTGTAAAGTCCACTTCTGTATTTAGGGGGTCGGCCTGTTTGTAGAGTGTAAAGTGAGTGAAATCCCTCCCATATCTTCTTTTTTTTTTTAGTTTATAATTTTTATTGAATTTTGAATTATAACATCAGACATAACGAGGTATGGAATGAAGGCACAGCATGACATGAAGTATGCACATTAACTGCAATATCATTGTAAATGAAACAAAAGTCCAACAAACAAAAGAGTAAGGACATATTGCTAGCTAATTACATAACTAAAGATCTTATGCAGTAGATTGTATTGTGATAGTATTACAGGGAGAGAAAAAAAAATGGAAGACTACAGAATCATCCACTACATCTAGGTCAGCTAAGGAGTCTAATGTGGACAAAATACATAGGTGTCTCCTGGTACCTGAATAAAGCCTTAAAAACACAAATATGGATGAGATTATTAACAACACTAAATTCCAGATCTACTTCTTATCCTAAAAGAGAGAGAAATGTATAGTCCTTTCTGGGGGATGGGTTTAGGGGTTCTAAGCCATTGCATACAAGTGCATCTATTATCTTAATCCAGATCCTTCCACTAGGGGAGTTCAACCTATCCCTGCATGGGGAGAGAGATAGGCTAAATATAGGGCCCAGGTAAGAGAGTATTGTGAAGGAGTATTGGTAGCTAGGTGGGACTGGTGGTCAAGTGCAGCTACACTAGAAAGGGTATTATATATTATTATATAATTCAGATGTAGTGGGTACTTCTGTGGTTCTCCACCTGCATAGAATAAGCCTTTTAGCTTGGAGGCTGAGTAATGTCAGCCATCTATGCTGTTGACGGGTGAATGTCCTCAGCACAGAAGGGAGGCCCAGTATCCAGACTAGGGGATCCAGAGTCAGAGCAGAGTCTGAGGCCTCTTGAGCCTGACCTAAGACCGTCATCCAAAATGGAGTGAGAAGTGGTCAGGACCAGAGTATGTGCATGAGGTCTCCCACTCCAGAAAAGCATCGCCAATATTAACTGTTGTCCCTTAGATGCATTCTGTAAAGAACCACAGGAGTACGATACCAATGCGACAGTATCTTATTTTGCATAAGTCTGCATCTCGCATCTGTGTACATATAATGAGCGTATTTCCAGCAGAGCTTCCATTGAGCATCCAAGATAGTTTGTTGAAGGGCTTGTTCCCACTTACTTTTAGCCTGAGGTGAATGTGTGGGGAGATGATTCCGAAGATCAGCATATATAAGACTGGCTTTACTATCCTTATGGTTTAGCCATTTAGTCAGCAGATGGGATCCAGCCATGTCCTTCTTGTGGTAGTGTTTAATGTAAGCTAAGACAGAGTTTCTGAGCTGCAAATATTGCCAGAAAGCCTGCTTACCTAAGTGGAATTCCTGATCTAGTGTTTGAAATGATTTGATATTAAGACTGTCTGCTACCAACAAGTCCTTTAATGTTAGAATTCCTTTATTCTGCCATAAAGGCCAATGCAGGGGTTTGCCATCCACTTTTAAAAGTATATTCCCCCATATAGGGGTAGCCTGAAGGGGGCAAAGATCTGCCTCCAGTTTCTTTTCCTCCAGATGCCAGATCTGTACGGAGCTTGCTATCATCGGGCAGGAGCACAGATGTTTAGGGAGAGGGTTATAAAGTAAAACTGCCAGTGTTTGTGTCTGGGCCATAGATATTTCCATGTGTATCCCTTGTGATCTCTCAGAGGTCAGTGGGAAGAACCAGTTTAGGGTCTGGGCAGCAGCAAAGGCCCATTTGTATCCCTCCAGCCAAGGAAGACCTCAGCCTCCCTGTGACCAGTGGGATCTAAATTTATTTTTACTATAACAGGGTTTGGCTCCTTCCCAAATAAAGTTGGAAAAGGCCTGGTCTATGGCTTTGACCTATGATGCCGGCAATGCAAGAGGTAAATGCAAAATTACGTATAAAAGTTTAGGGACCACCACCAGTCTGATCGCAGAGATTCTGCCTGCTAGTGTGAGTTGGAGGCCACGCCAGCATGCAAACTGAGTCTTGATAGCTTCAAGGAGAGGTTTAAGGTTCAAATCCCAGAGTTTGGTAAGGTCTACTGTAAGCCGTATCCCTAGATACACAAAATAATGTAGAGCCCAATGAAGCCCAAGATGGGCTATCTAATCAGAAGTGCACAGACTATTGAGGGAAAGTACTTCCGTTTTGGACCTATTGATTTTTAGGCTGGAGTATCTCATAAAGTCTGCAAGAAGGGAGAGCAGGACAGGTAGAGATGTGGGGATGTCCACTAGTGGAACTAGCAGATCATCTGCCCATACATAAATGTGGAAAAGGTGATATCACCAAAGGGGAATTCTGCTATTCCTGGAGATTGGCGTATGGCAGTTGCCAGTGGTTCAACTGCTAGGATAAAGAGTAGAGGAGACAGGGGGCAGCTTTGACACATGCCCCATCCCAGAGGGAAAGATGCAGACAGGGTAAAGTTGGTAAGGACCCGGGCCATGGGGTTATAGCATAAAGCTGCAACCCATTGCCTAAAATTATGTCAGAAACCCTTGACTTCTAGCACCTGTTGAAGGTACTGCCACTCGATAGAATCAAAAGCCTTCTTGAAATCTATGGCTACCGCAGCAGCAGGTGCAAAGTAGTTGCCCGCCCAGTGGATGATATTTATCAGTGAACGAATATGTTCAAGCAACATGAAGTCTTGCTATATTATGACAATTGCAGTTTGTCCCACCATTAGAACTGCTCCAGAGGTGAAAGTGTTAACTTCCATGCCAGGCATGGAACTTAGAGCACGAGCTTGGTTAGAAAAGCTCTGTCTGGAATATTTCAAACTGAAACTGTCAGATTCTTTACTCCGCCTCACTGAACAGTCACTCCGGAGACTCCTCCTACTGCTCTGTTCATTTCTCTGTTTAAAAGAGTTTTTCTCAGTTAAATTCAACCGCGATTATTATTATTTTAACCGCAAACCGATCGGTTCAAGCTCTGTCTGTGGTATTGTAAGTATTAGACAGGTTTATTTCTGTGTGGAACTTGAAAATGTTTATCGGTTCGGTTTGAACCGATCAGGTTGTTTTAAAAATTTATTCTGAAGCATTTAAAAGCTTTTTAGAGTGCGGTTCCTGGTTCTTATCGGTTCTAAAAAAAATGGATTTCATTACGGTTTTTTCCACGACCCGTGACACGGTTGGGAACCGATAAGGGTGTCTTGCCTGGCACTGCCGGAAAAAGGGCAAGTTTTTTGGTTAGGCTGGCATTATGTCTGAGAAACCCAAAAGAAAAACCGGGCCCACTGGGTTTCAGCACTGTAGTGTCTGTGGGGAAGTCTTTGACAAGGCTGACCCACACACCACATGTGTTTATTGTCTGGGGTTTGACCACCTCAATGCAGACTGCCAGATTTGCAAGAATTTCCCTGCAGCTACCCTAGATAAGAGAGTTGGTAGGCTCAGGGAACGAGAGGCCAAAAAGTCCGCTGACCCAGATGGCCAGCCCGGTTCGGTGCCAACCGAACCGGAGGAAGTGCCCTCTGACCAGGGCGAGACTTCCTCGGGCCAACGTAAAGCTGACTCAGAGGAGCCAGTTCCAGCAAAGAGAACTAGAAAATCAGCAGGTGTGGAGTCAAAAATTCCTTCACCAACTGCTGCAGAGATAGCCAAAGCAATCCAAATTGTCCAGTCACTTTCCCCGGTTCCGTCTGAACCCCCACTATCTGGCAAAAAGTCGGTTCAGTCGATTCCACGGGTTCAAGAATATGATATAGAGGAGTTTTATGAACCAGAGGAGGGGGAGGATGATTATGAACAGTGTGAATGTGACTTTGAAAGTCTGGATGTGCGCATTGAACCGGACATCTCCCCAGACAGACCTTTAGGAGAATCTCCCCCTAGGCTTTCTGAGTCCCCTTCTCATTTTCTGTTTTATAAACAAGTTGCTGAAACCCTCCAGCTTCCATTGGAGGAAGCTGTGGATGAGCAAGAGGAGCCTGACTTTGTACAGATGATGGATATCCCAGAGTCTAGGAGATTGTCTATTCCTTTACATAAATCATTTAGGAAACAAACAATAAAAAATTTAAAAGCTCCTAATTCTGTGCCTCCTGTGGATAAAAAGATGAACAGGAGGTACACTTTGTCAGGTCCTGATAGAGAATTTCTTTCACAGCGATGCAGCCACGTTGAGGTAGTTCAGGCTGCAGCCTGTGATCAGGCTAATATTCCCCTGGCTTCACATCTTCCTGACAAGGATTCCAGGAAGATTGATGCCATGGCTAAAAAACAATACATGGCAGCGTCCTTGGGACTCAGACAAGCAAATTATATGGCTTATGTTGCAAGATACCAGAAATCTAGATGGGATACTGTCATGGCTTTAGCCAAACAGACCCCTGGCCAACTTGCCAAGGAGCTGGAGCAGGTGGCTGCTGATGGCACTGAGGCATCTAAGGTGCAATTCCATGCTGCAGTGGATTCTAATGATGTATCCTCTAGAGTCATGGCTACATCTGTGGCTTTTCGTAGATTGGCTTGGCTCAGGTGTACTAGTTTGTCACAGGATACCCAGGCTAAGGCTATGGATTTTCCTGGTGGGAAATTCTCTGTTTGGGAGCAGACAGAGAATTATATGAAGAAAATGGATGAATATAGAACCACTTATAGGAGTGCACAAGCCAAGGAATGGCAAGCCACTCCTCAGAGGCAGCCCCCCAGAGGTAGAGGCAGGCCTTTTCACAGGCCATTTTACCAAACCCAGGCCTCCTCTTCAGCTTATGCTCAGAGGGGGTTCTTCAGAGGGAGAGGCAGACGGGGTAAAAGCAGGCCTGCTCCCACCCCTCAGCCTAAAACCCCAGCCAAACAGGCATCCTGATGGGATGCCCAGGGCCAGTTCTCCATTACCTGTAGGGGACAAGCTGGCTTACTTCGTCCAGGACTGGGAGTCTTTAACATCAGACAAGTGGGTCCTGGAAGTAGTAATCCAGGGTCTGGTTCTCAGCTTCAAAAAATTTCCAAAGATGAGAATCAAATCATTTCCACCTGCAAATCCTCTAGAGACTTTTGCTTTGGAAACAGAAGTCTCAACCCTCCTGGCTCTCAGAGCTGTAGAAAGGGTTTCTTCCCTACACCAGGGCAAGGATCTGTACTCCAGGTACTTCCTTACCCCAAAAAAGACAGGAGAATGGCGGCCCATCCTGGATCTAAGATATCTGAACAAGCACCTTTTAAAACCAAAATTCAAAATGGTGACTCTGGGAATGATTTTACCCCCCCCTAAGGCCAGGGGACTGGCTAGCTTCCCTAGACCTCAAGGATGCCTACTTCCATGTTCTTATCAGAAGCTCCCACTGAAAGTACCTCAGATTCGAACTGCCCTCAGGCCATTATCAGTTCAGAGCAATGCCCTTCGGCCTTACCTCTGCCCCAAGGGTATTCACAAAATGCCTGGCAGTAGCAGTTGCTCATTTAAGAAGGCAAAAGATTGCCATCTTTCCCTACCTAGATGACTGGCTCATTGTGGGTCAGTCTCCAGACCAGGTCAAATCACACCTGCAAGTTACCCAGCAGCTGCTTACCTCTCTGGGCTTTCTTCTCAGTCTTCCAAAGTCAGTTCTGGAACCTGTCCAGGTACTCACCTTTATAGGTGTAGAACTGGACACAAAGCAGGCCAGAGCCTTCCTTCCCTAGAAAGGGTAAGGACCCTGGTGGCCCTGGCCTCCTCCTTCACTCTGCAAGTCTCTCGACCAGCAAGGCATTTCCTACAGCTCCTAGGACACATGGCTGCTCCACAGCTTGTAGTGCAAGGAGCAAGATTTCAGATGAGGACATTCAGTTCCATTTGAGAGCCTTTTGGTCTCAAAGAAGAGATCCCCTATCCAAGTTGATCCCAGTGACTCGAACTCTGATCCAGGCCCTTCAGTAGTGGCAGGATCAGAGCAATCTGAGACAAGGGGTTCCCTTCATCCCTCTATCTCATTCCTTGACCCTTACTACAGATGCGTCCCTTTTGGGATGGGGAGCTCACATGGGCGACCTCTCCACCCAGGGATTGTGGTCCCCTCAGGAATCTCTGCTCCACATCAATCTGTTGGAACTCAGAGCTGTTTTTCTAGCACTTCAGGTTTTTTGTGCATCTGTTCAGAACAAAGTGGTACAGGTCAGAACAGACAACACCACTACAATGTGGTACATCAACAAACAAGGGGGCACTCGGTCTTCGGCCTTGTGCACCGAGGCAATGAAGTTGTGGTCTCTGGCTTATTCCCTGAACACTTCCCTCATAGCAGTTCACCTCTCAGGCAAGGACAATGTCCTGGCAGATGCTCTCAGCAGGATTTCCCAGGGCCATCACGAATGGTCACTGGATCCCAGAGTACTGGGGATAGTTTTTGCCAGATGGGGCACCCCTCAGATAGATCTTTTTGCAGCCCCAGACAATCATCAACTTCCACTTTTTTGTTGCAGGCCCCCAGTGTTGGGCTTAGTCCTCCTGGATGCCTTTCTCCTCGATTGGGAAGGGAAGTTTCTCTATGCCTTTCCCCACTTCCCTCTCCTGTTCAAGGTGCTAGTCAAAATCAGATCCCAGCCCTGCAAGATGATTCTGATTACTCCAGACTGGGCCAGGCAGCCCTGGTACCCACTCCTTCTGTCCTTAGCAGTCCATCTTCCCCTGTGTCTCCCCAGGAACCACAATCTGTTAACCTGTGCCCAGGGGAGAGTTTGGTATCCAAATCTCAAATCCCTCAACCTCAAGGCCTGGCTCTTGAGGAGTTAGAGTTTGCTGACCTACACCTTTCTCAAGGTGTTCTCGAAATCTTGAAAGCTTCTAGGAAGCCTTCCACTAGGGCTACTTATAACTCCAAATGGAAAAGGTTTTCCATATGGTGTTCTGGGAAGCATATTTCCCCGGAATCTGCTGATTTGCCCACTGTTTTGGACTATATGGTCCATCTTAATTCTTTGGGACTGAGACCAGCTACCCTGAAAGTGCATTTGGCAGCTGTCTCTGCTTTTATTTCAGCAGGGAAGCCCTCTTCTCTCCGCTCACCCTGTATTTTCCAAGTTTTCAGGGATTGCTTCATATAATCCACCATTCAGGACCCTGCCCCTGCCTGGGATCTTAATGTTTGCATTGCTCAGCTGATGCAACCCCCTTTGAGCCTCTGTCTTCGGCAGAGCTTAAGTACTTGACTTGGAAAACTGTGTTTCTAGTAGCCATCACTTCTGCCAGGTGCATAAGTGAGTTACAAGCTTTGTCAGTGGAGACTGACTTTATTTCCTTTCACAGGGATAAGGTAGTTCTCAGGACTAGCAGGAAGTTTTTGCCTAAGGTGGTTTCAGATTTCCACCTTAATCAATCTATATCTCTTCCAGTATTCTTCACTGACCATTCCTCCTCTGGTAAGAGGAGGTTGCACAGCTTAGATGTTAAGAGGGCCCTAAGTTACTACATAGAGCATACCAAGGGTCACAGGTTTGATTCCCTCCAACTATTTCTCACTTATGGTGAGGTTGGGAAAGGGAAACCTGCCACTAAGAGATCCATTGCCAGGTGGATTGTCTCTTGTATCCAATTTTGCTATCAAAAACTGGGTAAGGTTCCCCCTTCAGGCCTGAGGGCTCACTCTAACAGAGGTACAGCTGCGTCTCTAGCTACTGCCAGAGACACCCCTATCTTAGAGATATGTCAGGCAGCTACTTGGAAAACAGTACACACTTTCACCAAGCATTACTCCCTGGATATCCAGGCCAGGAGGGATGCTCGGTTTGGCACAGCCATGCTTCAGAGCCTATTCCCTAAGTAGGTTCTGTCCCTCCTCCATGGAGGTACTGCTGTGTAGTCTGCAATTGTCATAATATAGCAAGACTTCATGTTGTTTGAAGAAAAAATTACTCACCTTAGTAATGTTGTTTCTTCTAATGGAGTCTTGCTATATTATGACCTCCCCCCCAGCCTGCTCCTCTCAGAACTTCTACTTTGGGTATGGGGTGGGCAGTCCAGTGTTGGCACTTATTGATGCCCTATTTATGTTTTCCACCCTTTTGGGGGTGTTTGGGTGTTGTGTTTTATTTTATCTACATTTTATCTTATTTTCTGGTCCCTGACTTGAGTCTTGGTGTTGGGACCAGGAAAATGTGTTAATATTTAAGTAGCCAGTTGGCTAGTGTAGGTTACAGCTTCCACACAGAACCTTAGTGAGTTTTGCTTGTAAAGATCTAACAGTTTCAGTTTGAAATATTCCAGACAGAGCTTTTCTAACCGAGCTCGTGCTCTAAGTGCCTGGCATGGAAGTTAACTCTGTCACCTCCGGAGCAGTTCTAATGGTGGGACAAACTGCAATTGTCATAATATAGCAAGACTCCATTAGAAGAAACAACATTACTAAGGTGAGAAATTTTTTCATCTCTGCTGAACCAACCAGGGACAAATCCGCCTTGTGATGGATGTATGAGATAGGGGAGCAAGGGGTTTCGCCTGGAAGCAAACTTTTTTGCAAAAATCTTTCTGTCAGAGTTAATAAGTGAGATGGGGCAATAGCTGGATGGTAAGGTAGCATCCTTCCCCTTTTTGGGAAGTACAGTAATGATCGTTTCCCTAAGGGATGGAGGAAGAGATCCAGAGGTAAGAGCCAAGTTAAATACGTTGCTAAGTAGGGGAGTTATCAGCGGTGCAACTAGGCTCCACATTTCAGGGGGAAGTCCATCCCCACCAGGGGCCTTCCCATGATTTAGACTGTGGAGTGCTTCAGTGACCTCTTGAGGGGTAATGAGATACTCCAAGGTGGCAGCTTGCTGAGGGGTTAAGTGAGGGAGGGGGAAGAGATGTCAAAAATGTATGCACCTGTGCAGCATCAAGGGTGCCGGAAGAGGAATATAGCTGTTTATAAAAGTCTGTCATCATTCCATTTATGCGCTCTGGTTGTACCTGCACAGGGCTGCCTGGAGCCTTAAGCCCAGGGATATGACTCTCGGCCTTCTGTTTCCAGAGTCGATAGGCAAGTACTTTCCCGACCCTCTCTCCCCCCACCAAGTACTTGTGTCTTAATCTAACAAAGGCGAGTTCAGCTTTCCTGGCCAGTAGGTCCTGCATTTGGTGACAAATGTGAGTTATTTCCCTACCTATTGGGGAGTGAAGAGTAATATGAGACATACTTTTAAATTTAGCCTCGAGTTTGATGAGACAGGATTCTAGTGATTTAAGCTGATGTTCTCTCTGCCGTCTGTGATGTGCAGAGTACCCCCATGATAGCTCCTTGAATGGTGGCTCTCAAAGCCTCCCAGACCATTGTCGGGGGCACCTCAGTAGTGGCATGGTCTTGTAAAAAATTAGTAACATGTATTCAAAGCCACTGAAGGAAATCAGGGTCCCTCAAGAGTAACAGATCCAGATGCCAGCTTGGGGATCGAGGAGCTGGGGGGCTACATAGCATGTGGAGTTGAACCGGAGCATGGTCCGATATGATAATTGGATGGATCACAGCATCATTAATACCATTCACAACAGAAGGGGAAATAAGCTAGTAGTCCAGCTGAGTATATGAACTATGCACTGGGGAAAAGAAAGTATAGTCTTTATCCAATGGATGTAGGATACGCCAGGAGTCCTGCAACCCCGTATCTGTGATCAGCTGTCAAAGAGACAGAGGTGAGATTTCTGATGATGATCCAGGCAAGTGGAAGTATGGTTTAAGAAAGGATCCAAGGGGAGATTAAAATCTCCCACCCCTAGTATTATAGGGACCTGTGGGGAGGCTAAAGAGCTTGGGCCAGTGAATGGAATACTTAAGGCCAATCATCATTGGGACCATACACATTGGCTATCATTAGGGTACCTGTCGGAGTATTCATTAGGGCCACCACCCACCTGCTGTCTCTGTCTCGCTGCATTTTTAGTTGTGTCCACTGAAGAGATTTGTGAAGTAAAATAACTACCCCCCATTTGCTGGTGGGAGCTGAGGAGGAGATGACCTGTCCTACCCAAGTACCTTTCAATCTATCATGGTCCAATTTTCTCAACTTAGTCTCTTGTAATAGGGCTACCTGTGCACCCAGTCTCTTAATATGGTTCAGCACCTGTAAGCGTTTCATAGGGGTATTAATACCCCGCACGTTCCAGGTGATATAGCGAGTATCAGCCATAATCTAAGAATGGGGTATCTGATCTGACAGGGAATGAGCTAAAAGAAGTAGCAGAGACTGACAGCGAAGGTCTGCCACATAGCACCTTAAGCGGAAGCTCTGTTACAATTGGTGTAAGTAAAGCCAGTAAGGCACCCCAAATACATATGCAACCCCCCCCCACCCACCAAAAGCACTTACTAGTCACGATTTGGAAAACCCTATAAACAGATTTAACTTGTTCAAAACAATATTAACTTATAATAACATTTGTTAAACTATATACATAAACCAGCCTGTCCACAGCCATTGGGAGTCCCAAAGGTACTACGTCACTGACCGTAGTTGCAAGACATTGTTTGGTGTCCGTGGGGGTTGGCCTGGGATCAAAACAGCAGGAGATACCTTCCTGAACCACTTGTCCATACTAACGGGGAGCAGGCATATGATTAGAATTAACCCCCCCAAGAAATGTATAATAGGATCACCCCTGGGACCATGGGCCCCTAAACAAGAAAGTGGGATATCCCCTAAGGTATGTCCTTGAAGGAGTTACAATATCCCACTATACCTAGCCGGTAGGCGAGGGGTAAAGAGAACTGAGCTTAATACCCTCAGCCACAAAAGTCCCATAACAGGCTAGGGGGTGGGTTGTTAATTCAGAAATGGGTATTCCAAACAAAAAGAAAGCCCCTTCATTCTCCCCCTTTCCCTGTTACAGACTAGACATCCTGTAGAGTTAGAAAATGTCCTCAGTCTGGGGGTTCTGAGCAGGGCCTAGAAAGGCTTGTTGTATTGTCAGTATTTTCAACTTGTGAATTCGCAACAGGAGGGCCAGTCACAGAACCGGGATTAGCAGCAACTATGTTGGCCCAGGATTGACTTCGCACCATGGAAAGCGCAAGCCCTGAGGGTGCCGTCCCACATGGATCCATCTCTGCTCCCTCTGAGATTTCATGTGAAGTAGATGAGTCCTGCAAGTCCAGCTGTAACATAGCATAAGGGTTAGGTGTAAAAATGGTCTGCAGATCCATGGAGTCTTGCTGACCAAAAGCTGGTCCGATTGTGAGCTGCTGCCTGTGGACTCGGGAGCTGGCTCTATCAGAAGGATGTTGTTGGCTGGTATGGCGGTGGGAGGGTTGTTGTTTCCTTGACCTTGGTGGTAATGATGCCTCGAAGGTCCATACAACAGGCTCTAGTGAGACTTGCTTGGGAGCCGATGAGGTATCCTCAAGTGCCGGAGAAGGGGATTAATGTGACTGCTCGCCCTGGATATTAGGGCCCCAAAATTCCACGGGGTGTCTAGCCCGCAGAAAGTCTATCAAGCTCTCTGGGGTCTCAAACATGAGGGGAGACCCGTTGTACATGACCCGCGTGGTTGGTGGATACCGGACTAAGAATAATTTAACTTTTGCAACAGTCTCCGTGCCTGGGTGTATTCTTCACGAAGATCGGATAGTTCTCTAGAATGGTCCTGGTATATTTGGACTTGATGCCCTTGCCATACAATTTTCCCCATAGTTCTAGCAGCCATTACAATTAGTTCTTTTTGTCTGAAATCCAAAAATCTGGCAATAAGGGGTTTAGGCCTGTCTCCCAGCCTTGGTGTCGGGGCAAGGGAGTGGTAGGCCCATTCTATCTGAGGGAGGAAATCCGTTGGTAAATTGAGCAGCTTCGGGAGGGTTTTCCGAAAAAAATCAGTGGCCAATTTCTATTCTGCACCTTCCAGAAAGCCAATAAGCCATAGATTATTATGGCGACTATGATTTTTGAGGTCGTCTATTTTGTTTTGTAATGTGTGGATAAGTTTAGCCTGTTCCCTCAGGGCTGTGGTTACTTCATGTATGGCCACATCATGGGAGAAGATTCGTTGTTTATTGTGAAAAATCCTGACCTCAATTGTTTGCAAGGTCTGTGTCATGGCATTAACTGCTGTTGTGAGCTGAGCCATTTGGGCCATGAGCTGGCCGAACATCACTTCAGTTCTCAAGGTATCTTCAGAAGGCTGCATGTTGTAGGCTGCACTGCAGATCCACCTGCTAAGAGATGAGTAGGCGTGTGGTCTCCAGACAAGCACTTGCGGTAAATGTCACAAAATTGTGTCCCGGGGGATTCCTCTCTGCTACAGTGTGAAATACTGGCAGAAATAGAGGGTCTTCATGACGGCAAATATCAGATTTATCCCCGCGTTCCAGGAGCTATCTCTCTATGCGTCCATATTGATTCAGGGCCAAGCCATCCCATATCTTCTTGTATCAAGGCAGGGATCCCTACAAACTGTCCCTCAGCTGTTCTGTTCTAAGGTTAAATAGTAAGTCCTGGAGCCACTCCATGTACGATATGTCCTTACCATCTAACCAGTGGTGTAGCACTAATTTCTTCACAGTCAGTGAGACCAAAGCCATGTGATATCTGCGTACATGCACTGGTATTGAGGAGAAGGCCCCAAGTACACATATTTCTGGGGTAAAGAGGTCCCCCAGCCCTAACAGCAAATCTGTATTGTTTTTGATAATTTTCTAAAGTTTCTTAATGGGAGGGCACTCCCATAACACATGATATACGGTACCCTCCTATGTTGAGCATCGGGTACATTGTGGTGATGCTATTCGACTTATCTTATGAAGATGTACTGGGTTCCAATACATATCAATAGTAATTTGATACTTTGTTAACTGAAGTTTATCCTGAGGGATATACCTGTATAGATCCGTCCAAATACCTTCCCATCTGCCCTGAATTTGGGGAAATATATTTGACCAGTACAGGGGGTCAGTGTGCTGTGCGTCCAAAACTTTTGTGATAAGAGCTGCATACAGAAGGGAGACAGCACGGGGTTTGCCACACAGTGCAAATAAAGAGTGTTCCTAATTTTCCACTGCTAGTACCTCAAACAGACCTTTTACTAACTGGACAACCGAGTGACGCAGTGGGAATACCTTGAAAATCTGCCCCCTCTCTATTTTCAGTTTAGCCATAATTTCTTTTAAGGTCATACATTTACCCTCCACCAGAAGCAGATTAAGGGTAGAATCTTTTAGTTGAGGAATCCACAGTGGTGAGATGCACCTCCCCCCAATTTTAAAGTTGGGGTTGCACACTACAGGTTGGTAAATGCACTGGGTGTTTCTATACTTCAGGAAGGAGCACAATTGGGCGTGAATTCTCACCAATGTGGCAATGGGGGAAGCAGTCAGGGATTTCCGTACAACCCTAGGAGATATATACAACATAGCTACTGGCGAGACCCCTGCCTCTGAGATAAGCTCTTTCTCCAGTAGTAACCATGTATGAGGCCAAAGCTACAGTTTCAGGAGAGTCGACCCTCTTCATATATTTGTTCAGCAGACTCGCCCAGTAGTTAACTCCTAAATGCAGCAACTTCAGACCCCCAGCCCGTTTTGATGCAGCTAACTTAGTGTAGGCCCTGCGGGGGTTCTTATCCCGCCTGAGAAAAGAGGAAATGATGGAGTGCACCTTTTTGAACCAGGCAAGAGGAAACCAGGAGTTCAACATGCTCAACAGTTAAAATAATCTAGGGAGAATGTTCATTTTAACTAGGTTAATACGACCCCAGAGTGAGATGGGGAGTGACTGCCATCTGTTTAGATCCTGTTGGGTGGTGGTGAGCACAGGGTCCAAATTTAACTTCCTGGTTTGAGTTTCCCCACTGGCTAAAAGTCGCCCTAAATATTTAGTCTGTTGCTGGCACCACTGTAATTCCAGTGAGACCATATCCACTTTTGATAGTCTACAGTTTAAAGGGAAGAATGTGGTTTTACCAGGATTAATCTTATAATTTCACACTGCACTGAAACCCTCGAATATGGAAAGTACCACCAGGAAGGAGTGTGTGGGGTGCTGCAGGTGTAGTAGAACATCATCCGCATACGTGGCCAGTTGAAAGACCTGGGATCCCATCTTTACCCCTTGAACCCCCGCATGTGCCTGTAATGATGTTAATAAGGGTTCAAGATAGATATTAAACAGGAGAGGGGATAGGGGGCACTCCTGGCAAGTTCCTGAATAAAGACTGAATCGTTCCAAAAAGACCCCATTGCAGTAGAGCAGGGCTTTGGGATTTTGATATAAAGAGGAGACCCCCTCTATAAATTTGGAAGGGAAGTCAAATCTAGACAAAGTGCAAAATAGAAACTTCCAGTTAACCCTATCAAATGCCTTCTCCGCATCCAGGGACGCCTGGACAGCCGGAACATGAGTCCCTGGAGGCGGAGAAGACGTGTGCCAGTTTCCTAAAATGGTCAGAGGAATTCCGCCCTGATATGAAACCCACCAATCAGGGTGGATTATATGAGTTAACACCTTTTGGAGTCAATTGCCAACACTTTTGCCAGGATTTTCACATCACAATTTAAAAGTGAAAGAGGCCTATAGCTTGCAGCTTGCTCCGGGTCTTTGTCTGGCTTTTGCAATACAATAATGATGGCCTCAAATAAAGCTTCATCTATCTCATTAGCATCGAAGATCCAACTGAGGAGGCGTTTTAGCCAAGGAGACAGTAGGGAGGTAAACTTTTTTTTAAAACGTTGGTGAAAAAACATCCAGTCCTGGAGCCTTATCTGATGTTAAAGAGGATATGGCTGCTGTTATCTCTTCCTCAGAAATAGTTACTATCAGGCTGTCCCGATAATCTGGTGGTAAGGTTGGAAGAGGAATAGTTAGTTTTGAACTACCTCAGGTCCTGGTTGATTGGTCATGGGACTGTACAATTCTTGATATAATTTTGCAAACTCTCCTGTAATCTGTTTAGGGGAAAGATAGAGCAACCCCTCTGGCTGGGATCTGATGTCTCTCATAATCCTAGACGCCTCGGCTTTCTTAAGTTGTAAGGCTAGGAGTCAACCTGCCTTCTCACCCTGGTCTATATATTCAGTGCCTGTCTTCAAGATGGCATACTTTGCCCTTTCCCTAAGAAGATCAGAATATTGGTCTCAGGCTGAGTAGTTTTATATATACAGCCTCAGCTGTAGCCTGAGATAGGGAACTTTCTATTGTATGGATTTCTTGTAACAAGGATATGGCTTTAGCATCCCTATTTCTTTTCCTCTCTGAAGCTACTGTAATGAGCACCCCTCTCAAAACTCACTTGAGAGCCCCCCATTCAAAGTCTGGCCGGCCTGTAAAATTTCAGTTATGTTCGGTAAAACTTTCTATTTCTTTTTGAATGCAGTCCACCACATCCTGCTCCTTGAGCATTGGTTGTTTAATTTCCAGCCTGATTCTTTGGGTTGATCTCTGGAAAGGGTTAAGGAACACCAAGATGTGGAGGAGTCCGAGATTGCCCTGGGCTCTGTTTTAGTTTCCATTAGCCCTCCCAATAGGACCTGACTGATGAGCAAGTAGTCTATTCTGGATTGGGAGTTGTGTACAGCAAACCTGAAGGTGTACGTCCTGGCACCGGGGTTAAGGACTCTCCAGGGGTCACACATACCCAGATGGTCTACCAAATCCCTGATCAACCTCTGTGCAGGAGATAAACCCCTACAGGCAAAACCTGACTTGTCCAGATCAGGGGAAAAGGGGAGATTCCAATCTCTGCCTAGTATGATCGGAAGTCCCACAAATGGGGCCAAAGTCTGCATTAGTTCCATGAAGAAGTCCAGGGTGTCCATATTTGGGCCATATATACTACCTAGAACAACTGTGGTTCTTTCCAGATACCCTTTCACTAAGATATAATGACCCCTTTGATTGGCTACCACTCATTTGCAAGTAAATGGGATCCTTCTTGCAATTAAAATCGCAACCCCTCTGCTCTGGGTGCTGTCTCCTGCATTATAAACTTGGCTGACAAATTGGGGGCACAGAAGGGTGCCTTAATTTTCCAGAAGATGCATCTCCTGGAGTAGAGAAATTTCACCTTTAAGCAATTGCAAATGTTTAAAAATCTTGTATCGTTTAGTTTTGTTCCTGGCACCATTTACCTTCCACGAAAGAAACTGTGCAGAGGTAACCATAAACACCTGGTGTAAAATAAAATTGGAAAGCAAAGAACCAAGAAATACACATTAGGTGACTGAAAAATGTCTTAACCCATGAAAAGCCAGGCCCCCCCAACCCACATCCCCACTGAACTGTGCCCCCGACCCTCCTCCCCATACCAAACCCCCCTCTCCCCAAAGGAAATGAGTATATTACCAGTAACCCCAGATTGATTAAACCCCAACCCCCAATAGCACGCTGTTTTGCATATGATGTGCCTATCACCACACTGTTAGCCTTTCCGCCTCTCCCATCCCCCTCCAACCAAACCAAGTTGGTATGAGGGCCTTTAAGGCAGGCTGGAAAAAAGCCCTGATAACCGAAACGCCTATTGCACCAGGCGTAGCCTAAGTAGGCCCACCCCTACTTGAGGGTTCTTCCCCCAAACCAGCTATTAGTCAAAAGAGCACCTTTGAATCCCTCTGATTAGGCCACTCCGTACCCCAATCATAGCGTGCTCTAAACTTTGGTCACTCTTTCCCTGGTCTATGACTCCCCATATGTTGAATTATTCAGAATTACCCCAGTAAACAGCTTTGACTTAAATGTAAACCATTCAAGATCCCCCTTCAATTAAGAACATCCACAAACATTTAACAAATAATGCCCCCTCTATGAACCAACATCATATATTCCCCACAGTTCGGTACAGTCTGTATTTCCATTTTGAGGACAGCAGATTGACAAACAAAATGAATTGAGGGGAACTTGTTTAACCTCTTGTGAATGGCTCTAACCCACTCGAAAAGTACTGCGGACATTTGATTTGAAAAACCATAAACTGTAACAAAATAAATGTCCCCTCTACAGCCCAACCCTGTGCAGTCCCCACAGTTCGGTACAACCTGTACCTCTATTTTGGCTGCTGCATGCCAAGGAACAAAGGAATTCAAGGGGAGTTTGGTTAAGCTGCCAGAATAGAGTCTCAAAATCAAAACACACACAAAAGTCTTCTCAGCCATACTGTATAACAACCAGGTAGTTCAGCTAATGTAGGCAATCCAATCGAGTGAGCTGCACCCGGTACACACTTTCTCCATACCTACTTTTACCACAAAACTGAAGCTCAGTGACTTAGTCCTAGGCCTGACAATGCGGTTCCTTCACCCGTCACAGAACAGGTCAGGCAGTTTTTTCCACAGGGTATCCTCCGCCACCTTAGGGTCCTCATATGTGGACCACTGACCATCGAGGGAAACCTGAAGAATGGCTGGATATTTCATACAAAAATGGATATTTGCTGCCAGGAGCTTCAACACAATTTTGTGGAGGGTTACCCTCCTCTGGTGCACTGAGAGGGGAAGATCCTGGACCACCAGATCCCTTTGCCCTCCCACTGAACCTCTAATTTCTTGTAGCTTTCCCATGAAGTGCTGGCACTCCTGGAAATTTTAAAACTTGAAAATAAAAGCCTCTTGCAATCCGGGTTGAGGTATTGGGCGGAGTGCTTGATGAGCGCATTCAATAATGTAGGCTGCCCCAAAAGGCGAAGGCCCAGCCAGCTTCTCAACAAATTTCTGAGTGAACTAAACAGGATTGCCACCCTCCTCCTTTTCTGGGAGCCCAATAATAACAATGTTATTACGGAGGCTTCTTCTTTCTAAATCTTCAATTTTTGCTTCCATTCTGGTGATCTTCTGCTACATCTCTGCCAGGGCCGGGTCCACTTTCTCACGCTTCCTTTCCACCGAGAAGTTATGGGCCTCACAGTCTCCAGTATGTCTTGTCAGGTCCTCTAGTGCATTGGATATACTCTAAACATCTTCTTTTAGGGATTGCATCTCTTCCCTAAAAGGTCGGAATTCCTCAAGAAACTTGTCCAACGTGAGTAAAGTTTGCTCCTGTGTGCTTGCTGGAGATTTACTTAACTGGCCTGCCTGTGCCCTGGCCTTTTTCAGGGTTTTCTCTGGTGTGTTAGGCGGCGTGTGTCTCGGAGTCGTCGTTCGCATCTCTGCCTCCATTTTCCACGAATTCATCCACAATGGCTAGACAGCTGCTCGGTAAGTACCACTACTGCTTGCCAGTAAAATTGTGGCTAAAACTGTGGGAATTTCTTGATTTGGGGTCGAAGATAGGAGAAGTTAGAGGGAGCTCACTACAAGACTACTGCTCTGTAGGCTACATCATGTGATCCAGCCTGTCTAGAAGATTTATATAGCAATGAATAAAATTCAGCCATAAAATTCTGCCCACCCATGCGCTCCCTTGCTTGGGTAAGCTTGATCCTTTGCCCGGGGCTGCTTTTGTGGACTGTGATTGGCTGCAGACCTCTAATCTTGCTTTCTACTGGCTGCTGCCTTTACGGCTTTTCCTGTGATTGGACATCTAGGATCCCAGTGATTTTCTAAAGGCTTTCCCTTTTAAAAGCCAGCCAGTTTCTCTGTATTTTTCTTCTCGCCCACCCGCCCCGACCTTGGCTTCTATTAAATACATAATAGCTCCTCCCCTCCTCCCCCAATTAACTCTCTATTGGCTATCACCAAGTCCTGTACTCTCTCTGCCTCCCTGTACTGTAGTTGACATAATTCTCTATTCTCTATCTATTGCTCATTTATCACTCAAGGGCAGCTTTACTCTTCTGTTCATTCTCCTATGTTACTGGGTTTTCCTTCCTTTTTTTCCCCAATCTGCCCATTGCACTGCACATTTGTCACCATGTTCCTATTCCAGACCAGGGGGTTACTCTTATTGAGTTCCCTCCTGGCCTGTCTTCATCTATTTGAACCTTATTCAATCAGAGCATTCACATCAACACTTAACCCTGCACTCTCTTGGGCCCCCATCCCCCAACCTCCTACCTCTCCCACTAAATAGACCCTCTCCGCACATTAGTTATCTTGCCTTCACCCAGCATGAAAAAACAATTTTGCTAGTGTTCCAGACCAGGAAACTTCATAAGACACCCTTCCTCCATCCCCCCACCATTCAGTCCAGGTTATGCTTGCTTCTCTTGTTTGGGGACATTGAACTGAACCCCCGCCCCTGCACAAGTGCTAAGCATAGCCACTTCACCCCATGTCCTTCCTAGTCAAATTTAAAAGGGCTCAAGATAGCCCACATGAACGTGCAAAGCATCAGGCATAACATGGTAGAACCTGAGGCTTGGGCACATCACTATAAACCAGATGTCCTCTGCATAACCGAGACCTGGTTAAAGCCCTCTATCCTACCTCATGAGGTCTCACTATCGGGTTTCTCCTCCTTTTTGAAGGGACCAACCTACCAAGTGGGGGGGGTGTACTGATCTGCACTAAGGGTGGGTTGGAAGTCAGTGAGCTTACTGGCCCACGAATCAACCCCAACATTGAACATCTATTTTTGTCAATTATCCTTAGCCATGTTCTACACTTAACAATAGGATGTATTTATCTACCCCCAAAAATTCCTTCCACGTCCTTCTCAGAACTCTTCTCTTGTCTTGACTCTCCTCCCCCTACTGATACTGTACTTTATGGAGATTTTAATCTTGATTGGACAGGACCCAATTGTGCCCAATATCTTGATGCTCTCAAGGATGCCAGACTTGAGCAACTAATTGACCAGTCAACCAAGTTTAACTTGAAATCTGGAAACCACAGCCTATTGGACTGGATACTCACTAATAACAAGTCCCATATCAAAGTTGCCGGAACCCTCCCTGACACGCTAAGTGATCATTCCCCCACTTTCTGTGTCTGGAAAAACAACTTCCCTCACCCACCTCCAAAACTTATCAAATCCAGAGACCTGACAAACTTTAACCCCTCAGCTTTTCTGCAAAGTTTGGCTTCAGTTGACTGGTCCCCATCACCTCTCTTCCTGACATAAATCAGGCCTTGGAATACCTCATCAACACCTTTAATGCAATCCTTGGCTCCCATGCCCCCTACAAGCTAAGATGTGCCAAAGGTACCCATTCTCCTTGGCTCTCTCAGGACTTGAGGCACCTAATTCGCTCCTGAGACAAAGCTTGGAAGTCACTGGACTACAGTCGGACTGGATTATCTATCGCCAACTAAGGAACACCTGTAAGGCCAAAACAAATAAATCAAAGAGGGGCTTTCCTACTGTTTAGGTAAGTATCAAGCCTCCCCAACCCCAAAAGTCTCTGGACTCAAATAAATGCAATTCTTGAGGGCAACAAGTGGAGCACTCTCCATGTTATAAATCTGAATGGTGCCTTAATACAGTCACCCTTGGAGATAGCCTCCAGTTGTAATCATTTCTTCACCAACCTAGAGGCTTACAAGACGGGTCTACCAGCTACCCACTCTGCTCCACAACCTTCTCTCCTAGAAGCCTCCCACCCACTCTTCCACATAAAAATCACCTCACAAAGTCCTCAAACTCTTATTGGGCCTCAACCCCAACAGTTATCCAGGATTGGACTCCCTGCCACCTAAATTCCTTAGAATAGGAGCCCCGTGCTTGCTTGTTCTATTGCAGTTAATTAACAAATCCTTCCTTATTCAATCCATCCCAGACAAATGAAAAACTGCAATTGTTATCCCTGTTCATAAAAATGGCCAGATCAACCATGTTGGGAACTACCAACCTATATTCATACTTTATCCTATCACTAAGGTACAGGAAAGAATAATTTACAATCAACTTTACTCCTTTCTCAAACAGACCGATGCCCTTACCATATTCCAACATGGCTTTCGGAAATCAAATGGGACAGAATCCGCCCTTCTGAAGGTCACCTCAGATATCCATCAGGCCATGGATCAAGGTTGGGCCACTGGAGCTGTCTTTATTGACCTTACAAAGGCCTTCGATCTAGTAAATCACCCACTCTTCATCTCTAAGCTCCACTGTCTTGGCCTTGATTCCAATTCTCTGATCTGGTTCTCTAACTACTTTTCTGACAGGTTTCAGTGTGTTAAATGGTCTGGTGTTTACTCCTCCCTATCTCTTATCACCAATGGGGTCCCCCAAAGGTCAATCCTTGGGCCCCTTCTATTCTCCATCTTCATTAATGAACTGCCTCTGAACTATGTGAGTCCTCGGTCCAGCTTTATGCAGACGATGCCATACTTTATCGATCCAACAGTGACATCTCTTCCATTAAGTCTGACCTTGAAAATTATTTCCAGCAGCTGGAATCTTGGTTCAAGGAAAATCCGCTGGTTTTGAATACAAAGAAAACTAAAACCATGCTGTTCCACCATACCTCCTTCGAAATAACGTCCTAGCCTCCCATGGTAGTCTATACCTCTTCTGGTGAGTCTTTAGAAGGAGTGAGCTCCTTAAAATATCTGGGTATGACTCTTGATGAGCACCTAGCCCTTGAGTCACATGCAACAAAAGCCATTAAGGCTTGATGAGAACGCAGGCCCTATTTTGGAGTCTGTGGTTCTGGCTGGGTTCTCAGTGATTCACCGCCTGAGAGTGGACCGTAGGGGTAGGGGGACTGCAGTCTGTTTTAGACAGGAACTGGATCTCAGGGAGGTGCCAGCTGGATGTACCAACTCCTTTGAGCGTATGGTGGGTGCAGGTGCAGGTTACAGGATCCTTCTCATTTACCATCCACCAGGGTATGGGAGGGAGTTCCTGAGGGAGGTTGTGGACTTCATCACCGAGATGGTATTGGAGTCCCCCACATGGTTAATTCTGGGGACTTCAATGCCTGGGTCGACAATGAACTCTCGCTGTTTGGACAAAACCTCCTCCAACTGATGGATTCATTGGGCCTGACATGGGTTATTACCTCTGCAACTCACAAGAAAGGGCACTCATTGGACTTGATATTCCATCTGGGGATGAGGTCTCTGATGTGGCGTTGGAGCCAATTGGTTGGTCTGACCATCATGCCCCGAGATTCAGTTTCACAGCCCCCCAACAAAGGCCTGCCCCTAAAGATTTAGTATAGTTCCGTCCTTTGAGTGGAGTTGTCTCGGAAGGCCTGACGACGGAACTGGACTTCTTGAGATTGCCAATGGATAGCACTGACTCAGGGCCCCTAGTGCTGGCCTATAATAGGGGGGGTTGTGGAGGCCTTGGATGTCATTGCTGCAACTCGAGTTCACCCCCTTACTTTTTGCCCAGGGGCTCCTCCTGGTTTACTGGTGAGATCCGCGAGCTGAAGAGAGGGGGTCAAAGACGCTGGCGGAAAACTCACCTGGAGGTGGACAGGCTTAGATTGGTGGATCATTATAAGATTTACCAATCAGCAATTTCCCATAAGAAGGCAGAATTCCTGTCCATGGAAATTGCTACAGTGAGGAATAAGCTGGCTCAGCTCTTCTGGACTGTGGACAGATTGTGCAATCCAGCCTGTCTTCATGCTGGTCGAGCCTTTTCACAAGTACAATGTGAGGTGTTTGCGCACTTCTTCGCGGATAAGGTGTCTGTCATCAGAGATGAGATCAACCAGCATCTTCCCATTGGGCATTGCATGGATCAGCCGGGTGGTACTGATACCCAGTTGGTCTGGTTCACCTTTAGTCAACCAGCAGTCATGGATATAATGAGGATTATCCAGACTTTGCGACCTACTTACCGTAGTTTGGATCCAGACCCTACTAGCCTCCTAATGGGGTGTGTAGAGGTTATCAGCCCTATTCTTACTGGGATAGTGACGGTTTTATTGGACAGAGGGATCTTTCCAGATCCCTTAAAGGAGGCAGTAGTTCACCCCCTTTTGAAAAAGTCCTCCCTTGATCCTGACTGCCCAGCTAACTACAGGCCGGTCTCGAACTTGCCCTTTGTGGGGAAAGTTATTGAGAGGGTGGTCGCTCTGCAGCTGGAGGATCATTTGACCAGCCACAATATCTATGACCTTCTCCAGTCTGGCTTCAAAAAATGGCATAGTACTGAGACAGCCCTGGTGCAGGTATTAAATGATCTCCTGATGGCGAGAGATCGGAGGGCCCAGTCCATCTTGGTTCTTCTTGATCTCTCAGCTGCATTTGACACCGTAGATCATGGGGTGATGCTCATACGCCTGTGGTTTTTCTGTGGATTGAGGGAAGCAGTCCACAGTTGGTTTTGATCTTTCCTGGAGGGCAGGTCCCAGAGAGTTGTGTCAGGGATATACTCCTCAGCCCCTCACTGCCTGCCCTGTGGGGTTCTACAGGGCTCAGTGTTGTCCCCCATGTTATTCGTGGTGTACATGCTTCCAATGGGGGACATTATAAGATGGTATGGGCTGAGTTTTCATTGCTATGCCGATGATTCTCAGCTCTACATGTCTTTTGTGCCCGAATAGGAGTTCGACTCAGTTACAAGATTTAATAACTGCCTACTCGAGATACAGAACTGGATGAGTACCAGTTGGCTTCGGTTGAATTCAGATAAAACAGAGGTATTGGTGGTGGAACCTGGAGTTAGGATGTTAGGGGTATGGGCGGGGAAGCCCTCAGGTTTATTTCTGGGGGGACCCCGCTTATGGACTCTGGCCAGCTGCGTAACCTTGGTGTTATTTTTGATGAGGGCCTGACCCTGAGAGAGCAGGTATTGGCAGTAGTCAAATCTTCCTTTTTCCATCTAAGGGAATATAGCCTGGGTGAAACATCTGGTTCCACCCAAAGACCTCCCCACCTTGGTCCACGCCTTAGTTACCAGTCGTTTTGATTACTGAAATGCCCTCTATCTAGGGCTACCGGGAGTAGATATCCATCACTTGCAGCTAGTGCAGAACGCGTCGGCCAGGTTGTTGACTGGAGCCCCGAGGTCCAGTCATATAATACCTGTGCTGTGTGAACTGCACTGGCTGCCTATACAGTGGCGGATCACTTTCAAGGTCGCGTTGCTGAGCTACAAAGCCCTACACGAGTTGGGACCTAATTACCTGAAAGAACTCCTGTCTCTTTACCGTCCTTCCCACTCACTCCAATCCTCAGACAAGGAACTGCTAGAGGTTCCCAGGGTAACTCTGAAGACATCTGGAGGAAGATCTTTTGCCTTTGTGGCACCTACCCTGTGGAACTCTCTACCTCACCAGATACGAGACAGCCTGACTGTAGAAGGTTTTAAAAAATCTCTTAAAACCTTTTTGTTTCATTAAGCATTCTCAAATACTTAATGTATGCTTTCTGTAATGATATGTGTTTTATTGATACTGATACTATGCATTTTAAATTTATTGTTATGATTATTGTAAGGGCGCACTGAGCTCAGGAAAGGCACCTTGTATAAATAAATTTTACATTAAAATTACATTACATAATCAAAAACTTGTCCTGCTATACCGTGTTGCCCCCTACCTCGAAAGACTATTACCTCGATAATTCTTCTCCCAGGGCTCTTCTATAAGGCCCCAATAACTCACTCGATTAAAACCTCTATCCAGGACAAAGTAAAGCAGGCCTATCACAGAGTTGGCCACTTTGTGGCCAATTCCCAATCATGAGCACACCACTGTGATGTTCTCTACACCCTAAGCTGGCCATCTTTTGAGGTCAAAATGGATTTCCGTTTACTATGCACTGTCTTCAAACTAATCCACCTTCCCTCCCCTCCCATCCTTTCCAATCTTCTCTCACTGAAATCCTTCTCTAGAACACTTAGATCTTCTCACCTCCCTATACTAAGAATTCCCAAATCTTTGCTTTAAAAACCAATAAAGCATATTGAATAAAAAAAAAAATTCCCAAGTCTCGTTTAGCCATTGGCCACAGATCCTTCAATGTTGCAGCACTTCAAAAATGGAACAAACGTCCGCACAATTGACTCTCATGTTTGTACATCACTTCCTCACTTCAAGAGACTCTATTAAGAAATCTTCTTTCCTCCTCCTACTTGTAACTGTCACTGATTCCAATCTCCTATTGCCCTCCTGTGACTCCCCTTCTTCTTACCTCTACTTTCTCCACCTCCTCCCCTCAGCTCTTCCCTCTCCTGATCTTACCTTTTCTCTGCCACGCTGCATGTTGAGTGCTTACTTATTATACTACAGGTGTAGTTTTGATACTCCTTTGCCAGTCTTACAATTGATGTTAACTTAATTCACTGCCTGTATTGATAGTCTATGCTGCCCACTGCTATTAATCACTATTTTTTTTTTAATTTACTATGCTTTTTTTTTTGCTACCTTCCACCGTTACCTCAGCCTCTGTCACAGCCCCCTCCGCTCCCACCCCCATATTAGCCATGTTTCTCTGATACCCCTGGCTTGCCCCCCAGGGCACGGTTGTGGCACTGGTCCTCCTTAGTGCTGCAATCAATGGGATAGGTCAGGGAGTCGGTATGGGAGCTCACCAGAGTCGAGGGGCAGGCTTCATCTAGGTGGCAGACAACAGTGTTTTTCCCCCCTGTATGTGTGGGCATGGACATGCAATGATGATCGGCATCCGCCCCGGCCCTCATACTACATCCTGGTGCCAGTCACTGTGGTACCCCCAGCCTCCACCAGGGGTCCATCAAGCACCAGTCACACTCTCCTCCCTCCCCCTGGAGAAGGAGAGCAGTTCTTGGGCACACCACCCTTCTCCCCCCAGCTGGCCCTCCGACATCCTGGGTCCATTCCCAAACCCAGATCGCCAGCATCACAAGCGGAAATCCAAACACTGCATTGATGGTCCAGCTCATTATACATTATTATTGTTGTTGCTGTATACTGTTATTTCTGTATAAGTGTCTGCATCCACTTTCCTTTTGCTAGTTTCTTTAAAGGATCTGTTTACACTTCCCTTTTTGCTCCACATATTTGTATTCACTATTTTCCTTCGTATGTTACTCCTTTCCCCCAGGTTGCCCCTGAAAAAGAGACCATCATCTCAGTGGGCCCACCCGGTTACCAAAATTCAAATAAATAAATAAAATTATATGATTAATCCCCTCCGTCGAGGTGTGGGTCTTACCCCCCTTGTCCACCAGGGCAGCAATATGCCTTTCTGGCTGCTGTTTTTTTAAGTGATAAGTGAGGACCTTAACCCCTTTCTCTCACCTTTCCCAGTACTTATGTTTAAGTCTAATAAATGAGATTACCGCTTTCCTGGAGATGAGCTCGTTCACCTGCATCCTTAGTGAGGCCACCTGGCGACCTGCCTCCGACCAGATGGAGGGGTTCCGGAGGGCATTAAAAGCTGCCTCCACTTCTTACGGCTGTTTTTCTAGAGACTTAAGATGCTGTTCCATCCTCTTCCGGTGCTTGTGGGTGAACCCCATAATCATCCCCCTCGGGGTGGCTTTAAATGCCTCCCATGTGGTGCCTGTGGAGGTATCTGCGACCTGATTATTCTGAAAGAAGTCTGTGGCTTCCTGTTGGAACCAAGGGAGGAATTCAGGATCTTGGAGTAATAAGGGATCTAACATCCATTATCGGAGAGGTGGGGGGAGGGGGGCCCCAGGTAAAGGAGAGTCACACCGGGATGTGGTCTGAAACTACCAAGGAGTGGATGAAGGTATCAATGGCATTCCTAGTAATACTGGGAGGTGTAAGTCAAAAGTCTGTGCAACTGTGGGAACTATGCACCGGGCAGAGGAAGGTATAATCACGTTGGGAAGGGTGGAAAACCCTCCAAATATAAGTGAGGGCCAAGTCCTGTTGCAGCTGGGCGAGTGCCAATACTGCCCTGGAGTGGGGCTCTGTGTTGGAGGGAGATCTGTCCAAAATCGGATCAAGTATAAGGTTAAAGTCCCCACCCCCATTATCACTGCGGTCTCAACGGAGGCCAGCGTGCCCAACACCTGGGCCAGTTTATGAAAAAAGCAGAGTGAGTCATCATTCAGGGTGTATTCATTACCCAGTACCTGGGGTCCCTCCCCTGTAGCCATAAGTACAATTACCCATCTCACCTCCCCTCCGGGTCACTCAGCTTGCACACAATGTTCCAGTGCAGCTTTTTGTGGAGTAGTATGGCTACCCCTCTCTTTCTGGTGGGGGCTGAGGCATGTATGACCTGGCCCACCCACTCCCTCCCTCTTCAGTCTGTCGTGATCCCCCCCCCCCCAGTAAGCTTGGTCTCCTGCAGGAACGCGACCTCCACTCCCAGCCTGTTAAGGTGTTGCAGCCCCTGTTTCCTTTTGTTGGGGTGTTAAGCCCCCTGACATTCCACATCAGACATGTTGTATCACCTGCTTACGAAAGGGATCAGGTATCTACAATGGAGATATATCAAAGTGAGCCTGGAGGCTGGTAGCAGGGTAGGCACCCCCGGGTGAAACAAGTCACAGTGGGTATGAACCGGGCATGGGGAGAGAGAGTGAAGTGACCCCTCCCAGGAAGTAACAACTAACCCTAGCCTACTATCTAGCAACAACTCTGTGTGTGTGTCCTTTGAAACAATAAAAAACAGTAACACATATAGTAACGCTATACAATTTGCATACCCATTCATGCATAGAGGGGAAATAGAGGCTTCCCATTGGCCACAGAGCCCTGCTGTATGCCGACCTCTATTCCCAGGGTGCAATCCTGCGGTTGTAAACCCCCCTGTACCATGGGAGGTAGCTGGGGGGGTAGACCCCCAGAGAGAAGAAATTGTCACCTTGGTGAGACTAGCTGTCAAGGTCTCAACTCACTATAGGCCTAGATGGTAACTAGGAGCTCTTTGTCCAGCCGTATTGGGTGGGCATCTGAGGATCTAGAGGAGGAGGAGAGGAGAGGAAGTGAGTGGGGGGGGTGCCTCATCCCCCAAAGTGGAGGGTCCTCAAATTTCCTCAGGAGAACCTAGCATCACCCTACGTACAGGAAGCTGAGTAGGTATGGGGGGAGCGAGATGGAGAAGCAGATTTTGGGGCACCTTTTGTTCTGGTCTGATCAGAGAGGAAGCAGTGCACAAGGTACTGAAGTACCAGTGCCTCTGCTGCTGGAAGGGTGTATGGGCCACCTGAGAAGTCGAGCTCTGCCCAGACCCCTAAGCTGGATTTCCCTTGGGGCAGAGGCCGTAACTGCATACTCAAAATGTAGCGGGACAAAATCTTGTCTGGTGAACCAGATAACTCAACATATATATAGGATACCCCTTCCAATACCCCCTTCCCTGACTAACAGGCCCCTTCCCTCCACTCACAAACCTGGGGGCATACAGGCCCTGAACCAAGCACTAATGTTCCATGTTGCAGAAGAATGGAGGAACACTGGCAACCCTATAAACAATCCTGATTGTACAGCGAGCCTCCAACTGCATCTCCAGTATGTTGTTGTGGGTTGTCAGGCCCCTGCGAATTTCTTCTGGTATGGGAGCGGGGCAGTTCAGCTTCAGAAACAGTCATCAGGAATGGTGTCTAGGCCAGGGGGGTGAGGGGTGTCCCAGTAGTCACAGAACTCGAGCTGCATAGATTGGGCTGCACAGAAACAGTTCGGCTCGCCCTCCACAGCAGCCAAGTTGAACCCCCAGTACAACCCCCGACCTGGCTAGCAACAAACAAACCTGACAGAGGCAACAAATCAATGGGTTACTTATCTGACCACGAGTCTGGGGTCTTGCCAGTCTTCAGTGTTGGTGACTGGATCGGAGCCAGCTGGACTGGACAGCAAACAGGATCCCCTAAGCTGGAAGCAGCCCCACATAAGGTCTTTTGTGGATGGTGTACCATGGAATTTGATCTGTCATCAGTCTTCTGGGGTGGTGATCGGAACCAGACAAGTAGTCAGACCTTAGCAGAGGAGTAGACTAGCATGCTATGTGTAACCCCCGGACCCCTGCCTTTTTGCAAAATGACAGGTGGCATGCTGTTGAAGCTGACAGCAGTACCTGGTGGGGACTGGGTTCGGGGAAGACTAGGTTACTCGGGACAGGGGGCCTAAGTTTGGCTACTCTGCACAGGGGCACTCAAGTAAATCCAAACACAAGAAGCAATAACTGTAATGTCCAATACCAGGAATGGGATTCTAAAGTGTGGCTTTTATTCACATCCAACTGAACAAATGAAGCATAGATGGACCCCCACGGGGCTACATTCCTGGTAATGCAGATTAGAGCAACAGAACCCTTCTTCACTATTACAGCCCTCAGGCTCTGAACCTACCAGGCACACAGCTCGGACTTGCACACAGCTTTGGGTACACAGCCCGACTTGTACACTACTTGGGTTTTTCCCCTAGCCCGGCTCCCCCGCCGGCCACTTGATTGCGGTCCATATGAGAATGAACCAGTTTTCCTGTTGGTGGCTCCTCAAACCACCTTAGAGCCCTCGACTCCTAAAGAGAAATTTCCTTCCAATCCCACGTCTGGGTACTTCCCTCATCACTGGCCAAGTGCATGAGGCAAAGTAGAAATCCACAGAGCAAATCCGTAGAGGTGGACCTGGTTACTAAAGATGGGGGGTCTCCCACTTCCAGCTCCCACAATCCATACCCAGCCATTTCTCTGGATACTAAACAACTCTTTTGAAAGCTTGGGCAATGTAGATTACAGGGTAGACGTATGTCACCTCTCCTCTACATGTCTTGACTTTCCCTTTGTGCTGGACTTGAACATACTTTTACTTTTGGCTAAGCCTATTACTCTAGGCCTCCCTACTTCAGCAGTCCAATCCCCACTTTAACACAGTTCAGGATGAAACATGGGCCCTTTAGAATGAGCAGAACTCACCCTTTGGTTGCAGGTGCCACACAGGCGAATCTCAAAATCTTCTTGTACCCCACACACTTGGGAAAAATAAGGCAGCTTCTTCTCTAGCAGTAGCCAGGAGGTTGCCCCTGGAATAGCAGGCAAACCTTCCTGCCCCATCCCCTGAGGGATGTGGCACAGAGACCCCAATCAGCAGTCTCCACCACTTTAAAGAACAGCTTACTGTGTCCCTCTTTAGGTGGAAACACACACCTTTCCCTAAATGTAGCTCTATTTCAGTGCTGAGGCTCCAAGAGCCTATGCACAGAACTGCTGTGCTCCTCTCACAACAATCTCCAACTGCAGACTACACACTGACTATTCAAAACTCCCAACATTCTAATCTAACTCCCTTCTGCAGATTCCAATGTGGCTCATGCAGCTGCAATAGTTCTATGGTGATGTCATCCCCAAGTCTCAGCTGAGACTGAGCACAGAGTCAGACAGTGTAAAATCCATTTAACTGGAGTTTCATAAGCTGCCTTCCCTGTCTACCACTAGGTCTTACTGAGATTCTAGTAACCCCGGGTAGCAAGGGGGTTACACTCGCCCTTGACCAGGAAAATGACTGTCCGCAGTCATTGTTTACCCGGCTTAGGCCATCCCACCCTATGTGCTACCTGCAGAGGGGGGTGATCAGGCCCCCTCCTACCATGTGTGAGCACAATGTGAGCACAGGCAGGCAACACTAAGGGCCTAGAGGCCTTTAGCTGACATATCAGCCTCTACTCTACCCACTTACTATGGGTGCCTAGTGGCTCTGGTAGAACTGTCCGAGCATAGCCCTAATAGATCAGCACTGCAACCCCTACTGCAGGTCAGGGCCACAGTCTGCCTATCCCCCTAGCCCTCTAGGGAAAACCTATCTGCCTCTAACTTAACACCCCAAAACAAAAACAACCCGGGGACCTCCCCGACTTTGGGCACCCTGCAACCACACACCAAGAAACTAATACCATACTATCACATTACAGCCTCCCTACCCCCACAACCACACCAGTGGAAGGAAATGGCTACCACAGTAACAACAACAATAACAACCACAGTACTTTAAATTACTACACACTAAAGTACTAGTAAAGAACTCCGATGAGCCCCTCCTCCTCTTCTTGTCTTCTCTTCTATCTTCTTCAGGAACACCTGCAAGAAAAAGAAAGACAACACACACTCCTAATCTGCATACACAGTCTACCTAAACTCCTACCATCAAAACACTGGAGAATCCCAAAAATATATATATTTTTTTTTAGAAAAGGTAGAAAAACAGTGCATACACTAGAAAACAGTTGAAAAACAATGACATTATTTATAATACACATTTGGGGGATGGAGTGCCCTAAAAGTCCCAACTAGTAACCACAGTGCCCGAAGGCTAGTCCATTAAAGAGTCTCTCCTGGGCCGGAGCCTGGTGAAGCACAGTTATAGCAGGCCAAAGTCCCAAAGGGGAGAGTCTTTGAGGACAGTTCACACATTCTGGAGTCTGCTAGTGTAGGGTGTGTACTGCAATGTCATAAGAATAGAAAAGTTTGGACTTACCAGCCCCTTGTAGAATAAACACTGGCACCGACCTGCTCCTCTGCCGAAGACTCTCCCTGGCAGCATTCTTCCGATACAGTTGGGTGGACATCTTCCTGGAACTACAGGAGGGCACATCTGGGAACTGCTGGGTTGATGTCATCTCTGGAGATGGAACCTTAGAACAGGAACAAAAAAGGAAAACAGCCGGTCTGACGTCATCCAATTACTAGGAGATGGAGCAGGATATAGCTGGGATGGTGTCCTCTCTGGATCTGAAGTCATCTGATGGGCCAGATGATGGATTCTGGAAAGGCCAGTATACTGTAGAACTGATGAATGTGGGGCACCTGAGTCCTGGATGTCCATATTGGCGGATCAATAAAGGCACTGCAAAGGCTGGTGTGGCAGTATTGACTACCATTGCTCGGCTCTCCATCTAGTAGGCACAGGCACATTTGCTGGGAGGTCCTTGCATTGAGGCCAATAGTATTGTGGATCAGGAGCTTGAATTATTACCCCATCTGGGTGCACATCATTCACACAGTGAAAGGTTTCACATCCCTCTCCATCCACTATTCGCACTCTGTCCATAAACAGTGTCCTGCCTCTCTTCCACTGGGTATTTTTGTCAAGAAACAGTCTGTTTCTGACATGCTTGTTTGCACCAGGATGCACACATTTCATTGCTTCGGCCCAGATCCAGGATTTCCTGCTGTTCTCAATCTCCTCCCAGACTCTCAGAGGAAAGGTAGGAAAGGACATCCCATAGATCTCATTCGCCTTCCTACGAACCAGTCTCTCCTCTTTACTAGCTTTGGTCAACCTGAGACCACTGGCCTGGCTTGGGGGCAGCCAGTCCTGGTTCTGCCAGCTACGCATCCTCAACAAGATGAAAAATGGATCCCTGACTTCTTCTTGCACAGCCAGGGCAGTGGCATCACTACTCTCTTCCATGCATTCTTCCGAGGCAAGAGCTTGAGGCTGTGTACCCGTTCCTTTTTCACAAGGCCACATAGGTTCCCCCTCATCTTCTTCCTCACTGAGGATCTGAGCCCAGGAGTGAGCAGTCGTCCTCACTCCTGAGACTATTCACATCACTAGGCGTGGAGGTCGACACCTCCCATTCAAAGGCCTCCCTCATCTCATCTTCTCCTATGAGACTTAGGCTAGCCCCCCCCCCCCAGGGGTCTACTGATGGTTTATCTGAATTTTCCTTCTGCGATCCAGCATCCGAAACTTCAACATCTGGTTCTGTCTCTCAATCTGCACCCTCTAGCTTTGTGCCACACTCCCCCGAGGGGCCTTCTTCAACAGGCTCTGCCTGGTGCTGTGTGCTGCCAACTACAGATTCCTGAACCTTTGTCCATGTGGGAGCCAAATGAATCTGGGGCACTTTATACAAGCCATATTTTTCTAGGCACCCAGAACAGTGAGGTATCATGAAGACGTCCCTTCCAGCATTTAAGCAATTTTGACACACTTGAACTGGATATCCAGGAATCGCCACATGAGAAGGCAGTTGTCCTCCATAATAACACCTTTCAATGTCCCTTAATCTATTTACTGCTGCTGTTACTGCAGCCTGGGCATGATCCAGGGTAGCGAGCTGGTTCTGAGGCCATAACTGCAGGCAAAACAAACAAATGCTCACTGTTACTGAAAGTCCCACTTCACTGAACACTTTATTTACTTTTAAAATGGCTCCTCTGCTGCTGTGTTTACTTTACTGCCCCGCCCTGTAATGGCGGCGGCAGCACTCCTGCGCATCGACATTCAGAAATTGGGTCAAGCCACTGCGCATCCGATTTACACACACTACTGATAACTTTTGCTCAAACTGCACAAACTTGCACTGTTCTTTTTCTAACACATTTGCATGATTTGCCACAGACTTTTCACTTGCTGAAAACATTTCTTTAGTTCACAATCCCTTAAAGCCTCAGGATTTCAAGCACAGGATTGCCTGTAAACTAGTGCTGCACATTTGGCTACAACTCACAGTCTCTCTCTGGCTTTAAAACTTTAAACTGATGCTGAACTCATAACTATGCACACAGTCAATGGCCTAGCAGACTTGCACTTGCAGTTAAAACTTGACACAGTCTTTATTTGCAAAGCAACTACACTGCTGCACACATATTCAGCTGGCTTTTGGCAGAAAATCACTGTTTGAGCAACTTTTACTGTTGGTACTCACTGTTATCAGTAGCTGTTTGCTGCGATGGGAAAACGGCCTGCAGCCAGTCTCAGAGGCCTCAGAAAGAAAATGGGTAGGCAGTCCTGCCGATCAGCTCTCTGATTACCACACTCGCAATTCAGTCAATCGAGATGCGGGTTGAGCCAGGCTTTAAACAGCAAAGGCTATTTTTAACAGTTTACAGTGCTTTTTAATCACCGTGATGCTCCTCCAGCAAGCCAGTACACGCACTCCACTCACACTCCCTCTCGAATGCTGGGCAGTCACTGTAGAGCTGGCTGAGGGGCCGGGCTGATTGCAGCCTCACCAATCACACGACGCCATGCAAATGAGCCTCTTCTTCCTCGCGAGTGCTCTTCTCTTCACGGCGATCGTCGCGCAGGCAAATTTAAACTGAAGAAACCACTTTTTTTTTTTTCCAACTGACTTCACGGCGGGAGCCCATTTCAGCCATTCACACAGCAAGTCTCTCAGTTTACTCAAAAGCATTTCCAATGTCCAGGGCACAATTTTCCTGTTGCTACCCCTAGTATTCCACACTTTTCTTTATCACACATAGTTCTTTTAAAAAGCAAGCAAAAATGCTGTAAACATTTGATGCAGGACAAGGGCACACTCTTTTAGCTTTACTGCTCCTTGGTAAACAGTTGGCATTTTAACAGCAGCATAAGAACCACAGCACACAGTGACACACTAGTTAAATTGCTTTAGCTTTTTAGCTACCCACTGCCAGATAGCCAAAGCGCTAGCCCCTTGCCCCGAGCACTTTCCTCCCTAAATTAAAATTCAAAGCAGTGCCTCCATTTTGTAAGGCCCTCACCCCTGCCTTTTTGCAAAACAACAGGTGGCATGCTGTTGAAGCTGACAGCAGTACCTGGTGGGGACTGGGTTCAGGGTGGACTAGGATACTCAGGACAGGGGGCCTAGGTTTAGTTACTCTGCACAGGGGCACCCAAGTAAATCCGAACACAGGAAGCAATAACTGTAATGTCCAATACCAGGAATGGGATTCTAAAGTGTGGCTTTTATTCACATCCAACTGAACAAACAAAGCATAGATGGACCCCCACGGGGCTACATTCCTGGTAATGCAGATTAGAACAACAGAACCCTTCTTCACTATTCCAGCCCTCAGGCTCTGAACCCACCAGGCACACAGCCCAGACTTGCATGCAGCTTTGGGTACACAGCCCGACTTGTACACTACTTGGGTTTTCCTCTGGCCCGGCTCACCTGCCGGCCACTTGATCGGGGTCCATATGGGAATGAACCAGTTTTCCTGTTGGTGGCTCCTCAAACCACCTTAGAGCCTTCGACTCCTAAAGGGAAATTTCCTTCCAATCCCACATCTGGGTACTTCCCTCATCACTGGCCAAGTGCATGAGGCAAAGTAGAAATCCACAGAGCAAATCCGTAGAGGTGGACCTGGTTACTAAAGATGGGGGGGGGTCTCCCACCTCCAGCTCCCACAATCCATACCCAGCCATTTCTCTGGGTACTAAACAACTCTTTTGAAAGCTTGGCAATGTAGATTACAGGGTAGACGTATGTCACATCTCCTCTACATGTCTTGACTTTCCCTTTGTGCTGGACTTGAGCATACTTTTACTTTTGGCTAAGCCTATTACTCTAGGCCTCCCTACTTCAGCAGTCCAATCCCCACTTTAACACAGTTCTGGATGAAACATGGGCCCTTTAGAATGAGCAGAACTCACCCTTTGGTTGCAGGTGCCACACAGGCGAATCTCAAAATCTTCTTGTACCCCACACACTTGGGAAAAATAAGGCAGCTTCTTCTCTAGCAGTAGCCAGGGGGTTGCCCCTGGAATAGCAGGCAAACCTTCCTGCCCCATCCCCTGAGGGATGGGGCACAGAGACCCCAATCAGCGGTCTCCACCACTTTAAAGAACAGCTTACTGTGTCCCTCTTTAGGAGGAAACACACACCTTTCCCTAAATGTAGCTCTATTTCAGTGCTGAGGCTCCAAGAGCCTATGCACAGAACTGCTGTGCTCCTCTCACAACAATCTCTAACTGCAGACTACACACTGACCATTCAAAACTCCCAACATTCTAATCTAACTCTCTTCTGCAGAATCCAATGTGGCTCATGCAGCTGCAATAGTTCTATGGTGATGTCATCCCTCAGTATCAGCTGAGACTGAGAACAGAGTGAGACAGTGTGAAATCCATTTAACTGGAGTTTCACAAGCTGCCTTCCCTGCCTACCACTAGGTCTTACTGGGTAGTAACCCCGGGTAACAAGGGGGTTACATGTGGAACCTCCAGAGATGTTCGGGTGCTGCTCCATGGAGCGGGGCTGCAGGGGTTCAAATCTGTTGGAAGTCGGGAATCCCTGTAGTGGATCAGGAGATGGTGTTTCCATCTGGGTGCCATTCGTGGATTTGGCCTGCACACGCTCAAAGGGGTGATCTCGCCTCCCAGGTTTCTTTGAGGAATGCCTCTTACGGTTGGCCTTTGGGGGATGTTCCCACTACTGTTTCCTGATGTCCTGCAGGTCCCTGGGCCTGTTAGTCTGGAGCAGAGAGCAGTGGTACATATTTTTGGACTGAGCTTTAGCAGGAGGGGACTTCTGTGTGCGGAGGCTGGTTTCCCTCGGCCAGCTGTGGCACAGAAAGTCAGTAAGGGAATCTGGTGAGTTGAAATTCACCAGTACCCCATTGTGAACTACCCACATTGTGGCTAGGTAGCACAGGGAGAACGGGAGCCCGATCCTGTGCATGGTGTGCTTCATCTTGGTGTAGGCCCTGTGCCTGTCTGAAAGCTCTTTTGAGAAGTCCTGAAAGATGCTAATCCTGCTTGAGTACCACACTACCTGCTGGAGTTCCCTTGCCTTAGCCAGAATCTTCTCTTTGCCTCTGTAGTCTATAAATCTGGCAATGATGGGTCGCGGTCTGTCCTGGACCTTGGGCATGGGGGCGAGTGATCGGTGTGCATGTTCCACCTGGAAGGGCCGAGAGGGATCCAGATGCAGCATTTCTGTGTGGGCTAGTTGCAGGAAGCACTCTGTGTCACGCCCCTCAATGCACTCTGAGAAACACAGAAATTGCAGTTTGTTGCGATGACCCCGGTTCTCGAGGTCATCAATTTTGTTCCTCATCGACTGAATGGTGTGCTGTTGTTTCCTTAGAGCTTCCACTAATTCCTGTACTTGACATTTGGTTATGGTGACCCGATGTTCAGTATGCAGCATCCTAGCCTCAAGGTTCTATATAACCTGGGTGTTACCGTTCATCGCCACTTGCCATGAGTTGGCTGAACATCCCCTCAACCGAGGACTGCTCCCAGGTCTGAGGTAACTAAGAATTTGCCATGCTGCCAGGCCCGACCTTCGACATAAGGCTGCTCAGATCTGGAAGTGTTTTTTTGCCAAGTTACAAGTTTCCGTTGGATAATAAAACAATATTTAGAATCCTTGGTCTAATCTTCCTCTGTACCTACAGTTTGAAGAAGGATCCATGAACAGAAGTGACAGGATTTATACAGATAGTTCCCTCTGGGCTGTAGAGCTAGTGACTAAGCTGCCATCTTGGTTAGTGCCCCTAGTGACAGTCCCAATCATGAGCTATTTATGAATGATTCCCACATATTTGAGAAGCCCATTATTCATGGTATTTGGGAAACAACATTTAGGGTGAGTACACCCCTAATCAGAAGTAATGGTTGATTACTTTAAAAAGTTAATATTAATTTCAGTCAGTATACTAGCTCTTTAAGGCACTCCAAGGGCTGGGTTACCTTTGTTTATCTTGCACTAGGGGCATGAGACAGTCGACTGTACCTTGTGTTTCATGAACCCCCTAGGGTTACATTAACAGATGGTAACTCAACCGCTGGTAGTGCCTTAATGCTCAAGTATTAAGGCTAAAAATATTATTCAAATGTAAAAATGAAAACCTGGATTTTTCAGTCCACACTGTTTTGTTACTAGTATGAACTACAAAGTTCTGGGCCCCAGTATTCAAAAGTTTGCATGGGTGCTAACTGGTGTTTGCCCACACAAATTGGGTTTTGCACTGGAGCCATTTTTCAAAAGACTCTGTTGTGCAGGCAAACAGGGGTAGCACCCGCACAAACCCAAAAGGGGGGATGCAAATGGTGAAACTTAGAGACACAGAAACATGGAATCCGATGGCAAATGAGGACCACCTGACCCATCCAGTCTGCCCATTTTCCCTACCCTCTATCGCTTTCCTTGCTTACCCTTTCTTCCCCACCACTAGGGTTCCCTTATGACTATCCAATGCGTTTTTGAATTCCCTCACTGTCTGCACCCCCACCACCTCTGCAGGGATGTTTGTTCCAAGCATCCACCACCCTTTCCATGAAAAAATACTTCCTCACAGGTGGGGCAGGGACAGGAATATCGGCACAAGCCAATATTCAACGGATTTGTGCAATGCAAAATAGTTTTGTGCGGTCCTTTTGCGCCACACAAATACCGCAGATGAAAAACTCCTCTTACTCCACATAACCCTAGTGGCTGCTAGAGGTGATGCAGCCAACCAGCCAGTTGGCCCCTGGGGAAGCATACCCGCCCCTGTGGCCCATGGCACACCCCCCCCATCAGTCGCTACTTTAAAAAAATACCTGGCGCTAGTGGTCCCCTCTACACCCTCCCCAACTGAATAGCTATAATTCCTGGTGCTAGTGGCCCTCCACACTCTTATCACAAGCCCCAACTGTACAGTACTATTCCCTGGTGGTAGTGGTCCCCCGTCTCTCCAGTCACCTGCCCCAACTGTAAAATTATAATCCCTGGTGCTAGTGGTCCCCCCCACACCCTCTGAATGCCAGCCCCAACTATACAATAAAAAGAATCCCTGGTGGTAGTGGTCCCTCCCGCCCTTTCATCACCACCCCTTCGCTGGGAAAAAGAATCCCTGGTTCTAGTGGTCTCCTTTCCCCAACCACCAGCTAGGAATTGAAAAACAAGCCATCCCTAGCATCCAGTGGTCTCCCCCACCATGGCGTCGAGCTCCCGCCACCGTATCTGTATCGGCAGTGCCATGGGTGCCTGCAGTAACTGGCACAGCCCTTCTTGCACATCCTCAGTCAGCTGCCATATGAACAGCAGGGAGCATGCCTCCTATTTATAGGACAGGGCAGTGCACCCTGTCCTATAAATACGAGATACACTCCCTGCCTATACATACAGCGGCCTGCCAAGGAGGTTCAAGGAGGGCTGTGCTGGTTGCACAAGCCACCCGCAGCACTGCCAAAACAGACAAGGTGAATGGGAGGTGCCTGGTGCCATGGGGGAGGGTGACCACTGGACATCAGGGATGGTTTGCTTTTAACTTCCCAGCTGGCAGTTGTGGGGGAGTGACCACAAGCACCAGGGATTCTTTCTGCCACAGAGGGGTTGGCGACTGGAGAGTGGGGGGTACTACCACCAGGGGTTCTTTTTATTGTACTGTTGGGGTTGGTGATCAGAGGGTGGGGGAGACCACTAGCATCAGGGTTATAATTTCACAGTTCGGGCTGGTGATTGGAGGGAGGGGGGACCACTGGCACCAGATAACTGATTTTTTCATATGGGGCTGGCGATCGGGGTGGGTAGGGGGGAACTAGCACCATGGGTTATAATTTTACAGTTGGGGCTGGTGACTGGGGGGGACCACTAGCATCAGGAGTTATAATTTTATAGTTTGGGCTGGTGATTGGAGGGAGGGGAGACCTCTGGCACCAGGGAATTTTATTTTTCATATGGGGCTGGGGATCAGATGGAGGGGGGGCCACTGGTACCAGGGAATTTGATTTTCATATGAAGCTGGGATTGGGGGGCACTGACACCAGGGAATTTAGTTTTTCATATGGGGTTGGCAATCGGAGATGGAAGGGACCACTGGCACCAGAGATTATTTTTTTTGTATCATATTTTTATTATCATTTTTCATATGTCATACAAGTACATACATGCTGCTTGTTACAGCAACATTAACTCACATTTCCTCTTTTTATTGAGGAATTACATTAATCCATTCACAACTACATGCATAAGTGTCATATCTTAATAGGTACTAGTATAGCCCCTTAATACAAAAAAAAAAGGAAAGTAAACTGTCTTCTAAGGAAGACAGAGAACTAAATAATTCTATGAACTGTAACAGACAGTACGAACTATGAAAAATAAATATGCTTTGCCTTAATTCTAAATACATCATTTAGCTATTTATATCACATATCAATTTATTATCATGCAGAGTAATAATTCCTTAATTTCTACATTAAATGATTTGTATTGTTTGTAACCTCTTCTCTCATTTTTCCTTTTCAGGATCAGGTGGACAGTAATAGGATACCTAGCCCTCCTGTAAGAGACTGGCCTCTCCCGGGGACAGTGTAATCAGGAATGATGCCAAGACATTCAAAAATCTCTCCTCTTGTCCCTTTAATACATATGTCAGCTTATCCACTGATAGTACTCTGAGAATGAGAGTTTTCCACTGCTCCACCGTGGGGACATTCTTAGTTACCCACAGGTTTTGTATCCCCTGTCTGGCCACCACCAGGAGGACCCTAAGCTGCCTAGAATGAAGTTCCCAATCTGCATTATCTTGCCCAGCCACACCCAGTTGTAGTGACTTTGGGGTTACTTCCAGGGGTTATCCTGCCATTTTATTCAGCTCCATGTCCACTCCTCTCCAGTATGCCTGCACTCCCGGGCATTCCCAATAATAGTGCATCTAGGTACCCCTGGCCCCTTCACATTTTCCACATATAGGTGAGATGTCCAGGTAGAACTGATGCACACTGGATGGGGGGTTATACAGTCGGTGCAAGAATTTGTATTGCATTTCTTTATACTTGTTGCATAGCAGTAGGCTCATATGTGAAGTTAGCAGCAATTCCCAGTTGTTGTTTTCAATTATTATATTGAGATATTTTTCCCATCTCTGTTTCACTCTGTGGGCTTCCTCTTGAAAATACACCCTAGCAAGTCTAGCTGCCCAGCCAATCAGCACCCCCTCCTGCATTCTTGCCCCTAAAATCTCTCTCTCTCTCTTCACTTCTGCTAGGGCGGATTCATCACCAGCATTCCTGTTAAGGCTCTGCCAGTATTTCCTTACCTGAAAGAATCTGAAGAGGTGTGAAGACGGTACTGTATTCCTAAACCCAGTTGTAAATCAGAAAAGGAATGCATTCCTGTTCTGGAGGTCAGATTCCCTCTACACCTGATTCCCTTATCTTGCTACATTTTGAATCCTTCATCCCCCAGCCCTGGTAAGAAGTCTGGGTTATCTGCTACTGGGATCAAGACTGTATTTTCCTGGTTAGCTCCCCTTCACTTCTTAATATTTGACCATGCCGATTTTGGTTATCTTTCCTTTTGTAGGATCTCAAACGACCCTCTCTTAAATAGGCTGTTAGACATCCAGTGCTCCCAGTTTCTTTTAGCTCCACCCATGTAGCTGCCTCTCCTCTATTAATCCAGTTGTGTTTATACCTGTACTGAGTGGCCAGATAGTACCCTTTTATATCTGGCAAGTTAAGGTCACCTCTCTCATGTGAGACCTTCAGTTTTTTGATGTTGACTCGTGTTTTTTTCCCCTGCCAGATAAAATTGCCAAACTCTTTCGCTAAGGCCTGAATGTCCTTGTTCTTAAGTCCCATCGGCATCATTTGGAGAATATATAATATTCTGGGTAGCATGATCATTTTTAAAACATTTATCCTGCCAATCCAGGATATTGGAAGTGCTCTCCACCTCTCTAGGTCTTTCAGGACCAGTTCTACCAGGGGCTCATAATTCAGGTCATACATCCTCTCCAAGTCACTTGCCACCTTAATACCTAGGTATGTGAAAGCCCTTTGCTCCAGTTTTAGTCCCCAGGTGTTCAGTCCTTCTTGTTCTCTTCCCTCTTTCACATACATAATCTCTGATTTACTGAGGTTCAATTTATATCCTGAGAATTTGGCAAAATCATTCACTATGTCTAGGAGGGCAGGCACTGACCGGTCGGGCTGTGTGAGGAAGAGCAAGACATCATCCACATATAGGATGATGGTGTGTTGTCTCCCCCGTCTATCTAGTATTCCTCGGATCTGGGGATCCTCCTTGATTTTAATCGCCAGTGGTTCTGTGGCCATTGCAAATAAGAGGGGGGAGAGGGGACATCCTTGTCTTGTGCCCCTCCCAAGCCAAAACTCCTCTGAGAGTGAGCCATTGATAAATATTCTTGCTGTGGGGGTTGTGTAAAAGGCCTCTACTAGTCATATGTATTTCTTGTCCAAACCAAATTTTCCCAGAATCTTAATCAGATATTCCCATTCCATCCTGTTGAATTCCTTTTCTGCATCCATAGAGAGAATGCATGCCTGCCCCGGGTGTTTGGTTCCCCACCATATAACATTTAGAAGCCTTCTCATGTTGTGATACGACATTCTGCCTTGTATGAAACCAGTTTGATACAGATTAATTATCAGGGGTAGGAGTTTGTCTAATCATAATGCCAAAACTTTTGTCATGATTTTACAATCATAATTTAGAAGTGAGATGGGTCTATATGAGGAGCAATCCATTGGATCTTTGTTCAGCTTGGGAAGTACACAGATATTTGCTTCACAGCATGACTTGGGTAGGCCCCTCTCCCCCCTCACCTCTTCCAGCACATTTCTCATAGGTTCTGCTACCTCGTCCTTAAGCTCTCTAAAATATTCAGCATTAAACTCATCCAGGCCTGCAGCCTTGCCCCTTTTGAGCATTCCAATAGCCGGCATTACCTCTTTAGTGGTTATTGCACTACCTAAGAATGTTCTGTGTGCCTCTGTGAGTGTTGGGATGGGGAGCCCTTTCAGGAATTCATCAGCTAGCTGACCTGTTCCTTTACACTCTGCAGCATATAGAGTTTCATAAAATTCTCGGAAGCGCTGTTTAATTTGTGCATCTGTCTGTACTAGCTTACCCTTTTTATCCTTTATGGCAATTATTCTCTTAGACATTCCTCCCACCTGCTTTATTAGATTCACTAATAGTGGCCCTGGCTTGTTACCCCATTCATAAATTTTTTGGCATGTGAACATTTGTTTAGACCGAGCCTCCTTTGTTAGGCATGTATTTAGGGCTTCCCAGGCTGCCTGGAGCTCTTTCAGGGCCTGCTTATCCCCTGTTTCAATTACTGTTTTCTCCAGCTGTCATATTGTCTTCAAGCTTCTCCTGTTGTAGCTTTCTTTCTTTTTTAACCTTGCTCTATAACCTATAATTACTCCCCCCGCCCACACGAATGCTTACTGGCTTCCCAATACATCTCCTCTGTCTCCACCATACCCTTTGTTGGTAGTTTTGTATTCTTTCCACTGATCCTTCACAAATTGTCTGAATTCACTTTTAGCTAATAAGTAAGTAGGGAATCTCCATCCACCCCTCTGTCCTATATCTATTCCTACACCATCTCAAGTTGGACCATAGCATGGCCTGAGAGAAAAATGGGACTATTCTCCACCTTAGAGACCCTTGGGTAAATCTCCCTCTGCACATATATGTAATCCAATCTGGACCATGTAGCATGTGGGTGGGAGTAGAAAGTGTACTCACGGGCCCTAGGATTTGACGTCCTCCGGGCGTCCACCAGCCCTGCCTCTGTTAAGCGTAATTGCCATTACTGTACCACTGGGACTTCACTTAACCTTGTGCCCAAGTAATCTAACCCTGAGTCTGCAACACAATTAATGGTGCCCCCCCCTTCCCCCCACCATTACTAAGTTAGGGAATTGCTCTTTTACTAAGATGTCTATGACTTTCTGGTAAAATGCTGGTTCTAAAACAGAAGGGGCGTAGACATTTCCAAAAGTGATCAGTTGTCCTTGTACCTCTCCCACCACAAAAATATATCTGCCTTCAGTAGGAGCCTTGATCATGCGGTGGTGCACAAAGGGGAAGCTTTTACTAGTTAGTATTGCTACACCTCTTTTGTGGGAGCTATATGAGGATGCATGGCAGGCCACAACCCAGCCCCCTACCAGTTTGTTATGTTCTCTGGGTGTCAAGTGGGTCTCCTGTAGCAGTGCCATATCCATTCATTTTCTTTTTAAGGCCACTAGCACTTTTGTCCTCTTAGTCGGCGAGGAGAACCCCTTGACATTCCAGGATATCACATAGCTGTGTTGGAGTCTAGTCATAGTCCCATCTCTCATCTCGCCCCTCTTCAGTCTCCTTTCTCTCTTGTCCTCATCCTCTGCATATAAGTCTTTGGTTAGTATTAGGATTAGCAAAGCATAGAAAACACATAACACAAAAACATACGCAGCAACCTTGAACATTGGTGTACACAAACATGTGTACAGAACAATAGTGTGTTTGAAAACTGTTTTGATCCAACAAGTCAACTAATTCTCTCCTCCTGCAACCCATTTTATCTAGAAACCTTTCCTCTACCCCCTGTGAGATAGCATTTTCGCTTTAATGTTCTTTCAATAATTTCCCTGTTCCTTCTGTCCCATCTCTATGCCCCCTTCCTCCACACCACCATTTTAAACTTGTATTTGTTGCCTCGCTTTTATTTTGAGACTAATTATTCATTCTTTCTTTCTTCTCCAGTGATTAAATCCCTGTAGAGACCAGCAAAAACAGCAAAGAAAGGACTCTTAGTTCTTTGCCCTCTGTGAGCTCTTTTGTCTTTCTTTATGGCTACTAACCCTCCCCCCCATGTCTCCCTCTCTCAGTTGAGGTTGTGACGGACTGCTGGGCCAAGAATGCTAAGGAGTCCTCAAATGGTCACAGCCGCCAAGTTCCCTGAGGACTCTTTCGTTTAAATCAGAACCCCCGTGATATCCCCTTAAGCCTCCCACTCCTCCTATTCCTCTTCCTCCGTATCATGGCACCACGCTTCTCACCGCTTTTCTGTCTTCTCCCCTGCTCCATCCTTTTGATATAGGAACCATTGAAACATGTATCTTTACCCCACAGATCGCGCTTGCTACCCCCCCCAGCATGCCTCGTATTTTCAATTCAATTATCCCTTCAAGTATAAGTCCATTTTTGACCAGATTTCCCCCCTCAGTAATGCTCCTCCTGCTTCTTGCAGCTTTGTGGCAGTCTTAGTTTCTAGTATAGACTGTCTTATGAATTGCATTCATCGCGACATGTGTCAATCACTTTAGTCATCTCTGGGAACCTAGCCGTGGCTTGTCTGTTGTTGCTTTGGTTTTCTGGCAAGCTATTCCCCATGGAACCAGTCAAATCTTTATCAGAAGCAAGGAAGCAACAGCGATCCTGTCCAGCAATTAGACCTCCTCCCCCTCCATTTCCAACTCCCCCCCCCCCGGTCCCCTTGTCCTCCGGGGGGAAAAAAGTCATGAGACAGTCTAATGTCTTTGCTGGTTAAATGGTTAAATTCCCCTTAGTACTCACTGTTATATTCAGCCATTCTTATTTTTTTTGTCCCACTCATCAATATAAACCTGTAATTTGGCTGATTCCCAGAATGAGTATGTTGCTCCTTCCTACCGATCCATCACAACTGCTGGATATGCCATAAAGAATTCCAGGCCACGTTCCCTCAGCTGATCCATTTGAGTATTAAACTGCTGCCTTTTCTTCTGAATTCTTGTTGAAAGATCTTGGTGCAGTGTCAATTTATGCCCCTCGAAGATGATCTCCTTCTGAGTCGTGTAGACCACTAACATCGCCTGCCTATCTGGGTAATGATGAATTCCAAATATCACCTGGCATGGTGGTTGATCTCCAGGCAGCCTCGGGGCCAGGGCTCTGTGTGCCCTCTCTATTTTTAACCTGCCTGCCTTGGTTTAGACATTTAACAGCTTAGGCAGAGTTATGGCACAAAAGTCCATTAGATTTCCCCATTCCACTCCTTCTGGGAGACCTCTGATTCATAAGTTATTCGGTCGACTGTAGTTTTCTTGGTAATCCAAGGCATCTTGCAACTCTTCCACATCCCACTCGAGTTTTCCAAATTTAACAGGCCAAAATTTGCTCCGAGACAGTTTTGCTTAAAATTGAGAGCTCTGTGGCTAAGAATGATATTGTGCCCATGCCACTCGTAGCAGCGCTCTCTTGTGCGGTCGATTTCTTCGTATTTTTACTACAATGCCACGACAATTTCCCTGGAGTTAGATATTTATCCATTGCAGTAAGTGTTCTGGTAGCCTCTGATACTGAAATAGGGTATTTTTTATTGTTTCTAAGCAGGTTTTTAGGCTTTGTGGTGTGGAGCGCCAGAGTATTGCGACTTGTCATCTTAGCTGCTCATTAGCACCCCCCCCCCACCAGAGATTATAATTGTACAGTTGGGGCTAGTGATTGCAGGGTGGGGGGACCATTAGCACCAGGGATAGCTATGGCTATCCATGCCTGGGGGTGGGGCAGCGCTGCACTACCTGCCTCCTCTACCCATGCAAACAGACCCATAACGGGCATGCAAATAGCTCCTTAATGCCTTGCATGCCCAATGGACTCATTCGCATGGGTACCTTTGAAAATTCCAGCACTACCAACTGTTTGGGCCAACTTTAGAAGCCATGTCAGGGTGGTGCACCCTGACTTAGTGATGCCCTGACTTGGCCCTATATTCAGTGAGGAAACACCTGATTGAATATTGCATCCTCAGACCCCTGGGCAATTGCAAATCACAGCGAAAACATTTACACTATTCTTTGCACCTATCTGAATATCAGGCCCCTGGCATTTTAAAACTATATTAATAATAAGCTGGAGACAGAATTGGCTACCAGTCAGATTTGGTTAAAATAGCTAGGTGAATGTGCCACCCACAAAAAAGAAAGCTTGAAACTTGAGCGGTAACCTGGAGACATACGATAAAAGATGACTAGCTTTTGAAGAATTTCTCCGTAATTTCCACCCTACTATACCAAATAGAAAGGAGGGTATAATGGCTCATATGGTGGACTGGGGGAGCTGATTCTAGATCTTGAAGTAGTCGTGTCATTATAGGTGAATTGATGAAATCTGAGGGTAATAGCTGGGATGTGTGACTGTTGACTATGTTTATTACCTTGGAGCTCTAGTGTTGTATAAGTGTATTCATTTGTTAGTTGTTTTCTTTATTGACTATGGTTGAAAAGTTATCTGCCTCCTTTTATTATTGCACGTTATATATTTGTAAAATGGTTAGAATTCTTAGTATTTTTTTTTTAGATGCACACCTTTATCCAGTACGTAGGCTGTTTTTGTGTAACTCTTGCTGACAGTAGATAAACTAATAAGATATATTTGAAGAAAAGAATAAGCTGGAGAGTCTTAAGTTTAATGTTATGGTAATATTAAACTTAAATCTCTCCAGCATGTGATTAATGTTGTTTTAAAATTCCAGGACTAGCTATTATGATCTAAGTCAGCTCTCACTGCGACATCTTGTTTTCAGAGTTTGTGGGTTTTTTTTGTTTGTTTTGTTTTTATTCTTAGCCAAAGAATTATCCTTTTCAAGCTAAGTGGTGCAGAGAGCTGATGCTCTGATCACTTCACCTACCACTGCCCAGGTGACCCAGGTTCAGGAACAGACCAAGGTCTTTTGGTGGCCGATCAGAGGAATGAGGATTGAGTGTCCAGTGATGGCTCTCCTCCTCCTTTGGGGAGGGGAGGGGAACAGTGCCTACTGCTGCTTGGCTGCCACCCAGTAGAGGCTGGGTGGCACTGCCAGTGGTCATCAGTTCAATAGCTGGAGGCAGATGCTGAAGTTTACAGCATCTTCATGCTGTGCGTATGCATCATCACATGTGCACCAGCACTGATGGGTAGGGAGAAAAAAAACAGAGGAAAAAAATCCCGCCACCAGCAGGATAACACCAGCAACTTCACTACCTCTACGCCACCTACTGGGACTCACTCAACCATACAGGCAAGAAGTAGAGGGGTAGTCCTGGGGACAATTTTGTAAAAATTAAATATACTCTATTAGAATTTCAAAAGCAGTGTTACAAAAACATCAAACTAACAACAGAAATACGAAGAGAAAAAGAACAAATCTGGACAATGGTGAAAAATATAACCATAACAAAGAAAAGAAAATATGAAATAACCACCCAAGCAACCCCACCTCGTGAAGAACATGACCCCCCCCATACCCAGACCTGACAGCAACACAGTACCAACCTGCAACTCCAGTGATGTATAGGACATAAGTAGTGACAAGAAAAAGGGTAAGTCTGAGGGCATCCCTAAAAAATAATTAAGGGATAAAAGATGAACCTAAGTCAACCCTAAAGATCTACGAGGCATATAAGCAATGGGTGGCCTCTAGAAAATGATAACTAGGTAAAATATTAACTTGTTCATAAAGTATACAGAAATCCCCAGCGTTTTTGAAAAAGGGAATGGCAACCCGAAATGTTAGCAATTGTCTTCTCTTGTCTGTATTTAAAATATTAAAAAGTTCTCTGTGCCATTCCTCTCTGGTTGGAATAGACTCATTCAGCCAGTGTCACAAAATTACCACTTTAGCGGCTGTTGAGACTAAAGCAATTTATCCCTTCCTGAGTCCAAAATGCAACCACGATGAAGCCCTAATCTACACATTTCCAGAGTAAGTGAATCCTGAAGACCCAGAAATGGATCCAAGGAATCCCAAATCTCCTGCCAGAAATACCAAATCTTGTCACATAGGGAATGATAAAGGGTGCCCTTAGACTCACCACATTTTAAACAGAGATTTGAAGATGCTTTACCCATACAATGCAATTTACTGGGAGTAAAATATAAATTATGAGAAACATAAAATTGCTACAGTCGTAACCTATCATGTTTGAGATAAGCATAGAGATCTTTCCAAACCCTACTCCATGCAATTGTATCTAAAGAAAGATCCAGGGTAGAGTCCCTACGGGCAGCCCAAATAGGCTATTCTAGGGTCCCATTTTTGAAGGGCAGAATATATTTCTGAAATGGGGTGAGGTGAGTTAGCCATAATGACATGCTGAGTAAAAGTTGTACTCGTGTAACCCCCTACCAATTTGGGAGCTTACCTTACCTGCAGCTCTCATTTCCTTAGTGCCTTTAAATGCCTGCATAATTTATTTTCTTCTGCTCAAAGTCCTTTTGCGCTCCTGTTGCCCCAAGGAAGTAGCCAGGAGTAATTCCAAGCCCTGTGGGGCTCCAAAATCCAGACCATGATCACCCACACTGCCAAAGCACTCCAATGCGGTGGGGATTACGTAGGCACCAACGGCACCTATGATCCAGTGACTGCTCAAATTGTGGTCGGTAAGGAGAGTGTTTCGATGGTCCCAAGGTCACATCTGCCAAATGGGGACCTGATGACCATGGACAGGGTCTTGAGCACCCACTCTTTCCAAAAGTTAAGGAGATCCACAGAGTGTTTTCAATTGGAGCTCTGGCTCATTAACATTTATGAGTCCCGATCGTATTAATATTTATAAGGGTGCTTCTGCCCTCAGGGAGGCTGTGTTTGGCAACCACTGAAGGGAAAGAGAGAGATGTTTATATACATAAATGTAACTACTGTATGTTTGGGGAAAATGTTTTACAAGGGGGGGGGGAGAGAGTGTTTAAAAATAAATAAATGCTCTACTCCTGGCTGCACCAGTAAATGTTGGGACTCAGAAGTGACAGCCTGGCTGCTGCAAATGAAGGGCCTAAAATATTGGCAGCAGTGACAGGCAAATCGACTGAGAAAATAATTAATTCTGGGCAGCAACAGCAAGTACACATCAGTGGCTAACAGACTGTGGGGCATTTGGACAAATATTTAATTTATTATGGCTGCACCAGGACTTAACTTGGGACTGTATCTGATCTGCCAAGGGACTATGTGTTTCAGCAGCCATTACAAGCAGCCACAGCCAATTGGAAAGCTAGAATACTAAAACCAGGACTTGTTGGACATTAGCCAAAGCTCATGGGAAACACAGAGGCCCACTTGAGGCACCAAAACAGTAAATCAACTGTGCATCGAGTGAGGTTCATGTATAATTCATTTTCTTGATTGACAGGCCCTCCAGCCAAATCAGAGGCCAATCATCCAATAGGTTCAGCCAATCAGGAGCCTCAGGAGAGCCCTATAAGAGACTGTGTTTTTCAGCAATTTTCCAGATTAGAGCAGAAACCCCCCACAGGGGTGGGGGCTCAGGCCCCCAGCCATGCAACTGGGCCTGGAAGATCAAATTAATCCTCTCCATCCAGAAGGGGCTGTTTGTCTTCTTTAGCAGTTAAACGTTAAAGTAATTTAGTTACTGCAGTACCTGCTAGCCTGAGGGTTGCCAGAATGTTCTCCAGGTACTAGCCCTCCCTTCCATGTTGGGGAAAGATGTGGACCTGCAACTTGACATCAAGTCAGCTGTGAGAGAGCTGATCGTATCTCACTTGTGAGAGAACCGAAGACATCAGGACCCTTGATAGCAGAGATTCTTCTACCATGAGGAGCCTGAGTGAATACTCTTGTACCTCCCCGTGACGAGAATAACAGCGAACTTACTTAATTGGGGCTGCCTATGCTCAAGTGATTGTGCTATGTGAGATCGTTCTTTGGTCTGCACCCTGCATCTGCTGTGCCTGTCTTGCCCAGCACAAGTGGACCTGTCTTGCCCAGCACAAGTGGACCTAACTGCTCTAAGGGACCTATGTGAGTTCAAGTATGATGTATAAATGTGCTGATATATAATTGTTTTCTATGGAGCCTACAGGACTGGAAGGGGGCACTCAGTACAGGGGCTCATCCTGACTTTGTCTGGGAGGTCTAGTATTTGCTAATTAGTTCTAGTCAAGACATCCAGTGAAGCTGCAAGCTACAGCCATGTACCACAAATAGGATTGAGACCTCAAGTCTGTCTAATTTGTCTACTTTACCTGAAAGTGACAGTTTATTGTACAACGTACCAGGGTGGCCATCCTGGCCCCAGGTGGAAGGTGCTATCCCTTCTATAAATGTGATGAATGTTCCGAATTTCTATTGGGTGCAACCCAGTGTAACTGGCAGTTATACCTACCTGGTGTGTCTAACTGCAACATGCAGGACAATCCCTGCACACTCCGGAAAGACTGCAAATAGTTTAAAGTTCTTATGTTGGGAAATCTAACTACAATTTTCTGCTCCTCAAGCCGGCCAACAAGCAGTTGCACCATCCACCAGGCCTGCAACTATCAAGGCACTATGGTGTCTGGGTACCCAGGTTTAAATATGTGGGACTGTGGGGTATCATACTAAATTTTGGGACCCTGGCAAATGTAATATCTGTGTTCCATCTGATTCTATGCGGTTTAGAGAGCCAGGGCTCTGGGTATCCGTGTTGGTCAAATGTGATTGTATTCTGATTAAAAACCAGGTGTTCACCCAGCTGAAGGGTTTCACCAGCACCAAAACCAACCCAATCAACTGTAAATATGTAAATATTAATAATTGTACTAAATAACCTCTACTCCTTTGTTTTCCCCATTCCTAATCCCTATGTCCCCTAAATAAATATTGTTAGTTGTTTTTCAAATATGGTGTTGTGAGCATATTATTAGAGAGAGTCATTAAATGATAAAATGTCTGAAATGTGGGTAAATGTCATTGGGTGCTGTGTTGAGGTAGCAAGTTATAATAGTGGGTGGTATGAAATCTCGGGGGGGGTCATACCAGGTAACTGCTAGCCCACTTAAAGCTAAACTCTGGGTAGAGGCACTGTGCAAAAGTAATATCATGGAAAACAACCTGTTTTAATGTAATCTTGGGAGCCCAGGCCCCTCAATCTACATCCTAGGTAGTAGGCAGGGGTAGTAGCCCTTGGAGTAGTGCACCTGGGGCTTACACTCACCTTAGAGGACCAAGGAGGAGCACATATATCTAGCTACACAATGCTGTAATCGTATCAATTTAAAAGTGGCCAATACCAGTAGCTAGTAAGTCTGCTGAATCTGAGGAAAAGAGAAGAACTCTTCAGAAAAAAGAATTTGAGACCTTGAGCTGGGACAGTCCAGCCCAATTATGGGGGCCAAGCAGGTGGCCTGCAATCTGAAAGTTAAGATTTTCAAAAAGAGTTATGGATATGGGCAGGAAAAGCATCCTGACTAAGACCAGAATCTTGGATTTCAGGAGGGCGGACTTCAGGAAAATGGACAAAGTACTAAGCAGCCATCTGGCGGGCATCAGAGCAGATATGTGAATGGACCAAAGGTGGTCCATCATTAAGAAAGGAAACTGGTTGCCACAGATGAGTGCGTTAGGCTCAGGGGGAAGAACACAAGGGCCAAAGCGCCCAGCTAGTTCAGTTCTGGGGTCACCCAGGCAGTAAGGGAAAAGAGGTTGGCCTATAGAAAGGTGGATAGGGAAAATTACCTAAGGTTGTCTAGTGAGGCAAGTAAGGAAGTCTGGCGAGCAAAGGCACAGAAGGAGCTGAAGGAATTAAGAAGGGGGAGAAGGCTTTCTTTCACTATATAAGTGAAAAAAGGGACAAGAAGGAAAGGATTGTTAGGCTTAAGAAAGTGGTGGAATGGGTGGAGGATAATGGGGGAAAAGCAGAGATACTAAATGAATACTTCTGTTCCATCTTCACCAGGGAGAAGGATGGACCAGTGACTTCAGGAAGGAAAAGAGGAGCGGGGGGAGGATACAGATGTAATGATAGAGGAGGATAGAGTGAGGGAGGAGCTGCTGGTACTGAAGGTAGACAAATCACCGGGCCCGGACAGAGTACATCCAAGGGTACTAAAGGAACTGGCTGAGAAGCTGGCAGGGCCACTGGCAGACCTATTTAATAGTTCACTAGAGTCAGGTGTGGTACTGCAGGACTGGAAAACAGCACATGTAGTGCCCCTCCACAAAAGTTGTCCCAAGGATGACCCAGGGAATTACAGATCAGTCAGTCTGACCACCATTGTGGGCAAGCTCATGGAGACCATGCTAAAGGAAAGGTTGGTGGAATATCTAGAGGAGCATGATCTCCAGGATGCGAGGCAGCATGGGCTCATGGGGGGAGATTGTGTCAAATGAATCTGATTGACTTCTTTGACTGTGTCACTAAGAAAGTGGATGGGCCAAGTGGTAGACATCCTCTGTCTTGATTTCAGCAAGGCCCTTGACTCTGTGCCCCATAAAAGGTTGATCAGGAAGTTGGTGGATCTCGGGGTTGGGGAAAAGATGGGCAGATGGGTGAAAAATTGGCTGAGGGACAGAACCCTGAGGGTGGTTGTAGGGGGAGAGTTTTCTGGCACCACAGAGGTAACCAGTGGAGTCCCGTAGGGCTCAGTGCCAGGGCCAGTGCTGTTCAATGTCTTCATCAATTACACTGGGAATGGCATTAAGTGCAAAATGTGGCTATTCACAGAGGGCACCAAGTTATGCAGTATAGTGGACACAGCTTAAGGGATACAGGACTTACAGGAAGATCTGGAAAAGCTGGGGAGGTGGTCCGAGATCTGGCAGCTTGGCTTTAATGCTATGAAATACAAAGTCATGCATACTGGAGCCAAGAATCCCAGGACAGAGTACTACCTGGGTGGAGTCCGAGTATCTGCATCACAGGACGAGAAGGACCTGGGAGTGATAATCACTAGTGACCTGAAGCACGCCATGCAGTACAAGAAAGCAGCAGCAAAGGCAAACAAGATGCTGGGATGCTTATCTAGGGGGGGGATCAGTAGTAGGAGAGGGGAGGTTATACTGCTCTTTTACAGGTCACTAGTAAGGCCGCATCTAGAGTATGGAGTTCAGTACTGGTGTCCACACCTCAAAAAGGACATTAACCTGCTGGAAAGGTCCAGAGGAGGGCTACAAAGATGATAGTGGATCAGCAGGGTAAGGCATATGAGGAGAGGTTGAAGGCACTGAACACGTACTCCCTGGAAGACAGGAGAGAGGGGACATGATTGGGACCTTCAAATACTTGAAAGAGATAAATAAGGTTGATAAGGAGAGTCTCTTTAAGCTGAGTGGCAACCATAACATGAGGTGGCACAGTCTTAAGCTGGAGGGTGGAAGGTTTAGGAGGAGGTCAGGAAGCACTTCTTCACAGAGAGAATGATGGACACCTGGAATGCGCTGCCAGAAGAGGTCATCTCATTGAAGACAGTGGGAAACTTTAAGAGAGGCTGGGATAGGCATAGGGAGAAGGTAAGTATCATGGTTAGAGAGGGTGGGAGGAATGGGAAGGAGGGAGGGTGAGGAATGGAAGGAGGGCAGGGACATTAGCTCAAGCTGTGGACCCTGCAATTCGAGCAGACTTGATAGACCAAATGGCCTTCAGCTGGCTTCTTTGTACGTATGTTTGTAAGATCTTTGCATGAATCGAGTCGAAAAAGCCAACACAGTTGTTTGTGGGCTTTCAGCAACCATAACAAAGGGATCTTTGCAGGACAGTAGGCAATTTAGTAATCAGGATATAAAACAGAGATGTAGGGTTAAGGGCAGCTGTCAGGCATAAATGCAGTTCGAGCAGAAGACATTCTGGGAAACAGTACAAAGTTAACTGGTCAGGGGGAAGGTCCATTGAAAATATTTACTGGCATGTGAAGCCAAGTAGTAAAAACGAAAATTAGGTAGACAAAGACAGCCCCCCCCCCCCCCAAGTTCGTTTGGAAAAGTAAGTTTAAAATAAGACCAGCGCTGAGCTTTCCCTTCCATAAAATGGAAGACAGAGTGAATTGTAAAGTTTTAAACCAAACTAAAGGGAGGTAAATATTTAACGTTTGCATGAGGTAAAGTAAGCGGGGCAATACATTCATTTTATTAATGTTTGTGTGACCCCATACAATAAGTGGTAAAGACATCCACCAGGGAAGATCCAGGGAAATTAAAGTAAATTAAGAAATTAAGGTAAAGCAAATAGGATGCTGGGATGCATAGGCAGGGGCATCACCAGCAGGAAAAGGGAGGTCATAATTCCACTATACAAGACACTAGTGAGGCCGCACCTGGAGTACACTGTGCAGTTCTGGAGACCTTACCTACGTAAGGACATAGACAGGGTAGAGAAGGTTCAGAGGAGGGCAACAAAGATGGTGCATGGATTGCATCACAAGTCCTATGAGGACAGGTTGAAGGCACTGAACATGTACTCCTGGAGGAGAGGAGGAGAGAGGGATATGATAGAGACATACAAGTATCTTACAGGGAGGAACAGGGTGCAGGAATGCACTATTTTAGAGCGAAAAGATGTTCCAGGACTAGAGGGCATGGGATGAAGTTGGAGGAAGGACGATTCAGAGGAAACGTGAGGAAGAATTTCTTCACAGAATGGGTGGTGGACAAGTGGAACACCCTGCCAGAGGAAGTGGTGGGGGCTGAAACAATCACGGAATTTAAGAATGCATGGGATAGACATAAAGGAATTCTGGAGGTCAGGGGTAAGGGGCAACAGACTTCCTGGAAAACATAAACTGAACTTACAAACTTAAATGGGCAGACTGGGTGGGCCATAGGCCCTTATCTGCCGACACTGTCTATGTATCTATGTATGTATAAATTGACTTATGTAACGAGTCAGAATTCAAGGGTCTTTACACAAGTCGTGCAAAAGGTGACTTGTGCCAAGCACCATTGCGCCATGGACCCTGCACCCCATTCTGTATTGGGCAGGGTTCCTATTGCTAAGTCCTGCAACTTGCACCAACCCAACTGGTATGCCAAACAGAGGGCATACCTGAACAGGTGGCCACAAGCCTGCAGCATTGTACAAAGGCGCAAGTGCCCTCCCCAGCCCTGATCCCCACTAAGGAATATATAAGAGCCCCGCAGGGCTATCAGACACCTCCCCATGCCCTGATCCCCAAGGATACAGAAATGCCCCACAGGGCTATCTCACCCCTGAGCCCCAAAAATAGAGCTATCAGCTCCCCCACGAGCACTGATCCCCAAACCCTAATATAATGTCAGTCTGTGGAATAGTAAAATGAAAAACGTTTCCGTAATCCCTGCAACCCTGGCAGTGACTTTGAATTTAAATTATCAGGCTATGTGGACAATATTCTTCTTCATGTCTTCCACTTGCAGAACTCGCTCCCTGAAGTTTAAAATATAGTTACTTTCTGGAGACTTTGTTATAGGTTAAATGTTCATAAAACTAGTGTTTTTCCTCTTAATACTCAAGTCTCCAAACATTACATTTTGAAACTGGGCTTCAATGGTCCCTGTCCCAACTGACTTATTTAGGTATTCATCTATCCTGCTTTTCATCGAGGTTAAAGGCCTTAGGCCCGATTCTCGAAACATTATGTATGTTGCAAAATGACTTGCGCCAACGATAATGGCACAAGTTGCACTTTGCGCCAAGAGTTCTGACATTTGGGATTCTGCAAAGCAGCCTGAAACATGTTGCACACTTGAATGCCACATATATTGGATGTTACTTTAACTTTCAATAAAAGAGGTTCCAAATTGTAACTGGGTAATCAATCAATCAATAACTTTATTTAACCAGGCATATCACCGTTGAGTAAGCTCATTTTCAAAGTGGTCCTGGACATAGACTAATGAATCACATATTGATACAGAACTTAGTGGTATACAAGCAAGGAGAACCAATAAATAAATAAATAAATAAATAAGAGCGAATGACAACAGTATACAATGAGCATATGCAAAGCTAATATAGTACTTGAGCTAATAGTGTTGACATATTTGTGACCTATTGCTTAAATGGAAATAGGCCTTGGTACTAGGGTTCGTTCTGACATTGAAGGTCGAAGGTAGTTCACAGAAGGGACTTGAGAGTTAGTTGGAGGTTGATCAAAGAAAAGGCATGAGAGGTGTAAGGTAAGGTGAGAGGAGGGGGGGGACAGGGTGGCGGGTTTTGATACGATGGACGGCTAGTGAGCAGGCAATAAAGAGATAGGGGCATGAGAGTGGGGGAGAGGGGGCAAGTGATGATATTTAAGAACAGGCGGTATGATGATAAGTGAACGGAAAGCAGGGGTGGGGAGAATTAGGGTTCATTGGAAGGGAGCTGCGAGTTTAAGGAGAGTCACAGGAGGCGGCAGGCAAATTGAGTCACACAGGTCATCTGTAACATGTGCAGCTTTCTTTAAGGTATTTTGTAATCAATGCCTTGAAGGTAACTGGGCCAGGAAGAGCTGTAAGCTCCAGTTTCTGTTGCATGGTGTTCCAGATAGAAGGGAGGGAGAAGCTGATCGCAGATAACCCATGTGAAGGCCATACTCTAGGTGTTTGAAAGCAGATAAATGAGAATCTTCTAAGCCCATATGATCCCTTGGCACCCTCAGATAGTCTCAATATGTGCCCTGGTAACTTGTCAGACAAGGCCCTATACATTCAGAGGAGGGCATTCCTTTTTCTCCTTACAGTAAGTGAGGTCCATCCCAGCACTTGACACAGCAGGCAATGGTGGGTGCGGAGAGGCAGGTTAAGAATGAACCGAAGGGCCCTGTGATAGAGTGTGTCGAGATTGCGGAGAACGGTAGGAGAGCAGTTGATGTAGAGGAAGTCAGCGTAGTCCAGTAGAGGTAAGAATGTAGATTGTACTAGTTTCAGTTTGGCATTGGAGGTAAGAAGGGGGCTTTAAGTGGAATAGAATACCTAAGCGTTGTCTCAGTTTTTTCGATAATTCATTCAGATGGCATTGGTAAGTAAGCTTATTGTCAAGCCAGAATCCAAGGTATTTAAAGGTGGCCACGGTTTCCAAGGGTTCACCTAGCAGAGTTAGAATCTGCGGGTTGCAGGTAGGCCCTGGGGAGTTAGATGGGGAGAGGATCATAGTTTTAGTTTTCTTGGCATTAAGCAGAAGCTTATGCTTCAAGAGATTATGTTGGAGGAAGCTGAAACCTTGCTGTAGGTCCTCATGGGTCATGCATAGAGAGGAATTAGCAGTGTATAGAGCTGTGTCATCTGCAAATTAGTGCACTTTGGCTGAGTGCAGATGCGAGTCAAGGTTATTGATTTAAATAGCGAATAGGATTGGCCCCAAGATAGAGCCTTGCAGGACGCCTCTTGGTAAGGTTTTCAGAGAGAACAGGTCTCCCACAGCTTTGACTTGTTGTTATCTATTAGTGAGGTAGCTGGTGAACCACTTAATGGCATGTTTGTCAAGTCCCATGCTACCTAGGGAGTTAAGCATTATGTTGTGGTTTCCAGTGTCGAACGCCTTACTAAGGTTGAGGAAGAGTGCGAATACATGCTTCTTGGCATCCAAGGCAGTTTGCCAGTCGGTGGTTACCTATGCAAGGGCAGACACTGTGCTATGTTTGGCTCTGAAGCCCGATTGATCAGCATTTAGCAGATTATGTGAATCCAGATGCTCCTGGATTTGGGTGTCGACAAGTTTTTCCAGTAATTTTGAAAGGAGGATAATATTGAGATGGCGTCGATAGTTGTTCAGATTGCTGGGGTCCTTGATTTGAGCAGAGGATGATGTAAATGGTTTTCCATGATGAGGGTAGCTCCCCTTGTGAGAGGGAGATGTTGAATAAATGGGTGATGGGAGCAGTAGGAAAGTGGTGACCTAGTTTTTGGAAAAAAGGTTCAACAAGGACAGCACCAGCACTTGTTTAGTGTCTAAGGACAGTAAGATGGTCTCCACTTGCTTATAAGATATATGGTGGAAGCTGAAGGAAGGGGGGTAACTCTGTTTGGCGCAGGTGCCAACTCTCGAGGTATTAGTGTCAGCACCCTGTAGGGTGATCTTACTTAAGGGAGAGGTGTCAAATGCCAGCCTCTCCGTGGCGAAGTGTTCATTCAGTTGATTAAGAATATCAGCTCTGTCTGTGTATGAGATGTCCCCAGACTGTATTTTTGTTGGAAGAGAGGCATCTGAGGTATGGCCTTCTACCTCTTTGAGAATTCTCCAGAATTTAGTGGCATTGTTTTTGTTGCCTTCTAAGGCTGATTGGAAGAATCTAGCCTTTTCAGTCTTAACAAGTTTGGTACAGGCTTTACGGGATATGCGAAAGGCAAGCTAATCGGCGTCGGTGCCTGACTTGCTAGCTTTTTTTCCACCAGTAGTCTGTTTTTGAGGGCTTTTTTTAAGTTAGGTGAGAACCATCCAGGGGGTATTACTTTGGATTTGATCATTCTTAGGGGGGGCATGCTTGTCTGGAATGTCCACTAGGAGGTTGTGGAAAATGTAGAATGCGTCAGAGAGTGAAGAGGCCAGATAGAAGTCTTGTCATCTAATGTTGCTCAGATCATTCAGGAAGGCATGTTGGCAAAACTTTTTCAGGCATCTTTTCAGCATGAATTTAGAGGCTGATTTAACATGGGGAGAATGCCTGATGCAGCCAATGGCACAATTGTCACTGAGGTCATTGAAGAATAACCCAGCATGTGAGATATTATGGGGTTTGTTGACTGACATTAGGTCCAGTAGGGAGCTACGTTTGGGTTTTTTTCTGTTAGGTCTGGTGATTGGGGGGGTCATCTGGGCCAACCCGCACAGGTCGCAGAAGACTAAGATTTTTGGAGTTCTCATTGTTCCAATTTAGGTTGAAGTCGCCCAACAGAAAGCACTCTAAGTTAGCCATATCAATTAGATTTTTCAGATGATGCAGGAGGGTCATGCCCGCCAGAGGGCGGTCGGTAGCAAGCAGCAATGAGGACAGCCTTATCATTGGTAAGCGACAACTTTAAGGCTAGAATAAAATTCTTGATAAAATTACCTTTCTCAGGTTCTTTCTGGAACTGCACAAAAATGAAGAAACAACAGACAAGTGGTGTCCAGCACATAAAGTGATTTATTTCTGGTATATAAAGCAGGCTTACAACCAAAACAGTGTGATCACTGGGAGAATACTTCCAGTCTCTCTATCTTACCATAGGCAGCAATATGCCTCATCTTCTCAGAAAAAGGTGTAATGCAAAGGGTCTTATACCCCTGATAATCGTCATGACAGCAGGTATAAAGATATATAAAAACTTTGCAACTGGTCTGTGGCAAATAGCCTGACTGCTTACTAGCCTGGGAAAGCATGCTGAGCTAGCTAAAATAACAGATATCTAAAACAATGGTCTTGTATATCCTGAAGGACTCTTGCTGTTACATACATAATTGTAGCTCTGTACTAGCACTGAAGATGGCAGTAATGCCTAACTAATTATTATACAATAGTATAAATAGAAGCATCTCCCAAGTGTTACAATTAGAATAATAGCAAAAGCATTATGATTCTCAGTAAAAATACAGCAGAACTCAGATCCTGACACTTATACTTGTACGATAAGTGCCTGTGCCATAAGATTAGTACATATACCTATAAGTATTGCTGTCTGCAAGGTAGGGGGGCCAATCAGGGTGCTGGTCCATGGATAACAATCACCCCATGTTGCCTCAGAAGGGGCAACAATCCCAAGTTAGTTGGTAGAGACTGAGATAAAAAATAATTTACAGGCCCGACGCACAAGCCTTGTAAAGGAATTCGAGTTGTTCTCGATGTTGTTTGAGGGTACGTTGCAGGCAGCACAGAGTGAATATCAGAAAGATAATCAAAAATGCTTGAATCACAACAACTTTAAAAGTGAGTTCTTCCCACATACTGCCTATGGCAAGACTCAAATCACCATCATGCATAAGATCATTGAGTGCATTAGAAGCTTTAAATATATTATTACTAATATAAATCAAATGAGCATCTTTTCTGGCTAAAAGACTGCAAAGAGAGTGTCAAGGGATCAATGTGCACATTAAAGATAGGCCAGTATTGAGATAGGGCAAGCAAGTATTGGGGATCAGTATCAATAACATCTGGTTCGGGGAGAAGAACAGGGGTGATCACAGTGTGATCAATAACAGTTTTCTGCTGTGGAGTAAAACAAAAGTTAGGTTTAGTAACTTGACAGGTCTTGGTCCCATAGGAGAATGTGGAATAATTCATGACTATGCAATATTGTCCGTCAGATGTATAAGTGACTCTGATAAAGGGTACCCACTATCGATGTAGACGTACTGGACATGAGAATGTTTGATTAGTGAGCCGTGTTGTGAAGTAATGTACCTCTTCAAGGTAGCCTCGAGATGGTGCTGTTTCGACGTCTTGTGCTGAAGATGCAGCAGGAAAGATGTCATCATCTGGATCAACATCAGTAATATTGGTCGGCAGATCTTCACCCAACGTCAGTGCCCAGTCAAGGTGTTCAGGCACATAGCCACATACTGGTTTGACAATGTCAAAAACATCACATCAGCACAAGAAATAACATCCTTTCTTGGTGTAACAGTTTATATGCGGGGTAACCCAAGCCTGGAGGACTGGATGATAAACCAGCATTGAAGGTAATTCAGTTCTTTCACGAAAGATGTCATTTTCAAGATGATCTGTGGAATGAATTCTAGCTAATTTGTCAAAGACAGATGTAGCTGGATCAAAATGTGGTAAGGACACAGTAAAGGTAATAAACATGTTCTCCTTAATCAAGCAAGATTTAGTGAAATAACAAAGTGCTTGGTTAGAAAATCTAGAAACATAACCAATATTTCTAACAATGGCCATGGAACTATTTAGAGTAGTCTTTAAACACATAATTATGCAACCTGTAGATTTGCAATGTAGGCAATACCATATACCCAATCGGAGATCATGTATCAGATCTGGAATTTTGCCTCATTCCAAGTCCCTGTAGAGAGCATTAACAGTGGATATAACATAAGAACCATAAGCAGAACATAAAATTTCATACCCAATATATTGCTTGTCCGCCTTGCGGTTATTTTGAAAAACAAGATCATTAAGTTTACATTTGGTATCATTGAACCCTTGAGCAAGCTCCTGTATGTTGTACACAGTGTAACATTCTTCATTATTGAGTGAATTTACACCTTGTAAAATAGGGGGCATTACATCATTGTTAATAATTTGTTGATATTTAAGGGTTTGAGCATTAATAGAAGCAATGTCTGCTGTATTCCAAATGGGCATTCCTGAGCCAAAGAGACCAGTAATGGTGCCGGCTGCTCCAGTTATGCCAGAAACAGAACAGGCCACACCAGCTATGTCAGTTCCATCCCACTTGGTGCGTACACATGATTTCAGTTTCAGTTTAACATAGTCTTTAGAGGCAGGTTTAAAGACTCCAACATGATCAGTGGTGTGAGGTCCACTGATGGGGTCTTTGTGCACGTTTGATTAGCCGCAACAAGATCAGTAAGCATCATACTGTAAAATTTGGAGGTATTGGTTGTAGAACAAAAACCAAATTCAGCCTTGTTCCAATGTGTAAGATTGAAAATACCAGGGACATGCATAAATTGCACATTATTAATTGGGCTCCTGGTAGAGATGTGGCTGTCAAACCACTAGGAAGGCCATCCTCTTGAGGATTGCAGGCAGTCCGGTCTTCTTGACTGGGTTTGACCACAGAAAGATAAAGAGCTTCACAAGCTTGATAGCTTTGAACAGAGAAATCACGTGCCTTCTCTGGAGAGAGGCGGTCACAATAGGCAGGATCTATGAGAGCAGTTAGATTGTACCGGCCAGTATGTCTGGAAGTGGTCTGCCTGAAAGAAAGTGTACCATTTTTAGAAATGTCAGTATTAGGCCAGCCATGAAATGTACCTTTGGACAGGTGAGTTACAGGGATTGTGTAGCCCATAGCATCAGTTTGCCATTGTATGGAGAGTGAATCTTTATCTGGGGCAATCACTACAGCATCAAGAAAGGTGTCTGAGCCCTGTGTTACTTTAATCATTTTGTTGAGAACATTAAGCCATACACCAGTAGTGGCTGAATGTTGAAGTTTATCAAGGAGGTGTTGCAAATGTTCCTTGTGTGTCAGTGGGGCTGAATATGGGGTTGCAGTCATAGTGATAGTCAGTAGTCCCATTAGTAGGAGAAAGGGGTGCAAGATAGCCATCTTGGCGATACCTATAAGAAAACAAAAAGGATTGGTTAAGTATGGGTACTTTTCCACCCAAAGGGGTTAGGAAAAGTAAATTTAGTCACCTTTATACAATTAAAGTTGGTTAGCATGGAACCACTTGTCAGCAGTCTTTTTCTGCTGTTGTACTCTGACCTGATACACAGTAGGGCTGAGCTTGTTGACAATGGGATAGGGACCTTCCTATTTGCTGGCAAAAGAATGTGTGGGTTGTTTGTATTGGAGAAGCATAACTTGGTCTCCAACTTGCCAGTCGACTCAAAATGAGCTTTAGCTTGTTGTTGAGCTTTGCCCATTTGCTTGGCAGTGAACAGGTGTGTTTTCATGATGTCATAAAGCTTTTCCACATACTTATCTACAGACACGCTATCTGCAGTGGGGATGTGAAGATCAATCAACAGGTGTTCAGGTAGTCTCATAGCTCTACCAGTCATAACCTCATAGGGTGTGCACTGGGTAGTTGCTGCAGGGGTACCCCAATCACCATTAGTAGCAGGGGCAAGAGGGACTCCCAATCCTTGGGATTGTCATCAATGAATTTGCATAACATCTGTTTTATGCATCTGTTAGCTCTTTCTACCTGGCCTGAGGATTGAGGGTGGTAAGGGATGTGAAATTTTTGATCAACTCCAAGAAGTTGGGTGTCCGTTGCATTAGCTCGACTATAAAGCTAGTGCCCTGGTCTAAGTCTACTTTTAAAGGCAGACCCCACCTGGAGAACAATTGATCTACCAGGATCTTGGCAGTTGTTGTTATAGATTTGTTCTCCAAGTGGGAAGAAGCATTTCCCACTAAGAACAACACGGTGAAGACAAGTGTATACTTATTGTTTCTGCTGGAGTTAGCGAGAGGACCAACGAAATTGATCTGTATCGCATTCCATGGTTCAGATTGCCTTTGGGGCAGCAACTTGGCATTTCTTTTTACTGAAATTGGGTTATTCTGAGCACACACTATGCAGTTGTCTGCATAGTGTTCTACATCTTTGGCCATACCAGGCCACCAGGTGACTGTCTTGAGTTTCTGGAGGGTATTTTCTGTCCCCTGGAGTCCACCACTGAGAATGTCATGAACCATATAAATAAATTTGGTTCGCAGAGATCGTGGTACAACCCACAACTTGTCACCTGTATCTTGTTTGTGATACCAGATGAGCTTCTGGTCACTAGACAAATGTATATTGCCTGAGTGCCTCTTGTAGGGACTGTTAACCAGCAGTGGCTGTTCAGTTCCTTTATCTAGGAATTTGTACACATCTCTGATCTCTGGGTCTGCTTTTTGTGCAGCAGAGAGGTCCAGTGGAGGTGCTGATACTAGTTTCTTGCTGGCAGCAATGATAGAAACATAGAAACATAGACTTTGATGGCAGATAAGGACCGCTTGGCCCACCTAGTCTGCCCATTTCCCTTCCTCGAGTATAAGCTGCAGATCCTATTTAACCAACAGCCTATTTCTTCCTACCCCACCACAAAATTGCCTTATGTCTGTCCCATGCATTCTTGAATTCTCCCACAGTTTTAGACCCCACAACCTCCTCAGGAAGGCTGTTCCATGTGCCCACCACCCTCTCTGTGAAAAATACTTCTCACATTGCCCTGAGCTGTCCCCTCTATCTTCAAATTGTGTCCCTTGTTCTTGAACATCTCTTTTCTGAAAGATGCTACCCTCTTGGACTTTGTTGATTCCACTGAGGTACTTAACGTTCTATCATGTCCACCCTCTCCTCCTTTTTCAAGGGTATACATATTAAGCCCTTTAGCCTCTCCTCAGATGGCTTCTCTTGCAGACCCTGCACCATTTTAGTTGCTCCTCTGAACTGCCTCCATCCTGTCTATGTTCTTGCGGAGATAGGGTCTCCAGAACTGTATGTAGTACTCCAGATGGGGTCTCACAAACTGTCTGTACAGGGGGATAACAACTTCCTGTTTTCTGCTGGTGATGCCTCTCCCTATACATCCCAGTATACCCCCAGCCCTCCCTACCGCCTTCTCACATTGCTTGCCAACCTTAAGGTCATCTGATATAATTACCCCCAGGGTCCCTTTCCATTTTTGTTGTTGTTACTACCTCCCCCCCAATGTGTAATCTTCACCTGGGTTTTGTTTCAGGTGCATTATTTTGCACTTCTTTGCATTGAATCAAGCTGACATACTTCGACCATTCCTCCAACCTTGCCAAGTCCCTTCTCATCCTTTCCATGCCTCCTTGTGTATCAACCCTGTTGCAGATCTTTGTGTCATCTGCAAAGAGCCATACTTTTCCTTCCAGTCCCTCTGCAATGTCACTTATAAAGACATTAAAAAGGACTGACCCAGTACTGAACCTCTGGGTTCCCTACTAGTAAGCCCTCTTTCTTCCAAGTGGACTTCATTTACAATTACCTTCTGTGTCCTGTTGTTCAGCCAATGTTTTACTCAGGCTACCACCCTGGGACCCACTCCAAGGCTGGTTAATTTGACTACTAATCTTTTGTATGGGACTGTATCAAATGCCTTGCTAAAGTCTAGGTAGGCCATGTCCACAGCCCCTCCCTGGTCTACTACTTTGGTCACCCAGTCAAAGAAATCAATTAAATTTGTCTGACATAACCTTCCCACTGTGAACCCATGCTGCCTCGGGTCCTGTGCCCCACTGGCCTCTAGGTACTCAACAATTATTTCCTTCAGAATTAATTCCATCACTTTCCCTACCACAGAGATCAAACTGACAGGTCTGTAGTTTCCTGCCTCTGTCTTGCTCCCACTTTTGTGAAGAGGAATCACATCATCCTTCCTCCAGTCCTCAGGTACCACACCATCCTCCCATGATTTGTTATAAAGGGTAGTCAGTGGTGTCACTAGTTCTCAACTTAATTCTTTTAGAATTCTGGGGTGAATTCCATCTGGCCCCATTGCTTTGTCCACCTTCTGTTTTAGGAGTTCTTTCAGAACCCTTTCTTCTGTGAAAGGACTGGGATCAACCCCCCCCCCCGCCAGGAGTGCTTCTGTTAATTGGATTAGGCACCTCCCCAACTTCCTCTTTGTGAATACTGAACAGAAGTATTCATTCAGTATCTCTGCTTTTCACTGTCACTCTGCCCACCCACCATCCATTCTATTCAGCCTCACTATCCTCCTTTGTCTTTCTACACTCCCTGATATACCTATAAAAGGTTTTATCCCCATTCTTAACTGAGTTGGCTATCTTTTCCTCAGTTTGTGCCTTTGCTATTCTGACTACCCTTCCTGCTTCCTTCTGCCTTAACTGGTACAGTTCTCTGTCCTGCTCCTTCTGTGTTTCCTTGTACTTGCTAAATGCTGTCTTTTTTCTCCCTAACCTTCACCGCCACTTCTTTTGAGAACCATAGTGGCTTTTTCTTTTGTTTTGATTTGTTTATTTGCTTCACACAAAGGCGTGTTACCTCTGTGATGGCAGTTTTGATATTTCCTATTGTTGCTCCACCCCTCCTTCTAGCCTGTTTGCTAGCGCTTAAGGCACTTCTCATCTTGCCAAAGTCAGCCCTCCTGAAGTCCAGAACCTCGCTTTTGTATGGCTTGACTCTGTAGCTGAGTTTATCGTGAACCACACTGTTTGGTGGTCACTTGTTCCCAAATGGCTACCCACTTCTAGATCGAGATCCTCTCACTGTCCCCGTTGAGAGTATGAGGTCTATGATTGCCTCATGAGCACGCTCCAAAACTAGCTCTCTGAGGCATGCCACCTGAAGGACATCAAGAATGGCCCTGCTTTTGGATGTGGCTGCAGCAAAGGTGCTCCAGTTTACATCTGGCATATTAAGGTCCCCATCAACAGTATCTCCCCTTTCTCTGCCATCCTAAGTATGCCTTCTATCATATCCTTGTCCATTCCCTCCCCCTGACATGGGGGTCTGTATACAACCCCTGTGCGGATTGTGGTGCCATTTTCAATCTCTAAGGTGACCCACAGTGCCTCTTCTCCTCCCAGTTCACTCTTTTGTTCAGTTGCTTTTATCCTTCCCCTTACATATAGCGCTATCCCCCCTTCTGCCCTCCTGTCTCACCTTAGGTTGTGTGCCTGGTATGTTAACATCCCAGTCATGGTTCTCCTGTGTACCATGTTTCTGTGGCTGCTATGAGTATCAGCATCCGGGGCATCTCATCCATCAAGGCCACCAGTTCAGGGAGTTGTTGCCCAGATTACGGGTGTTGGTACTCATTACCCTCCATTTCTTGATGGCCTTATCCCTTTGCCTCCATCTTCGTCCTCCATTGCATTTGTCACTTTCTCCATTTACCCTGTGCTTCTCCTATTGACATCTCTATGTTGGTGTCTACCTCACCTAGTACCCTGATTTTTGGGGGGCTAGGATTTCCCTGCTCCTTTCCAGTCAGTGGTGGAGCCAGGTTTGGGAGCATTTGGGAGCTGGGGGAGGCCACTCAGTCAATCATGGGCTCCACAATGAGCACTAAACAGTGAATAAAGGTGGTGGCGGGGAGCCACTACTCACACTGGGGCAGCCAGGAGGGATGATCACCCTCCCAGCCCCCCTCTAGCTCTGCCACTGTTTCCAGTGCCTCCCCCCATGGCTAGTTTAAATGCTTGCCAATTAAGTATTTAAACCCATCACCTAGGATCCTGGTTCCACTTTGATAGATGCAGACCATCACGCCAGTATAGGCCTGCATCCATCCAGGTGGACCCCAGTCCCCATGAAGCCAACCCTGAGCCTGCACTAGTTTTCAACAACTGATTGAATCCCATGGTGTGGAGCACCCTAGCCTCATCTGTGCCATAGACAGGCAGCACCTCTCAGGTGGTTACTGTGGTGTGCTATTTGTCCAAGGCCCCTCCATCTCCACAAACGCTTCTGCACTGCTCTGATCTCTTTCTACAGGTCATTTGTCTCTAGGTGGACAATGACATCCAGCTCACTCCCTGTGCAGCTGCTCTGTGATCCTGTGGATTCCTCCCTGTCCCTCAGCCATGGCACCAGGCAGGCACCCTCCTCTCCCTTCCTCCTCCCAGTTCTACTCTTCCTAACAATGAGTCCCCCACCAGGAGTTGTTTCTCCCTGTGGAGTCCCATGCCACCTCCTGTGGGTCTTCTTTGTGGAGGTTCCCAGCATCCTCATGTTCTGCACTGTGGGTGCCTCCATAGAGGAACCACACTTTTCCAGAACAGCATAGAAATTGTGGAGAGGTACAACTGGAGGGATGCACCTCTGTTCCACCACCCTCACCCTCCCTGAGCCCACTGTGGTCCAACCACCTCTTCATGGCAACCTCTGAGGCAACAGCAGTGACCCTGGTGGTCCCTGGGTGAGGAGTCCCACAAATCCTGGCCAACTCAGCCTGGAGATGAGCAACCTCCTTCCTCAGCACCAGATAGGTGCCTGCAGATGGGACAACACTGCATCCTCCAGAATGTCTCCCGGAAGACTGCTGCTTCACAGCCACTGCACTGCACCACTCCTATCATGTCTTTTTTCTGGCCCCCTAACTGCTGTTTGGAATACTTACTCTTTCCTCTGTTTTTTTCCTTCCCCTACATGTTTACTGCCTCTGTGCCCTTTTGGCTCCTGATCTTCCTGTTCTAAGATAAGAAGTTCTATATTTCTCAGTAGTCTCCTTACTTGCTCAGAGTCAGACCTCCAGCAGCTGGGGGATGGAGCTACTCTACCCTTCTAGGATGGTGGTCTCGATGGCTCTGTGATCACTCACTTCCTGCTCCCAAACAGGAAGTTCCTGTTGTCAGCTAAATCATTTGCCTGTAAAAGTAGAATTGGTTTAGGGTAGGGGGGTGGAGGGGAGGGAAGGAGGGCAATATAGTCCCAGTAGGTTAAGTTTAAGTTATACCAGTAGCTCCTTCCTCCTGGTGTTCTGTCTGTTCTCTGGCAGAAGCTATTTAGGGCAGTGCTTAAATCTGGTTTTAACCTGGTTCCTTCTAGCTAAGCCACTCCCCCCACTTTGCAAATCTTTCCACACTTAGTTAATTTCATAGATAACAATTCCCTTCTGATACCTGTGACAAGCACCTAGATAAGTACACAGATAACACAGATAACAGATAACAATTTATTTCAACTACCTCTGACAAACACACTAACTCTTTTTTTTACCCTAAATTGAAGGTCCCAGTACAAGATTTCTAGTTCTTAGTCCCAGTAGAGAAGTTTAAGTTATACCAGTAGCTCCTTCATCCTGGTGTTCTGTCTATTAGATAGATGTCACAATAGCTGCTATACATTGTGAGTGAGCCATTGTCCATGTCCCCACCAAGTGCCTGCTTTGGCAAGCGTGTCTGCTCATTCATTGAATTCATGGTAAGGGTCAGATTTACAGTGAGCCTTTACCTTGTGAATGTAAAACTTGTGAGTGAACATTTGTGTCAGGGTGTGCATATACACAAACAGTTCCCTATATTTGACAGGAGTGCCATCAGATGAGGTAAAGTTGTTCTTTTGCCAGAATGGAAAGGACTCCAGTGAGTGATGCACACCTAATCAGAGCCAGCGAAGAGGATGGCATCCTTGTCACCATGTGGCATGACCTCCAATGCACTGGCCACAGCCACCAGTTCAGCGATTGTGAAGAGATAACAGTGCATTTCTAGCAGTGTGCCTGAAATCATCCTCATGATCCCTAATGAGCACTCCAAGCCCTGCTACCTGCTCTCCATCTACATAGGAGACAGAGCCATCTGTAAAGATGTGAAACATGGTGTTATCTTCCAGGACCTCAGGTGTGGCTGATAAAAAGGGCCCTGGGTCAGGCAAGACAGGTAGTTGGAGGGCACAATCATGAGGTGTGCCTGTGTAGAGTAAGCCATGGGCCAAAGTTGAAGGCATTTTAGCAGGTAGTACTTATAATGTCCCTATCCTGCAAAAGCAGAGACTAGCGGGTCAGTCTGGTGTTACAGACTGATCCAGCCATCACTTTGTCTGAAAGAAAAATGTTAGTTGGGGGTATGGCAGGTATGCAAAATGATGGGAGCGTACCCAATGATGTAGAGAAAGTGTTTGACAGCCCAGAAGGTTGCCAAAAGTGTCCTCTCTCTCTACTGGAGATAGCATCTGAGATGTATAAGCAATGGGCCTGTAGTACCCATTGTACTTTTGTGCCAGTACTGCAGACATGGCCACCTCAGAGGTGGCAGTTTCCAAGTGGAAAGGTAATCTTAGATTAGGGCAGACCAGTGCTGGAGCTGAGTCTAAGGCATGTTTAAGCTGTGCCACAGTTTCAGTGTGTGTGTGGGGCCCCATGTTCATGGGACATCCTTTTTCAGAATTTCATACAGGGGAGTGACCTTCAAGGCAAAGTCACGAATAAAATCTCTGGAGCAGTTTACCATTCCCAAGAAATGTCTATGTGTTGCCATGCTAGTGGAAAGTGGCAGATCTTGCAAGCCCTGCATCTCTGACAGCTGGGCTTCTCCCTTGGTCTGTGATGCACAGGCCAAGGAAAATTACCTCTTTCTTGCACAGTTGTGCTTTAGAGGGGTTCCATTTGAGGCCTGCTCTCCTGAGGAGAGTCAGTAGTTCATCTAGCAGATGTTCTTCTTGGTGGTGATTAGCAAAAGCAGGTCATCCATGTACTGCAGGAAACACTGAGGTGTGCAAAATTCTGCAGGGCATCCATCATGTGTAGATAAAAGAGGGAAGGGCTGTTATGGAGCTCTGGGCAGCCACGTCCAGGTGTACTGGCGCCCCTCAAAGGTGAAGGAAAATTTGTATTGGCTTTCCTGTGCTAATGGGAGGACCAAACCCATTAGAGATGTCAAGAGCTGAGAACCACTTTTTGTCAAGTGTCAGCAGTTTGAGCACATCAGGAGCTGATGCCACGGTTGGGGCACAGCTGGGGGTAACTTGGTTAAGTTTCCTGTAGTCTATTGTAAGTCTCCAAGCTCCAGTTGGCTTTTTCACAGGCCAAATGGGTGAATTCACAGTGGAAACACAAGTCCTAATCACTCCTTGTTGTAGCAGTTATTGGATGGTCTCCCTCAATGAGGGTAAGGCTTCGGCAGGAAATGGGTACTGCTTCTGCCTCACAGAATTGGGTCCTGAGCTCTCAATAGTGGTATGCATCCTACCACAATCATGCTTCTTGGTAGAAAACACATCAATATGTTCCTGTAGCAAGGGTTCAAGTTCAGGAAACAAATCATGACTCGCAAACAGAGCCATGATGTCATACTCCTTGTTGTTATGGAAGATGGCTGCCACCACATGGGAGTCTGGTATGCTGACAGCATGACATTGTCCCTTGATCTGTAGCAATATCCTGTTAGCTAGGTCCACCACACTGCCATGCTGTGCAAGAAAATAAATTCCCAGTATGCTGGGGTGATGACATAATACCATGATGTCAAAGACAAAATCAGTCTTAAGGTGGCCTACCTGCACAAGGAGAGACACATATCAATAGGTTTGTAGTTGAGTACCATCTACCCCTTGTGCACTGGTCTTCCAGCTGGTAGACCAGGCAGACGTGACCGAGTTCTCATCATGGAGAACACATATAGCTGCTCCTGTATCCAGAGCATGTCCAGTTGGTGGCCTCTCACCGTGGCCTTCACACAGGGCCACTCATTTGTGTTGACAAGTAGGTCACTCACAATCTGGACTGGGGCCTGTAATTGTCAATCAGTGCTGCTCCGGCTTCTTCTTCATGTTCTCGTTTCTGCAACCTGAGGCCTAGGGTAGCTTGTTGGGCCTCCCTATTGCGTTTTACAGGACATGAGTACTGTGCCTCTGATGTCAAGAATGCAATCTCAAACTGTTCAGTTGGTGGTTCCAGAATCACATCAGCTTGGTTAGTGCTCGATGCCATGAAAGGGTTTTTCCTTCAGCTGCTCGATTGTTCAGTAGCCGAAGGCCAGAAAGGGTTGGTGCTGTTTCTAGCTGGTGCCAAGGCTGCCATAGAATGTGTGGATGCAGCCTCCTTTGCAGCACGGGCCTCCTCCAGCTGTTTACAGAGGGTCTCATTCTCATCCTTTAGGTCTCAGTAGCTAGGCCCATTATGGTACTTGCCATCGGAATTTAAGTATTTCCCATGTCTGTTATAGTTGTTATTGTTCCAGTTATTCTTGTAGTTCTGGTCCCTCCTCCCTCTTGTGTGACTGTCAGTCATCAGAAGGAGCTCCCTGTTTATCATTGTTGCCTTTCACTATATAGTGGGTTGGGGACAGGGCCTACCATGATGACTTGGGCCAGGATGGCCTGGGCCATTAGAGTTTGGATGGCAGCGGCCTTGTTAGTGTTTTTACCGGAAGCTAGGTTACGGAGGTAGACCTGGAAGGTACTTCCATCTTGGTGAGAATGTTGGTAAAGGTATCAGTCTGAAGGTAAATGTTGAGTTCATCCTCTCCCAGAGAGCATGAGTCATGTCCCGATGTACAAATCCTTTACTCAATTTGTTTTTTTTTCTGGTGGTCTCACCTGCTAGGCCTTTGCCGGCCTCAAGGCATGCCACAACCATTGATGGTGCGCTGGGCTTTCCTTCACATTTTCTTGACCTCATAGGCCAAACAGACTCCAACAATACCTGGGAGTTGCAAGGACTGCCTGTGCAATATCGTTGTAGTCGAGCTGCCCACACATGGAAGACCTCTAGGAATTTGGCCCAGAGAGTAGGCTCGATGGTTTGTCTCAGGACTTGACCTGGTACATGGGTTGAGAGAAAGCTTCTCACAAAGGAGCACCTTCCAGATGACAGCTGAGGTTATCAGTTGGGCCCATCTGTCCGATGCCTTGGGCAATTTGCTGAACAGAATGAGTGACCTGTGGGGATTGGAGGTGGACGAGTGGGGAGCGGTGTTTAGTTCCCTATGACCCAAAGCACTGTGAAGGGCAGCTTCCACCACCACATCAGTGACTGCCTTGAATGCATCTTCCTGGGTTACAGCATTTTTGAACACGCGTCCGATTTGCTCCTGCATGGAGGAGTGTCCCTCAGGGGTTGCTAATCTAGTCAAGACATCCTGTACAATGCCTTGTACTTCCACGCTGTCTTCCCTGGAAGGGGGAGCAAGTGGGAGTGGGCTTCTACTAGGCGGTGGTCGGCATCCCGTATCATGTGGGCCGCCATGTTTTGTTTATTTTGACATGGCATTGTAGAAGGCATGCCAATGTGACAAGGGGGCTGGCTATAATAGCCACCATCTTGGGGATGGCTAGTAAAAGCCACTGCCCTGTGGGGCAGGGTCTTAGATGTAACAAGGCATCCTATGTCCTCATAATCAAAGTCGTCATCACCTGATGACGTAATGTCAGTGGGTGTGTACTGAAAACCATTCATGGCTTTTACATGGCCAGTGAGACTATCTCACTGATGGTGCATTTTTGCCATCTTAGTTCTACATTTCTTGTGACAAACTTTAGCGGTGCCCTGCTCAATACCCTTCTCAACCTCACGCTGCAGTACTCGGTACACGGCACCCAATTTGACGTTTTTCCTAAGCTCTTTGTCTAGCTCATGCATCAACGTTACATTCTCTTCCTTAAGTTCAATATTATCCTGTCTCAGACTCATTCATGTCACTCAAAATGTCATTCAAGTAAGACAACTGTTTCTTACCACATTTCAACCTCTCATTGTCATCTTTTAACATACGCAATTCATGCTCAGAGTCTTGAGCAGTACAGTGCAACAGTCTGTTATTGTGACCACGGAGTGACTGTGCCTCCTCTGCAAGTTTCTGTTATTTTTTCATTAACTCTAATGCCTGCAAGCCCATCTCTTTTTTTTTTAGAGAAGCATTTTGCAGCTCAAGGAGGTACATCATGTTAGTAAACTGACGGCTGTATGTAAAGCCGCCGACCAAGAGATCTTTGGTGTGGTATTTCTTGGCTTTTGCTTTGACTCTAGATATTGATCAGAAATCATAAACAGAGGGTCTTCAGACGACTTCGCATCCAGTGTGAAATCAGTCCAACCTCCAAGGAGGAATAGTTTGAGACGTCTAGTCTCAATTCTGTGCACAATTCAGGCATAACAAACAAAGAGGTAAACAGACAAACAAAGAAAACAGTTGAAAGACTGGAGTTAAGTCCTTGGTGCCATCGCCAATGGCTTTCCGGTCCCCCTAAGCAAACAGTGGTGCCAGAGTAGTATGCTCCTGCTCAATGAGGGAGTATACCAGTGGTCTGGTTGGGTCCGCATGCCCGAAACCAAGACATAACAAGTCTGTAAAAAGAACAACCACAGTAAGTTCAAGTAGGTCTAAGTGGGCAAAATGCACCACACTACTTAACATTCAGTTCAAAGAACTCAAATGGAATCCTCACTTTGTAAACTCCAACCTGCACATGGTTGCTAAATGTAACTGGGTAATAAAATTACCTTTCTCAGGATCTTGTTGAATTGCACAAAAGTGAAGAAATGACAGACAAGTGGTGTCCAGCACACAGAGTAATTTATTTCTGGTATATAAAGCAGGCTTGCAACCAAAACAGTGTGATCACTGGGAGAACACTTCCAATCTCTCATTTTACCTATAGGAAGCAATATGTCTCTTCTTCTTAGAGAAAAGTGTAATGCAAAGGGCCTTATACCCGATAATCATTATGGCAACAGGTATAAAGATATATAAAAACTTTGCAATTGGTCCGTGGCAAATAGCCTGACTGCTTACTAGCCTGGGAAAGCATGCTGAGCTATCAAAAATAACAGATAGCGAAAACAATGGTCTTGTATATCCTGAAGGACACTTGCAGTTACATACATAATTGTAGTTCTGCACTAGCACTAAAGATGGCATTAATGCCCAACTAATCATTATACAATAGTATAAATAGAAGCACCTCTCAAGTGTTACAAATAGAATAATAGCAAAAGCATTATGATTCTTAATAAAAATACAGTAGAATTCAGATCCTGATACTTACCATATATACTTGCACATAAGTCAGATTTTTGGGAGTTTTCTGAGTGTGCCCAATCAGCGGTTCCAACTTATGAGCAGGTACTGACAGAAGGGAAAAGTTTGTATCAAGTTGGTAACGATGTACAAATTATAAATAGTTGTGCACTCCATGTTTCACGATTTAACAGAGCAGGGTAATTAACTTATGCCTACCAGCTGACAGAAACAGTTCAGCTATTATCACCCCTGCTTGTGCTTAATGGCCCGTCTGTGATTAGATAATTACCTGATTACCGCTAGTGTTTTAAACCCCCATGCACAAATCCCTGTTCATGGCAGCAGTTGTTTGTCTCAGAATGCCCTCATTAAAATGAAAACGGAGCTCCTATACTGCCGATTTTAAACTTTGCATGGTACAATACGCAGAAACCCATACAAATACCACCACTTAAATAGAGTGTCATGTAAATGAGAAATTAGTACAGGACAGGCGTCAAAGAAAAAATCAGCTTCAGTCAGTGGACAAAAGTGTTAAAAGGATAAAGATCAGCACCTCACCTGTTGCAGCGATTGAGTCCAAGCTCCGCTTTCTAAGAAGCAGCTACATATTCTTTTTGCATCAGATGATGAAGAAGATGACACTGAATTCTTTTGGGTTTAGTGATGGGATTAATTAAATGACAGAGTGGTCTTTTACAACGGAAAGTCCTAGTGAATTAAGTAAACCTTTTTTTTTTTTTTTTTTTTTTTTTTTACATATTCTTTGTTTAATGTCTCTTATTTTTTCCCCAACTATGGCTTAGTTTAAAGCTACAGTATGCACTTGAACACAGTCGGTATACCGCATCAGCCCCCCAACTTAAATGCGGTCATAGAAAATGCTAAAAGTTAGCAATTAGAATTATACCCCCAACTTATATGCAGACCACCTTATGTGTGAGTATATATGGTATACTTGTACGATAAGTACCTGTGCCCTAAGATTAGTACATTTACCTAAGTATTGCTGTCTGTGAGGTAGGGGGTCAATCAGGGTGCTGGTCCATGGTTAACAAAATATAAATTAAACAAAATGGACAGAGTGGGCATCCTTGACACGTCCCTATGCAAGGTGAATAGGTTCCAATATAATCCATTGCAAAAAATACAGCCCATCAGATTAGTGTACAGGGTTCAAACCCAGCAAATGAAAGAGGAAGATACCAAAATGATGCTAAATAGAAAAAGTAGTACCAATCCATTCTATCAAAAGCTTTTTCAGTGTCCAGGGATACCAGGCCATGGTGATCACTGGATAGTCTGCCTGCCATGAAGCCCACTTGTTCTGGACCTATCAACTCAGAGCAGGTCGTCTGTAGCCTGTTAGCCAAGATACAGGCAAGAATCTTCATACTGACTTTCAGAAGAGAAATAGGCCAGTAGTTACTGATAAGGTGGGGTCTTTACCTGGTTTGGGGAGAAGGCAACAATTGCCTGAGTCATAGAGGACCCAAAAATTCCTTGCTAATACAGTTGATTAAAATGTCTATAAGAATGCCTATCAGTTCAGCCTGAAAACATTTATAAAATTTGGAAAGAAAGTCATTCAACCCCAGAGCCTTTCCTACAGGGAGAGCTTGTATCACCTGTTCTACCTTAGAGATTTGAATAGGCCCATCCAGAAGGGCCAGTTGGGCCTCCACTAAATGGGGAAGCTGAAGATCCCACAGAAGGTTTCCATCAAGTCATCAATATTCTGAGCAGACTGTTCAGAAGTATATAAGTGCTGCTAAAGTGCTGGAAGCAGGCCGCTATATGTTGGGAGTCAGTAAGTAAGGATAACTGTTCTAACTAATGAACTGCTGCAATATAGCTAGAGATGCAGCGAATTAAAATTTTGCCAGCGTAGTGAACGTGAAGTGGGCACTTCGCGTTGTCACTCCGCTTCGCAGAGTGGCCAGCATGAAATGCCCACTTTGCCTTGATATTATTACTTCACGTTGTCAGCCTTAAGGCAAAGTAAGGCGGAGTGACAACAATATTGGAAGCCCCACACACACACACACACACACACACACACACACACACACACACAGTCACTAGAATTAATGTGCATCCCCAAAATGCTACTGTCATCTTGTCTCCAGAAAATTCCCCAGCGCTGATGAAGTGAAATGAGAGAGTGACAGGACATGCAAAGTCTCCCATCTTAGAGATGCAGTGAATTAAAATTCCACCAGTGAAGTGGGCACTTTATGTTGAAATGCCCACTTCACCTTGTTATTGTGATTGTGACTTCTCATTGTCATTCCACCTTAACCTGAAGTAAGGAGGAGGACAACAATATTGTCAGTCCTTTAGGCCCACACATCACATGGCTTACAGTACTGTAACTCACATGCTGTACAGGAACGCGAATGCCTATGGCTGTAGTTCCCTAATGACAATGACCTATATCACAAAACTCCCCAATTTGAAAAATCATATCAATGAGTACAGGGTGAATCTAGAGATACTACAAAACAGGCTTACATGATGCAAGTAACTAGTAAAAAATTAATTTTGTGATTTGTGATGTGATCGGGAATCGTTACTGCATTAAGTGACCGTGAAATATGAATTTATTTTCTCGGACTTGGGCAGACGGCGTGTGTGAATACAAATACCTCTGTTTCTTACTTCCTGATGACCTGGCTGTTCACAAACTCACCAGCTTGAAAACTTATATCAATGGGTACAGTGGTGAAACCTGGAGAGATACTACAAAACGTTAATTTTGTGATTCGTGACATGATCGTGAATTGTGTGCACCACACCAGTATTCTGAAGGGAAGCCAAAGAAACAACTGTGACTTAAGTAACAGATGAAGATTGGGCCCTAAATAGATGCACATGCACAGACAGATTAACATTGTGCTGGGCACTAAAGAGATGCAGACACAACAACAACAACACCACCACCACCACCACCACCACCACCACCACCACCACCACCACCACCACCACCACCACCAACACCACCAACAACACCACCAACACCACCAACAACACCACCAACAACACCACCAACAACACCTAACCAGTGCTCGCCATCAGAAATCCAAATTTTTAAAAGAAAACATTTTGCCATCGGGGGGATAGTGCACGGCAGTAACAGTCCACTACTACCAGTAAAGATACCACGAGCAGTACAAAAAATTAATGCAGGTGCAGTGGATAGCAGGTTCACACTGAGGCAATTATTCTGTGGCACAATAAATGGTATCTGATTTAATGGCACGATTCATCGTGGACACACACACACACACACACACATATGCACACTACAAGTTAATGCATAGCAAATTGAAAACCTTTGGTAATACAACCAAATGTTTTAAACAAACTGATATTATACACTGCTGCACCACAACAATCAGCAAAAAAATGCCAAGAATTACTGAAAATATTACTGTGTGTACATTAACACAGTCATACAAGAAAAATATAACCAAAACAGAAAGACTGCATTTTTCTCCCAATCTACCTATCACAGATACACCCCTCCCCCAAAGCACACTTCACAGTACACAGACTGACTGTTCTAAATGGACATTAAAAATCTACACACAAACAATAAACACTCGATGATATGAGCACAGAAGGGTTTCCTACAATCGATGTACTAAATTTTGAGCAAAGTAAATGGCTCAAAAAGGCATTTTTAACAGCTTTTAGAAGATTTGAATGGTAGAGCTCTGAGAGGAAACTGTCTCCATCTTCCACTACACACACACTACACAGAACTGAGGCTGTGCAGAATCAATCTCCAGCCCATGTGACCTGCAATCCCACTGAAGCACTGCAAATTTGCTTTGGAACTCAATAACAAGGCAAAGTGAGGAGAACTACATTGATTTCAGTGTTACTTGCCTTAAAATTGGTGGAGAAGTGGTTTGGAAGGCAAATGCAGTGTCATTGTTTTCAATGGACTTTGTGTTCCCCATTATAGCGAAGTACTCCACTTCACATTCAGAGCACTCGAGTATTCCACGTTACTCCGTGTATCACTTCATGAAGCAATTAGCCCACTACCCCACCACTAAGTATAGCAGCAAGCCTCCATTTGTCTATGGCAGAGTGTTAGCATATGACCAGCCTTATCTCCTTGATCCAAACAGCAGGCCCTAGCCCCAAAATGAGCCTGCTCTGTTTTTTCACTAATTATTTCAGCATATCTCGCCCTCAAGGTATTAAGCCTTTTCCAAACACTCTCAGGGGTGGTGGAACTAAGACGTGTCTCTGTATTGCGGATTTCACCTAAAAAAGGAAGCTGAAGCCTGGTACCGCTGCCTTTTCCAAACAGTGGCTAAGCAGATTGATTCACCATAGATATGACACTTAGCTGTGGCCCATAAAATATCTGCCTGGTCAACAGAAGCAGAGTTATCAGGCCGGCTCATTAGCGCAGCGTTGGATCGCTAGGATGCCGGGGCGACCTGGGTTTGGGAATGGACCCGGCTGCCGGAGGGCTGGCAGGGGAGAAGGATTGAGCATCCCTTGACTGCTCTCCTCTCTGGGGAGGGGCCTGTGCAGTTGGTGAAGTGGTGACACCCAGTGGAGGCTGGGTTCATCACATACACCAATGCCGATTCAACTCAGGGCAGGGCAGACATTGGTCATCATTGCACATCCCTGCCCCTACCTACAGGGAGAAATTCTTTGTGTCCCTGCCATCTGCATGAAGGCCTGCCCCAGTCCTCAATTAGCCTCCACAGCCAGCTCCCTGACTAGTTATTAGTGTCGCAGCACCGAAGGGAGACGGTGCTGTGACCCCTCCCTGAGGAGAAAGCCAGGGGTGACTGGGGAGTACAGGCAATAGTCAGAGGTGGAGGTACAGGGTCCATGACCCGATGGATATTGATGGCAGGGCACAGCAAAAAGCATAGTAAATAAAAAATTATAAAAAAGAAGCAGAGTTATCAGAAAAAATAAATACAATTTTATGCTTCTGAACTATGTTGTGATCATGCAGAAGTTGAGGGTTAAACCATCAAGCGCAGTCCAACTCAAACTGGAGCCAGGGTAAGTTGCAAAAAGGGTGGTGGTGGTGGCGGTGAGCGTGTGGTGAGTGGTGGTGGTGGTGGGTGGGTGATCTGATCGGACCTGGCCATTATATCGCTAAAATTAACCTGAGCAAAACTTCTTGCATCACAAGAATAATCAATGTGAGAAAAGAGGTGTGGAGCTGTGTAAAAAGTATAAAACTCTCAGTCAGGTGTAAAAGATGCCAGGGTTCTAACAGTTCCAACCCATCCATCAGTTCCCGGAGAGCCCACTGACCTGGGGATAAGTCACCAAAAAAGAAGCCCAATCTGCCTAGATCCGGCTGCAGGACCAGGTTCCTATCTCCAACCAAAATAATGGGCAAATGAGTGTACTGTGCCAGTTTAGAGACCAGGGTAGTAAAAAAATGTGGGGTGTTCTGGTTGGGGCCTTACTCAGAACCAGGAATTTATTCTGAATGTTCTATTCTACCATAAAGCCAAAGGAAATTACCATCTGGATTCAGACTTCCTGCATTAGAGGAAAGGAATTCAAGCAGGAAAATAAAATAGCAACTCCTGCTGCTTAGTACTATTCCCGTGCGGATAAACCTGGCCAACCCATTCACACCTAAAAAGTGTTATATGGTCCTGAGGAAGATGAGTTTCCTGGATACAGGTAACTACCATGCCCAATTTAAATAGATGCTTAAAAATCCTATACCTTTTGCTGTGATCTGACCCCCATGGATGTTCCACAAGTATCCAAGAATGCTAGCCATACATGATGCAAACTAAAGTATAATCAAAAGTGCTAAAAAAAAAAAAAAAAAGATGAAAAGACGACATGGTCTGCACTATACTGTTGCTGTCTGATCTGGGTAAACCCACCCAGTGAATGCAAACAAGAATAAATAACAAGAATCAAGAGACCCCAAAACAGAACCAACAAACAGAGCCCCAACAATATCAATCATCCACCCCAGGTCCCGCGAACTGTCATTATTCTCCATTAGGTCATGAATGGCCAGTGAGGTCCAGTTTATCAGTCCCAGGTGTTCAAGTAAACACATAAGTACTTCCGATATCCTTCTTCCTACAGATCCCCCCTAACTAGAAGAGTAAAAAACATAACACTTGAATCAAGGAAGTTATAAAACCCCCTATAATAATGGCACAAACCGATAAGAGCAAGCATTGAAACAGGACACAACATATTTTAAATCCCCTATAAAACCAAAGGGGAAAAATCATTATAACAAACCAGGTCCCTGTAGTTATTCAGCATAGGCAAAGAAAATGGTGGCGTGCCAGCAAAGCACCCACAATTGCAAAAGCCAAAGATGCCCACCACCAAACCAGACAAAGGAAAGGGTCCAGGGATGATGGGTGATGGAGCTGAGGGTTACAGGCAGAAGAGGGCTGTTGGAGACATACCAGTAGATAAAAAACAATGTTGAAAAAGTTTAATTTTACAGATTCTACATATGGGATCAGCCGGTGGCACTGAGGGTTGAGATGCTGGATGCCACACCTTGTGCCACGCCGCAACCCATGTTCAGGAGTGAGAAGGGGTCATCGTGGGTTGGCATGGGGATATGGATTGAGCATCTGATGGACTGCTCTCCATCTCCAGGGAAGGGGAACTCAGTCACTGTGTGTCCGACCCTAGCGGAGGCTTGGGGGCTGCAACATGGTGCCATAATTGTAAGGGTTTCAGGTGGCATCACACAGGATTGTGCATGACCATGTCATTTGTGTCATTGCACACCAAGCTCCACAGGAGTGAAAATTGGGGAAAATGGTGTCCTGGTTGCTGCGGCTTGATGGCTGTTCTCACAGGCGCCCCTAGTTCCAGAGGAGCTTCACCGAACTGGATCCAGTCCTGAGTGGGCGAGAAGGGGCTCCCTACTGCCCTGCCATGGGGGGTAATCCATGGGAAAGAAGGTGATAGCCTCTAGAAGAGGAAGCTGGGGACTGACCAGATGGTGGCCGGATACTTGAGAGGATGCCTTGAAGAGAGACGCCAACCAGGAAGCCAGGGTGATATAAAGTAAGTAAAAAAATAAAAAACCTCTACACATGGGCAGTAGAAAATATTTTCCGTAAGTATTATACATATAGAATAATGTACATGGAGCAGTGTGTAACAAGTTTTATTTACACAACCGAGATGTATGATAACCACATAAAACAAGACAGCAAAGCTCCAGTGGTTTATTAAAGTTTATAAAATTGTTCAAAAAAAATCCAGGATTCTCTTTGGCTGCAAACTACGCCAAAATGCATAACTATTACCCTTCTCCCCATAATTATAAGGTATGTAGTGCCCAGCCAAATAAAATGGAAAAATCTGTCTGCCAGGCAGGAGATTAAGAGATTACTTTTTCTTTTAAAACAATTTCCACCATAACATTTTTTTTTTTCTTCAATTGACATTTCTTTTACATTTTTATGTAGGATCCATTTATAAATGCAACACTTATAAATGGACCCTACATAAAATGCAAAAGCTGTAATAAGACACTTCATGGTTGTTATTTACTTAAATGTGTGAAAGCGGTTAAGAACCCAAGGCACAACTGCCCATTTCAAGGGCCACCCAGTATACAAACACATACAGTGCACTAACGTAAATAATCAAAAGCCAGTCATCACACTTTTTGAGTGTGTTTAAAGGCCTTCAGTGTAAGCATCTCATGCCTAATGCACTCAAGGCTTGCAGTTACTAATCCATAATTACACCCCTGCATATCTTGTTGCTTATATCACACAGCAAGGGTGCAAAAAGTAAAAAGGGGGTAACATGGCTCGCCATATTTTATTTTTTTTAATTACTGGTAAAATGTGTATCCCTTTTCCACTACCTTCCCCTTCAGTTTTAACACAATTCATTGATTTTCATTTAAAGCACAATCTGGCACCAGCTCTCAGTTTCAACTACCCCCATGCCACAAGCCTCCATGTTTTGTATGTCAATATCACTACCGAGTCACTCTTACAGTTGTAAGAGTGGTCTCACATGCATTCTTAAGAGTATGAGAACCATGAACTGAATGTGAGTAGTTCTGATGCTCTAAGAATGTAAGTGACATCACTCTTACAACTATAAGAGTGGTCTTGGTGGTCTGTATTAACATATTATTGTCGAGCTTGATCAATAATATATATATATATATATATATATATATATATATATATATATATATATATATATATATATATATATATATATATATATATATATATATATATATATATATATATATATTTTTTTTTTTTTTTAAACTTACTCAAACATGCCCATTGCCAGGAAACTGCACATGGGGACACTCTTCACAGAATAAGAGTGTTTCATGCAAAGGAAAGGAATGCTCTGATTGGTCAGGAGTGCTCCTCTATCTACAATTACTAAAAAACTTACCTGGATGATCTTGCCATTTATCTAATTTTTAAGATAAACAGACTAATACGGTGGTTTACATCTGGTAATCATTCGCAGAGGTTAAGCAGTCTATGAGTTAGTGCATCTGTTGCTTCCATAACAAAGCAAATGTCAGACCCAGTCAGATATTTGTTAAAGAATATGCAGAGCCACATGGCATGGTGGGGCTGGGTGGAGGTGTTCAATGTAAATTGAGAGCTGGGTGCCAGTTTGGGGTTTACATAAAAATCAAGAAATGTTGTGAAAATTGGGGCACTTCTGCTTGCAAAATAATGAGCATGTGTGTGCCTGCTCTCCATTACACACACTCTTGCATAATGGGTAAATTAAAACAATGCAAATACACCTAGGGCATTCAACACTACCATGAAACAAAAGCGGACACACTGTTACTTCTGTTTCAGGTGAAATGCATGTTCTTAGCAATCCAAGACCTGAATTTACAAGTTTGTTTATTAATGTAGTACCATGTCTATAACTGTATTTTGTAAAATCATTTGTGATGTTGTGTATTGTAATACTATTTTAACTTACATTGTAACCTGTGTATCTTACAAGAGGATCTCCTTGTAAAAAGAGTCCGGTAGCCCTAAAGTCATGCTTTGCTATCTTAATCCTGGCTAAAAATATTTTTTACTGCTTACTAATGGATTGTATGCAACAGGAGGTTTTCAGGTACTAGTTTTAGGTTGTAATCAGCCCTTACCTGTACTTATAGTACAGAACCACATACTTTGTGCATAATGTGTTCATACGCTACAGGAGGAAACTGTACAGTACCTGGGCTGGGGAAGGTTGAACTAATCAGATGTGGCAAGGTATACAGTACTGCGGCTAAGTGTCCAAAAGTACAGTGCATACTGAATTAAGGCGGACATAATCAAACCGAAATGTTACTACTTTAAACAAACATTTGTCAATGCCGAATGTTTGCCAGTGGTATTGCTGTTCTACCGGGTCTTGCTTGTACACATTTTTACTACGCATTTACACAGGATACAGCAGATCAGTTGCAATATCTCATTTTCAGTGGTGTCCTGCTTTAACACAGTTAGATTGTAATTACTCAGGATAGGACAGCTGAGAGGCAATATTTACTTTTAAGTGGGCTCCCACATTTTGACCCCAAATGTCCAGCGATCTTTTTATGACCTGACAGTATGATCAAGACAGGAATTTTTAAAATCCCATCTGAAAGGTGATTTCACTGTGCAACTGTAGCAAGAAGTTTCAGAGGAGATTTGAAAAATGACACCTGCCATGTTCAGGAGGTGGGGTAACATAGGGATGTGTTGAATATTAGGGTCAAAATCTCAAAAATAGTTATGAGTAAATGTTGGAACAATTTGTTTCTCTAACTTAGTTGTTTTTTCATATTTTTACCCCAAATTTTCAACATAATCGCTTTTATGACCACTCCTTCTGAGCATGACAGGTGTCATTTATAAACAATGGCTGAAATGTCATTTTGTGCCACTAGTGTCAAAATACATTTTGGGTAGGATTTGAAAACTAACAGCTTTCACATTCATGACATGGTGTCAAAAAATTGCTATGTTGAAAAGTTGGGAAAAATATTGAAAATTACCAGAGTTACAAATGTGCATTGAAAATTGCAACGTAGACTCACAACTTTGTTTTATTCTTATATTTTACCCCAAATTTCAGCATAGCCTTCTTATGACCCAACTTAGCCTTCTTATGAGCCCACCTCATTAACAAGGGTGGAGAACATTTTCAAATCCTGCCCAAAAGGTGCCAAAACACATTTTATCCAGGATTTGAAAAATGATGGCTCTCATTCATAAGGTGCTCTGAAGAAATGGCTGTGCTGAAAATTTGGGGTCAAAATATTGAAAAATTACCAACGTTATGAGCCTAAATTTGTAAATTTCAATGTAGGCTCGTAACTTTTTTTTTTTTTTTTTTTTTTTTTTTATATTGTTGTCCCAAATTTTCAACATAGCTTTTATGACCTCATCTCATAAACAAGTGCAGAGAAAATATTCTACTCCTGCCCAGCAGGTGATTTCACACTGCAGCAGGGACTGCAAAATCACCTTTGTGATGCAAAACACATTTTGGCAAGGAAAATGACAGTTGTCACATTCCCTACTGGGTCATAATGTTGTCACGCTTATAGCTATGACATTATAGCTAACCTGAAAGAGCACTGTCCAGGACAGCGAATGGTACAATACCGCATATACTGCTGTACTCTTATTGCACTAGTCACAACTCCCAAGCAGAGGATGAGACCTCTGCTGGGAGTTGGTTCCATTGAGCAGCTGCTGTGGCTCACTGGACTGAGCCACAGCAGCAGGAACCCAGCGCTGTGTCTGGGACTGGGTTTGATTCCCAGTCCCAGATATTTCATTTTTTTCACAATTTGTGTGCTCCTGAGTTGGACCCTCCCCGGAGCTGAGAATCTTTAGTGGGGATCCAGGAGGGCACAGCCCCTATAACTGGGGGGTGGGGTGCAGAGCCCCCCCACAGAAAAGAGAATTATGCTGCATGGTAATAGGTTCATAGGTTCATAAGTAATTTACACGATCGAGGGACGAGCCCACTATGATCATGCCACTTAGGCTAAGTGGGTTACAAACTTAGAGTCCTTCATGTATATATCTAGCCGAGTTTTAAATTGGGTCAAATTTACACAATTCACTACGTTGTAAGGCAGAGAATTCCAAATTGGAACTATTCGTGAGTAAAGAAGTTAGTTCTTTTCTAGTTTGATTGATAGATAAGACTAGTTTTAAATTATGTGTTAATTTGGACTGTAGTAATGTTCCATTTCAAGTGAAATGTTTCAAACAATATTCATCTCTGGTTGCTTTGTAAAGCAAACAGAGATCCCCACGATAGATCTGTATTCTATACTATACAAGTTGAGCTGCTTAAGTCTTTCTTCAAAAGATAGATCGCCTTGCCCTTTATATACTTGACAAACCTCTTTTGGACCTTCTTCCTGGATATTTTATCACCCATCTGTGTTGGGGCACAAAATAAGGAACAATAATCAAAATTAGCTGTTATAATACTGGAGTATAAGGGAATCATTATTGATGGTTCTCTGCTTTTAATATTTCTAAATATGCTGTTACTCAATCTAGAACTTTTTTTGATAGTAAAATTTAAGTGTTCAGTAAACTTTAAATTATTGTTAACAATGACACCCAGGTCTCTCACAGTTGTAATATCCTTTAGGGTATGGTTCTCAATATAATAATTAGCACATATGTTATTACTTCCAAAATGCACGCTATATTGGCAGCGTGATTTTGCCCTACGGCATAATGTCTTGTGACATTATGACCCCATGCCATCACATTCATGAGGTGCTATGAAGATGTAGCTATGCTGAAAATTTTGGGTCAAAATATTGAAAATTACCAAAGTTACGAGCTTGCATTCTTAAATTTTAACATAGGTTCATAACTTTGTCTTTTTTAATATTTTTATGACACATTTTTAACATAGCAGTCTTATGACCCCACCTCATGAACAAGGGCAGAGAACATTTTCACCTCCTGCCCAAAAGGTGATTTCACACAGCAACCACAAAGTCACCTTTTGGGACAGATTTTCCTGATTGCACTGCCATTGTTCATGAGTGGGGTCATAAAGGCATGTTGAAAATGTGGGACAAAAATATTCAAAATGGCTAAGTTATGCCATTAAGTTCAAACCCTCATTGAAATACATTGAACCACATTCCTGATTTCCTCAGTTTGTAGCCTGTCTTTGAAGAGTGAGGATGTGTCTGTGATCCACAGAGGATTATGGCATTGGACCTTCGTGGGTAAGTAAGGGCTTGAGGTGGGGTGGTGGGTGCTGAGTGTGAGGTCAGGTGGGGACTAACAATGCAACAGACATCGATGGGACAGTTAAGCAATAATGCATGACAGGGCATGTGTTGTAAGATTTACATACGCCTTAGTGTGATGTGTCACAAGGCACAGCCAAAGACTTTAAACACGTAAGAAGTGTGAAAATCACACTACTACACATGCCCTGAAGTGCATTATTGTGATTATAAAATTAATCTGTATTAAACAAACAAAAAATTTGATTCAAAGAATGTAAACATTTGATCAGTGGGATCTTTACCAGTTGTCTGTTGCAGGGTTTATACATGATCATGTCATGTTTTTGACCAATGAGGTTACATGTTTTTCAAGAACCATTTTATATTTTCTTTTTAACAGGGTTTAAAAAAAAAAAAAAATGACAAGAGGTTGCTTTTCTTTATTTCAGATGGTAGAAAGTGACACTGGGGGATTAGGCACCCCAGTGTCAGTGTTATATTTGTTTGTGTGTGTGTGTGGGGGCTGACAGCAAAGGCTGGTTGGAGGGCAGTTACAGGGTACCAGCAAAAGACATCGATAGATGTTTTTTTTTTGTTACGGGATATATATATATATATATTAGTGTTTTTTTTGTTACTTATTTAAAACATTTGGTGACTGGGAAAGGCACACTGAGCCAAGACTCATTTCCAGGTGTGACCCAGGGGACAGGGAACATGGGAACAAGGAATACAATTAGAGTTACACAATAGAAAACATAATAAAACATAATAAAAATATACATGATTGGTAATACAGCATAAAGTTAGGCAATTGCCTAGAGCAAATTTAGGTACTACAAAGCGCTCTGCATTGTTGTGAGAGCAACTAGGGAGGGCAGGAGATGCAGTAATGATTTAATAGAGAAGTGAGAAGGAGAGTTGCATAGAAGAGGATATTGAGAGTTCCATATAGGGTCGATGATAGATGAAGGCAGATTTACCCATGTTGGAAGATGGAGATGGAAGAGAGGAGTAGTGGGAATTCCTAGTGCACAGGGAGTAAGTCGAGATGTGGCAGGAGAGAGGAGGGTGACGAAGTAAGAGGAGAGCAGGTTGAATTAGAATTTGGAGATGAAGGATAGTGGGTGAGATGCCTATGAGAGAGAGGAGGAAGGTCTAGGTGGGAGAGTAGAGAACAGTGGTGAGTCCTGAAGGGAGACTTCGAGGAGAAGCAGCAGAAGGCAAAGTAGAGTGAGTCAAGACAAGAGAGTGTGGTGGAGGGGGCAGTTCTGTATACAATGTCGGTGTAGTCAAAGACTGGCATGATCTTTTTTGTGAGAAGTTCCTGACGGACAGGGGTAGGGAGAGAGTTCCAGTTTCAGTAGAGGATACCCAGTTTTGGGCACAGTTTGGTAGTTATAATCAATATGCATAGAAAAATTTAATTAGTGGTCCAACCAGATGCCAAGGTATTTGTAGGAAGTGACTAACATTAGCAGGTGCTGTCAAGAAAGATGATGGAGGTGTGTCAGGAGAGCTGGCTAGCCTTTGGGAGGCACCAAAAGTCACAGATTCAGTTTTAGTAGTGTTCAGTTTGAGTTGCTTTGATTTAAACCAAAATTGAACTGAGTGGAAATCACGTTGCAGAGTGGACTGGATAGTGTCAGGTCCGGGCCAGAGGTGAACAGTATGGTATCATCCACGTACATGTGGGTGAGGAAGCTGAGCAGACCAATGGGAGGCTATTTATGAAGACTGAAAACAAGATGGGGCCAAGAATGGAGCCCTGGGGACACCTGCTAGGATATGGAGGGAGGAGGAGCTGGCAATTTTATCAGACTGGCGCCTGTCGATGAGGTATGAGTTGAACCATTGTATTGCTGGCGGGCAGTCCAAGAGAAGAGAGGGACACTGAATCAAGGCTTTGGCCAGGTCAATGAAGTCTGTGGAATTGAGGTGACCTTGTCAGCAGCTGCTTGAATGTGACCAGTGACACAGAGAAGGGAGAATATGGTGGAGTGTTTTTTCTGAAGCCAGACTGGAAGGGGGATAGGGAAGTTGGCAGCGTAAGGAACTCAGTCAGTTTGGATTGTACTAGGCGTTCCTGCAGTTTGGACATAGCAGAGATGAGGGAGATGGGGCGGTAATTTCCAGGTGAGGAGGGTTTGCCACCTTTGTGGAGAGGGATGACACGTGCAATTTCCGGTTTTGTAACGGAGCATCAGGTGAAGGACATATTTAAAATGAAGGTGAGTGGGAGGGCAATGGTGGGGCTGAAAGGCACAGGAGACTGGGATGAAAGCCATCTGGGCTAGATTTGGAGGTATTGAGGATAGAAAGCAAGCAGTACTTCGTTCATGAAAGCTGGAGCTAGAAGGAATGTACTGTTAGGCATCTGCAGTGGGGTAGCAGCAGAATGGGGAGCAGCGTGGATGGGTCAGAGGAGGCGCAAGTAGTAAAGAAAGTGTTGAGGATATCTACAACTTAAATGGAGTCTGTTATTTCCAAGCTGTTGTGCTTTAGAGTAGGGGTGTTAGATTGGAGAGGTCAACTACAGGAACGTACTATGTTCCAGGAGGAATAATGAACCACTCTGAGCCAGTGCTTAAAGTAATCAGCCTTGCACTCCAAATGGCCTTGGTGCAAGCATTTCTAATAGAGTTATATGCTTGTCTTGTGTAGGATTGAGAGGATTTAAAGGTTGATCGTGCTTTGTCCTGGGCTTTGCAGAGGGCTATAATAGGGGTGGTAATCCAGGGGGTGACGTTTCCTGACTCTGGCTTTTCTCTGGGGGCATGGAAATCCCAGATGTGACTGAAAAATGTTAGTGAATTGGGATAGGGATAGGGCATTGTCGACATTTACAGAAGAGTAGACTGGGGCTCAATTGGCATTATGTAGGTCAGAAAGGATGGAGTTAGTGTCTAGTAGGTTTAGAGGGCATAATTCTATATATTTAGGAGCAGATTTGGGTAGTTGTGTTTCTCTGATGCAGAAAGTGACGCAGTGATCACTTAAGGCAGGGTCCAGTACTCCAGCTGATGATAGTCATTGAGGATGGGATGACAGTACCCAATCTGTGATGGCGCGGTTAGAGGAGCGGGAGTTGTAGAGAGTTGGTTCTGTTGTGATTAGCTGTGTGAGACTTAGGGATTCAATTTTGGTGGTGGTGGGCTTACAAGATGGGGGACAGCCAATCGAGGTTATAGTCACCAAGTAGCAGTAGTTACCAGAGGTGCTAAAGGATGGAGGGCAGAGATGCATGCAGCAGGAGCATCTTGGCCAAGCCTAGGTGAGGCATAGACTACCCAATGAAGGTGGGGAGAGTGTGGGGAAGGAAAATTCGGTTAGAATCAGCTCATGGGACCCGAGACAGGACTTTTTTTTTTTTTTTTTTTTATTTGTGAATAGAGAGGTGCTGTCATATGATCATTGTGACACCACTGCCTCTCTTTTCCAGGTCTTGCCAGATAATGTGGTAGCCTGGGAAGAAGAGGGATGAGTCAGAGGTTTTGGCAGATAGCCAGGTTTGTGAGAGGCATGGGATGTCTGGGGCATTTGGGGCTATCCAGCAGTTTAAAAGGTCCAGTTTTTGGAGTAGACTCCTAATGCTGATGTGCACGATTGCTAGGCCTTTGTGGGAGCTTGGTTGTTGCTCAGGTGAAGGGGGGGCCAGGGTTCAGCTCGATGTCCCCAGCGATTAGCAGTAAGAGAAGTAGGACCGAGAAGTAGCTGGGAGCTTGTGGCCTCTGACAATATTGAGGGCAAAGAGTGTGCGTCTAGAGCAGCGAATTAGAGTAGCGCAGCAGCATATGTGGGGAGGTAAAAAACTGGGAGCGATCATATGGAAGGAAGGAATGGAAAAGGATTTCAGAGTGAGCAAGGAGTGAGTGAGATGGTGTTGCAGGAGGGGGGTGCAAAGAAGCAGGAGAGTGGGAGGAGTAGAAACAACCATTGGGGGGCGAGGGGAGGAGGAAAGGAAGATGAGAGGGTGCATATGAGAAGAAGTGATGAGGCAGGGTGCGTGATTAGCTACCGAGGAGCACAGGAGGGTTAGGAGTGCAGGATGCACAGGGAAGGCTCTTAGGTGGTGGGATTAGGACAGGAGAAGGGTTATCAGCAGAAGTGGCTGAGAGTTAGAGACTTTGGACTTCATAATTATAAGCAGTACAACTTGTTGGTTACAGCAGTGCAGATCTTTCACTGATTTAAGGGGAACTAGAAGTGTTGTGAAAGCCCTGCTCTATTAATGCTTGGGATTAAGACACAAGGTTTGAGGCTTGCAAACCCCTACTGTCTGTGCCCAAGAAAGAAATAAGCACTTGTATTTTTTGCCTTTTTTTTTTTTTTTTTTTTTAAACACTGGAGTGACGCATGAGAACCGGAGATGATAAACCCAGACACCAGATGGGGTAGGCGAATACCTACAAGTTTAGCTGCTGGGCGGACTGCCCTGCAAGGCAGGTTCCAAAAGCCCAGCATGAGGATTTAAAGAGTGATGGGGGAGGAGGCAGGGTGGGCAGGACAAAATACAGTAAATACAGTGTTAGAGTAGGCAGGAGAAAGAAGAGAGTACAGGCTGGAGGATTTGTTTGAGAGCCACCAAGTCGGAGTTAGGATGAAGGATAGACAAAAAGCAGTCAATCCTGGACTCAGACTCCAGATTCTCCCATGAGACTGTACCTCAGTGAATGGCACTGGAGCTGTTAAGATGGTGAGGTGGGCAGTGGCGATCCAGAGAGTGCCGCACCACTGGGAGCAAAGCACCTGGTCAAGGGCTATGTCTGTGAAAAAGTGCAAGATTGGCTGATTAAGTGAAGTTGGGGGTGGGATAGACAGAACTGCAAAACAGACATGGGCAGATTAAACAAGGAGGCTAGATCAGGAGGCGGGGGTAGGTAGGCGAAGACAGTCTCAGCCAGGTGGCAGAGGCAGCAAAACGTTTTTAATGGTTGCCGGAATTAGTGCAGGCAGGAGAAGAAGAAAGGAAATTGCACAAGAAGGAAGAGAAAGAAGGCTGGGGGGTGGGTGGGTCAGTGCTGATTCTGAGGGGGTTAGAGGGAGTAAGAGAGCAAAGAGGGGAGAGAGAGGGAGGATAACAGATCAAATTGGCACAGTTGAAAAAAAAAAAATTAATTTAGTTACCTTGCCTAACTAAACAAGCAACATCAGAAACAGATTACAGGCTAACAGTAGCTAAATTAATGTAATCCCAAAAAATACATGGCAGCATAGAAACAGTTTACAGGCTAACAGTAGCTAAATTAATTTGGTACAACCATATGTATAGTAAAAACTTTTGTTAATGCATTGGTTGAGAACTCATAATAAAGTGACAAAAGTATGGAAAAATGGTTTAGGGTGCCCCAGCTATTTCCCTACCCCACCACAACCCTACCACCCCATCCCACCCCACTGTCCACACACCAACAGGTGTCCAGGATGTGCTTTGGAGTTGTTGGCCCTAATGCTCACCCTCTTCCATTTGTAAGAAAGGTAAGATGGTACAGTATAGAAGAAATGGGGTGAGCATTATGGGCTGATGACTTCAAGGCACACTCCTATCACCTTTTGGTGTGTGGAAGGTGGGGTAGGCAGTAGGATGTTTTTTTTGTAGGAGGTGGGGTGTTAGTGTTGGGAACCCTAACACCACATTTCCATACTTTTGTCACTTTAGTATGAACTCTCACTGATGCATTAACAAAATTTTTTGCAATGAATTTCCTACTTTTGTGAAAGTATCACCATAGTCAGTTGTTTATGGAACTTAGGGTCCAGATAGCCCTGTGTGCCTCTCTGTCTGTATGTGTAGAGACATTTTAATTAACCTTCATCTCCGTGTGGAGCTCCCATGCTCCATGGTTTTCCTTATTTTACTGTAGGGGCACAGGGTCCATCAGATCCTGCCCACCCATCCTTCCATAGATATGTGAGCAAATGTTCACCATAGCCATCCGAGTACCCCAGGGCATGTACCCGGTACAGAAAATGTTCAAATCCCTACTAAAATGTAATTCTGCACAACTGCAACACCATTCCACACCACATGTGCAAAAACACATTTTGGACAAGATTTGAAAAATGACAGCTCTGACATACATGAGGTCGGATAAGAAGGCTCTGTTGAAACCTTAGGGTCAGAATATTTAAAATTTACATAGTTATGAACAGGTGTAAAATGTAGCAATGACTGGTCATAACTGTGCCATTTGTTCATATTTGGCCCCATATTTTCAGCATAGTCTCCATATGGCCCACCTCATAAACCCTATAGCTTAAAACGTTAGATCCATGGCAAAATGCCATTCCACACCACAGGTGCAAAAACAAGTTTCAGGCAGGATGTGAAAAATGACAGCTGTACTGTTCTGAGATATTGTGAAGAAATGGCTACGTTGAGAAAATCTGAGTCAAAATATGAAAAGTACCAAGTGTTATGCAAGGTGAGAAAACTTTCACTAAATGTGTAACTCATCCATCTTTAGAATTTTTTCATCAAATTTCACATGGGCCTTTTGGGACCCTCCTCATTAACACTGGCACTGTCATTTTGTTAATCAGTCCTGAAAGATGATTTCACACAGCAACCACAAAATCACCTTCCAGGCCAGAGTAACGAAATGACAGTCACAGTGTTCATGAGGTGAGGTCCCAAAAAGTCCATGTTGAAAATCTGGTGGAAAAATACCTAACAATGGCAGATACATTACCAGAAGTTGAAAACGTCATTGAAATACATTATACCGCACTTACCTTCATTCCTCAGTTTGTGGTTCAGCTTTGAAGAGTGCAGACGTGTCCTGGTCCACAGAAGATGACAAAGGATGGCCTCGAAGATAAGCAAAGGGTAAGGGTGCTGGGGTAGGTGCAATTGGGAGGTGGGATGGGAAGGAAGGGGGCCGACGGGGTAGATACAGACCATTTTTTCAGGTAAACAAAAAGACAGGGATTTTTTTTCTTTACAGACAAAAAGCAAAGAAGTATTTTGGGACACAGAGTGGGCTCCTAGTGTCCCACACTGCTGGGGAGGGGTTCGATGGGGATTGAGCCCCATTGTCAGGAAAATAATAAGACAAGGGACTGAGGGGTTGAACATCTGATACCAGGTTGGGCATCCCAGTGTCAGAATATATTAATAAAAAACAATAGGAGTTGGAAGGTGGGAGTTCACACTAGGGAAACATATTAAGAGGCGGTGCCACTTGAAACTAGGGACAGCGGTCAGTGATCGGCAGGTGTGGGTGCCACTAGACACCAGGGTGACAGCGGGTCACATGAGAGTGCAGCCAGCAGCACGAGTTCAAGCTGCAGCTGCACAAGTCAAGAAAATCCCTCTGTTCTCATACAGAGAACATGGGAGAAGCAGTTGTCCCATTAAACTCTGCACTCAGGATTGGTGCACAGAAAGGCATTTCTTGGAGAATTAAAACAAACATCAGTATGTAGCTAAACACTTCCTGTTTAACTAGGTTCTGATGTTTTTTTTTTTAAATTCATTCATTTTATGTTTTATTTTGTTCTTTCTCTTGCTAAGTGAAAAAACAAGATGGCAGACATAGGAGACTTCTCCAAAAATAAGAGCGCTCTGTGAAAATACACTAGACACTACGTGACCCTCCATGCAAAAATACAGTAGCTCCTGTGAAAACAAACCACATTATGTGACTCTCCATGCAAAATACATGCAAAAATACAACAGCTCCTGCGAAAATAAATGTATTTTTGTGCAGAACGTCTAACTTTTTAAGTTCTGGACACACATGAAAACCTTTCTTGGAACTAATCACTCCCAGTCTGCAAATAATATGGTCATAAATGGAACAGACTGCAATAATCCTATGACCATTGCTAACTCTTTCAACCGGCATTTCTTAATTTGTCTAATTACACATACTCCTTCCCAGTGGTCAGTCCACCATACCCAACACCAAAGCGGATCCTGCCCCGCCTGACCACCTTTTTGGTTCAAAATCATGATAAGAGATGATGTTCTAAAACTTTTAAATACCATCTCTGACAACACTAGTGTTGGCTCTAATGGGCTTGAGCCCAGGCTGCTGAAACTTGCTTCTCCCTTCTTTGCATCACCCTTGGCCAAAATCTTTAATCTATCTCTCTCTGCCATGGTTTAGTCCCTAGCATCTGAAAAATTGCCAGAATGACCCCAGTCTTCAAAAAAGGGGACCCCAAAGACATCTCTAGTTATCGACCCATAGCCATACTCTCTGCACTGAGTAAAATTTTAGATAAACTGGTTGACTCACAAACCATGTCCTTTCTCCTTGATAATAATCTCCACTCAGGTAGCCAGCATGGATTCTGCAAAGGGCATAGCACTGCGATAGCCCTTCTAAAATTCACAAATGACACCATTACTGCCATGGACAGTGGTCTTCTTATGGGTGCTGTCTTTATTGACCTAACAAAAGCTTTTGGTCTTGTAAACCACCCCCTTCTTCTTGTAGATCTACTGTCCTTGAGTTTCTCACCTCAAGTTGTTGACTGGTTTCATAGCTACCTGTCTAGCAGGTAACAGATTGTGAAATGTAATTCTGCTATATCTAGTCCAACAACCATAAATATAGGGGTTCCACAGGGGTCCATTCTTGGCCCCCTCTTATTTTCTTTTTTCATTAACAATATCTCTCTAAACGCCCCCTCTTGCTCATCCCTGCTCTATGCAGATGGCCTGGTTCTTTATACTAGCTCTAGGTATATTATCGGATATCAATCTGTCCCTCTCATCTGATTTTATGAACATCCAGCACTGGCTCTACAAAAATAAGCTTGTCCTAAATGTTGGCAAAACTCAAGCTATGCTCTTTGGTTCAGCTGCC